>JBBMOC010000012.1:10311114-10528614 GCA_037975185.1 Centropyge bicolor | reverse complement strand
TCAGAGAAGGACATGCCCTGTACACAATCCTCGGCTTGTTTCACACTGTTACAGTACATTCATTGATATTGTGCAAGAACATAGTGGCTTGTAGTAAGTGGCATAAAACACTCTTTATTAGGGCTCATGCTGGTAAGTGAATAAATGATTCACTCTAATAAATGATTTCATAGAATGTGCAGAGTTTTATTTGTATTGTGATACGAGTGAATGTTTTTCTTTTGAACTTTTGTGGTGCTACAGAACAAATATGCATCTACTAATATGCTACTTATGATACATAAAACTATAAAATAAATGTGATGAGTGAATAATATATGTCATAATATGTGGCATGAATGATAAAGAATAAAGCTGATGTTATTCTACAGTTGTCTTATTGACAACAGATTCAATGAAAAGGCCAAAATCAACAATGCATTAATCCCCTTCTCAGTACATCCCTCAGTAGTTTCCCCACTCCCCAGCTGTCTGTAGTATCCAGCCCCAAGGCCACTGGCTCCTACTGAGGACATAAATCTTTGTCATGAATGCAACGCACCGAACCCATGACGCCATATCAGAAGCGAGTCTCTCTTTCGCTAACTTCCGGAAATCAATACAATCTTTCATTCAGCATTTCTGTCATCCTCGATTACTTATTAAACAACGATTGCTTTGTGAGAGCAGAAACAACTACAGCTCCCACAAAAACTACAAGCGCAGCAGCACCAGGGGTCACGTCATTGCAACTTGGTTCCATCCAAAGCTCTATTCCAAAGTCATTTTTTTCAACCTTTTAGCTGTAATCTCTTCTGTCTGAATCTGAGTCTGTTTGCTCTTCTCTGTCGTGATGTTTAGCCCATGAAGGTCCAGGGCTTATGGGAAATTGGATTTGTTATAGAATTGAATAAACAGTGATCGTGCAAGGGTTTTGTTGTTATATAAAATATTAGAATATTCCTTTAAGTCTGTGTATTTAATGTGAACATATTAACTCATTAACAGTGATCAATCTTTACTTTTCCAGTGGTTGTTTGTTCCGGTACCAAGAACGTTCTGAGCACCACGGGAAATTCAGAGGTCCAGTACAACTTGATGAAGGAGATGTACACCGGCTGTGAGATTGTGATGGGCAACCTTGAGATTAGCATGATGGAGCACAACAGAGACTTCTCCTTCCTGCAGGTGAGGCTTTGCACAGGTGGAGGTATTGCAAAAGTACGTCTGTAGAGGGTGTATTACTAGTACTTCTGACACAGAACTGCAGTATATGTGTCACTGAGAAGACCTGCACGGGAACCAGTCCGGACAAGGATGTATATAAACCTGAGGCAAGACAGAAATCAAGCTGTTTATCACTGTCTGTGCTGGATGATGTGGCAATCTCAGATGAGGTCATACATGTCCTTTTCCAAATCAATCACTGTGCTGCACTCATAGTGACTAACAACACATCTGTTGCCAGGTCATGGCTCTGATAACAATCACTTTGGCTAACAAAGGCAGAAGGTAACTGTATGTCTTTAATTTTTATTTAACCCTGCAGTCCATCAGGGAAGTGACCGGCTACATCCTGTGCGCTGTCAACGAGTTCAGCCGCCTTCCTCTGGACCACCTGCGCGTCATCAGAGGCACCACACTGTACGAGGACCGCTACGCTCTGGCTGTGATGGTCAACTACCAGAAGGAGGGGCAGCACGGCCTTCAAGAACTGGGCCTGACACACCTTACAGGTACACAGGAAGTCACTTGGTTAGTGTGTTTAAGTGTGGGAGGCTGGAGTGCAGCAGATAAGAACTCGGACTGGAAGCTCCCACACCCACTCGGCGCGGTCACACCCTCAGCGTACCGGTCGTCGGAGAGCAGCGGTGTGTGNACGTTGTTCAGGACCGACGGGCGACCGAAACTTCACTGCCAAGATGTCGGACGACGAGCAAGAGCAGACCATAGCCGAGGACCTGGTGGTCACCAAGTACAAGATGGGTGGTGACATCGCCAACCGTGAGCACATTTAACTGATAGACCTAAATGATATTAACAGGTTTTTCCGGCCTGTCGAGCGTCTAGCTAGTTTCTCGACAGCAGCCGCCGCCGCCGCCATGTGGTTTACATGCGATGCACACATATGCTTAGCTAGCTAGCAGCTAACAGGTGCAGCTGGTTCAGTTTTAGCTAATGCTAGCTCTGTTACTGCTGCCCAGCGTTGACTTTAGACTTTACGGCGGGGTTTACTGTCTGTCTGTCAGTCACTGTTTAACTAGCGTGGGATGCTAACTATGATAACTAGCCAGCTAGCTGAGCCTGTTATCCAGCACAGGAAGCTAGACATGTTAGCAAACGAGCTTAACGATAAGCAGCTACAGATATAAAGATACTTTGACGTTAGTTCAGATGTTCACGGTTCTTTCTTTTGTGTGTTTCTCCTTAATTTTCGGTAGTTATCAGTTTAATTGACATACATCATTACATGTTGATATGTCTGCTACTACAGCTTCTATGTCACCCTGTTATTCAGTTGACATTATCCTTATCTTCTCTGTACTTTTGCAGATCCAGGCGTTTGACTTTTCTGGGTTATCTTTTGAAAATCCTGATGAAAATACTGAGTCATTTACTGCAAATTAAAGATAACTTATTTGAAATTATGAGTAATTTTATGCCACTCTATCAGTATGTATTGTAAAAGAATAAAAACTGTTTGAGGAATAAAATAATCAGTTTGTTATATGACAAATCCAGGACTGAAAATACTTGGCAAATCATGTTGTATTATCATATTGATGCCAAAATTGTATAAATATCTGATGCTAGAAAACAGTTCTTGATTTTTAACGTTGCTTGATTATATGTTACAGAAGGAATTACCACAGATGCTTGACTCTCTGACAGTATATGTTGCCGTAACACCCAACCCTATTTAAAATCTTACTTTACTTTGCATCTAGAGTTGGGCAATATTAGCAGAATCAATCCATTTCACAGTTAGCACATTTTAACAGCCAACTATATGTCATGCACGGCTTTAAGACAATATTTTAGATGATATCTGGTCTCATATCACAGTATCAGTGCTACATGAATGCATCCACCTGCTTTGTTTTGTCCTGCTTCTGCTTGTCTTAATCATTTGCTTGTTGTCTCATCCAGAGGCTCTTCGTCTGGTCGTGGAAGCAGCCAAGCCTGGGGTGTCAGTGCTGAGCCTGTGTGAGAAGGGAGATGCTTACATCATGGCTGAGACTGGAAAAGTCTTCAAGAAGGAAAAGGAAATGAAGAAAGGTGAGGCAAAGAGGATGCCAGTGAGTCTGTTGTCATTTGGGTGAACTGTGGTGGACCCATCAAGAACAGTGTAGATGCAGTCATATTGGTAGTGTGTTTGAGTCCACACAACCTGATTAGTTCTAATAACAGCAGGTACATTATAACCGCTCATATGCTGGAAGAGTGTGACACTGTAAATTAATAAGGTGATCCAAGTTTCACTCCCTCCATCCTTGTGTCGTGTTCTTGCTAAACTTGTGGATGATTTCCAAATGAAGACTTGGTGGTTTTCTTTTCCCTCTTCTAGGCATTGCCTTTCCCACCAGCGTCTCAGTCAATAACTGTGTTTGCCACTTCTCTCCCCTGAAGAGTGACCCTGACTACACACTTAAAGATGGGGATCTGGTCAAAATGTAGGCACCATGCTCATGCTGCAATAATGTCACCCCCTCTTCTCCCCCCTCGTGTGTCTTGAGTCTCCCACTGTGTTGTCCTCCCTTCTTTCCGTGTGATATCTTGGCTTGTATGTGAGGGTTTTTCTCTTTGCTGTTGATTGTCTGCTTCATCAGTGAGGTCTCGTCTTCCTGTCTGTCTTGTGTGGCAAACGACAAGTAAGGTTGGAAATTTTTAGAACAGGTGTTTTTGCTATTGTTAAAGTGATACGTTGGATTTTAGCTTTGATGGCCACCCATCTGCTAAATCCAATCAATCACATTTCTCTAACGCAATGTTGTGCTTTTGAAAAAGGAAGTCAGCTCATCTTAGTTGTTGTGTTGCCACGTATGTCTGCGTCCTCTGTAACGTTTTTTTGTGCTACGTGTTGAATTGCAATGTTTGAAAGATGTTTGTTTGAGCTCACTGCGATGTGGTTTCACACAAGGTTTGTATGTTTGTCACTTTGCACACACACTCCAAGCTTACCCTTCTGGCTGGCCATGTCTGTTCAATTTATTGCAGCCTGTAGTCCTGCTGCCTTGAATTCACAATAAGTCCTTCACTGTATTCCAGCTGATGTACAGCCAAAAAGAAATTCACCTTGGAATACATCATCCATTTAATGGCCAGAACAGATTAAATTATTTCATTCTTGTCTGACCTTATTGGTTATTCTTTAGTCTTTATTAGTCTCATTTTCCAAAGTGGAGGATAGTTGACATTTTGTCCTTCCCAAGCTGATTTGATTGATTTGTTCATGTGTCAAAAGTAGCAAGCTTGACAGCTGGGTGGCAGTTAAACTAGCAATGAATTTTCCATATGATCAGTTTAACTTGTTTTATTGATATTTCATGCTCTCACCTCTTCTTTTCCTCTTTATTTTGTGTAGTGATCTTGGAGTTCATGTTGACGGCTTCATTGCCAATGTTGCTCACAGCTTTGTGGTTGGAGCCAGTAAGGTGAGGGCCTTTTTTAAAAACACTGCTTTAGGGCCAGTTTTTTGTTCTCTCATTAGAGCATGCCTTGAAGTTCTTTTCTCACTGTGTCATGTTTCTGCAGGAGAACCTCGTCACAGGCAGGAAAGCTGATGTAATCAAAGCAGCTCATCTGTGCGCAGAAGCAGCTCTTCGCCTTGTTAAACCTGGTAACCAGGTACATGTAACCACTGCTCCATCCACATTAATGGCCAGTCTACATTACAACTGTTAGAGCTGTGCACTTTTTGTAGGTCACTTACTTCAAAACTGTATTTTGCAAGTGAAAGTAATGCATTTTTCTTTCTCTCAGAACACTCAAGTGACAGAAGCCTGGAACAAGATCGCTCAGTCATTCAAATGCTCACCAATTGAGGGTGAGTGCCCCATTTAAGTTTGTGCCACTCAGTATGCCTTGTCATGGGAAAGGCATTCAGGGCAACCACGAGTGGTTCACATTTGGATGACTTTTGTACTTACATTTCTTTCTTGAGTCTCTTTAGATTTGGTAATGTAGTAGGAACACTGTGACTGTAAGGATTTCTAACATGCACATGCCTGGCTCTGTGTTTTAAAGGTATGCTGTCTCATCAGCTAAAGCAACATGTCATAGATGGAGAGAAGACCATCATTCAGAACCCAACAGACCAGCAAAGGTACATTTAGGGAGGAAGGAGGGGGAGTCTGAAGCCTTCTGTGGGTGTTTTGGCTGTACTAAACCACTACGACTTCATATGGAGTTAAACTGGAGTCTCTTACATTTTATGTCCTTATATACAGACACAAAGTGTGAATGATGGATAATGCCTGTATTGACAAGTAGTCTTTTTTAAAATATTGCACGTCACTTGTCTGTTTGTTCAAATTCCCTAACTTATGTTTTTTTCCTGTGCGAAGTTTCCTGTAATCTTCTTTCAATTTACCATTTGTCATGAATTTTAAAAAAATGTTCCAAGTATCCAACCAATATGTTCTTTGATGTCAGAACAGAAATAATGTTGGAATGTCACATCGTTGTCACATAGTACTATGCATATAATACTAGTTGTAATCTCTCACCCATAGCCAAGCTGTGTATGGAAAGCTTATATTATTCATAGTTGTTTTGAACAGGACAGAGTACTGTTTTTTTAAATTCTTCTATATAACCATAATGAGTATAAACATACCACATTAATGGTCAGTCACCCAAATCATAAAATTTTTTCCACTCCTCTGTGGCCAGATAGTAAGTCACATTTTGACGTGGTGAGGTTTTGAGATCTCAGCCTGGGATTCGTGCCACAGCCACACAGTAACAGGAATGAAGGGAATTTGGTCTGTGGTGCTAAAACCAACCGACCAACCAAAATTACATTTGGAAAAACCCAACAGTAAATTGTCTTTAGAGGAATACTGAAGATGTTAAAACTATTCACAGTGAGGTCTGTGGATTATCTGGAGTAACTCATGTGCTGTAACTGTCTGAACTACCTTACCATGAGTATGTATGTAGTACAAAATATATCAGTCATCTTTTTCATTGGCTGTTGTTGATGCTCATTTTCAGGAAGGACCATGAGAAGGCAGAGTTTGAGGTACATGAAGTCTATGCTGTTGACGTCTTGATTAGCACCGGAGAAGGGAAGGTCAGTATCCTCTCCTGTCTTACTTTAATCATTGCACATAGTTGCAGCTGTAGCTAATAAACACTTCAGTGTCAAGAATGAACATTTATTAATTTTTTTTTGCCCCCTGTCATTTACAATTAGGCCAGAGATGGAGGTCTGAGGACCACCATTTACAAGAGGGACCCCAGTAAGCAGTATGGCTTGAAGATGAAAACTTCCCGTACGTTCTTCAGCGAAGTGGAACGACGCTTTGATGCCATGCCATTTACTCTTAGGTATGAGCCCTGTATGTTACATGCAACTGTTAAAATACATAGTCCACATGCTCAAATTTAAATAGATTGACAGCAAATTGAATATTCATACACTTACCTTGGCCTAGGCACTTACTTAATACTACCATCCCTTTTTCCATCAGGGCGCTTGAGGATGAGGCCAAAGCCCGTCTGGGTGTGGTGGAGTGTGCCAAGCATGAGTTGCTACAGCCCTTCGGCGTGCTACACGAGAAAGAGGGTGACTGTTTACTTCTCCCTTTTTATCATGCTTTGATTTTTTTCTTTTTATGAGCTTTCACTTTTTAATTTACACCCTCCCCCCCTCCTTCCTGTGTCTGTGTTCTCAGGAGAGTTTGTAGCTCAGTTTAAGTTCACAGTGCTGCTGATGGCCAACGGGCCTCACAGAATCACCAACGGACCCTTCGATCCCGAGCTCTACAAGTCAGAGCATGAAGTTCAGGATCCAGAGCTAAAGGTAAAGACTGCCAATTTACTTTTGGATTTACAGGGAGCTCTTTCGTCACACAGAAACTGACTGTATTAAATATCTTACTCACTTTGTGCTGAAACATCTCTCCTCTTCTCTAGACTTTACTACAGAGCTCTGCAAGCCGTAAAACACAGAAGAAAAAGAAAAAGAAGGTTAATTATTATTCTTTTCATTCTATAAACTGAACTGTGGGATCCCACATGGGCACCATTCACCTCCTTGTCTTTTGTGTCACAGAGAAAACATTTTGTGTTTAATGTTACCCCCTATTTACTTATTTCTACCTTCTTTTTCACATCCTACAGGCCTCAAAGACAGCAGAAAATGCCACTGGACAGCCAACTGAGGACACAGAAGCCGTAGAATAAATAAATACTGCCTTTCCACACACGCAAGACCCCAAAGAGAAGCAAAAGAAAACATGACAAATTGCCCTAAACCCTCTGCCCTTGATAAACGTAATAGAGTTGATTTCACAAATTAAACTAATGAATTCATAAGAACTTTGGAATAAAATGAATGTTGAAGATCCAACATGGACACTTAACCCTTTACTGCATTAACTCAAAGTACTATGGAGAGTGTTGCTTTTTCTTCCCTAAATTGACTAGAAAATAAAGAATATTTGCAAATAATTTTACCTCTTTGAACAGATTTGTTGCCAAATGGTAAGATTGTGACTGGTGCCTCTTTTTTAGAATTGAAAAATCTTTGGGTACTTAAGAGCAGCTGAAAATTTCCTCGAATTAAACCCAAAGCTTACGATAGGCATTAATCAGAAGGGATCAGTCTGTGTATTCAACATCGATCTGTGGGAGAAGGATTATTGGATAATGTCAACAGTATCGGTGTCCTTTCTGATGCATTGTGTATCTTGAGGCCATCATGGATTCTCTTGCTTGAATGGGATGATTTGACTGAACTATCTCATGTTGTTTCCCTTTGGCAACAGTTATAACAAGCTATCTAAACTTGTTTAGATATGTAAGCAAAAATTGATAGTGAAAATAATCGAATTTTATTGGATGGTTGACGAACATTTTGTGACCTCTTAAAAGAGAGAATTATAAGGGATGAGTTTAATGAAGTAGCCATCATGAAACAACTGAGACCTTTAATGTTTAAAAAACATTTCAGGTTTTTCTTTTCTACCCCATGCAGTAAAGGGTTAAAATTTTCTCACTAATTAAATGACAAACTAAAAAATATAACACAACTGACAGTAAATTACAGGAATTGTAATAGATGGTGTTTGCTTCAGAGTTAATGTAGTGAAGGTTCATGGTTACACTTCTATCATCAAGGTCTGACCACATTTTTGGCTACAATGCTATACCCACACTAGATTTTTTTAAAGCAATAACCTGAGCAGAAGACAAATATTTTTAAGTATACAGGCAAAAAAAACACAGTTGTAATCAGCTTGACTTTCGGGAACAAAACTGCCACATTTACTGCCATTCCCCGTGAATTTTATGACTAGACAGAAATCTATATGTTCCAATTTTGAAAATTTTTCTAATAGCAACACCTGTTAATTGCTTTACTACGTCATTAGTCTTGTGAAGCATTAAAACTGAAGCTGATAAAGCTTTGAAAAGGTTTTATGGGCATCTTCGGTGGAATTGAACCAGTAAGGGATCGTCTCAAGGTCTGGGACAGTGTTGAGAAAAGTAAAATCCTGCTTTGTAGCTCAATCAGTGGGCAATGAAACTTTACATCTAATGAAATAAAAAAAAACATTTTCATACATTTCTACTTGTTTTCTCTGGTGTTTTTTTAAAGTTGAATATTGGAAATGTTTGCAGTGAAATATGGTTGACTTAAGTCATGTTCAGAATTGTGATGGTGTCAATATTTGAAAGACAATAAATCAGATGCAACAGCAGTATAATTGACCAATATGATACAAACCATAGGATAGAAATTTGTTGACCATCACAGGTTTTGCTTTGTCATTTCTTATCTGTGTTAGGCCATTGTTCAAAGACCAGCATTTCTTTATGGCATCATTCAATATTTAGATGGATGATTTTTCCATTAATATAATAACTTGATTTTGGGTATTTATTTTGCTGGTTTTAACAAAGCTTTCATTCTTGCCTGGTTATTTGTATTTCCAACAATATCAGCATATCATGATAGATCTTTACAATATTTAAGTATTGTGTTCCTTCATATAGGATTTTATCTTTATCAGTGTCTCCTAAACATCAGCATGAGTTTCAGGTTAAATTAATTATTCTATGATCATTTAGAAAGAAAATTTGTAATTTCAAGGTCAATTTTAGTAACTAAAAGAGTTTTTGAACATATCACATAAACAGATTAAGGTTCTTCAGCTATGTTTCCATGACTGAGCACATCTTGGTCATTGTCAGCTAATGAAGACTGTGATGATGTGTGTGGGGTTGAAAGCTCCAGATAAGCTATAGCCTATCTAAATGACCTTTGATGTGAGATTGTATTGTTGGCTGCTAGTTTGAAAGTAAAGACTGAACTTTTTTTATGAGGGAAAATTCCACTTGATTTGTGTGTTAAGATCTGGAAAATACATTTTGATAACATGTCCAGTGCAGTACTTTTTCACTTGTGAATGATGTAAGACTGTAAAACTATTTGCTGCAGACTAATTATAATTTTTTTTATTTATTAGTTAATTCAGTTGTTAGCTTTGTAAATGTCATAATACTTTTTAAACTAATCATCAGGCTCACTCTTAATATATCTTCTTATAAAAGCAGACATGATATCAAATTGAACTACCATAGACAAACCTGTAAACAAAATTGGCCATTTGGACTACAATTCCCAAGTAACTAAGAAAACTCAGTTGGCGCTTGAACATGACGCCAGCGCCTGTATAAGTACCGCCCTCTTTCTTCGTCACATCCTCTTTCCGTTGCTCTTCTCGCTTCGAGGTATGAGAAACGCTTCTCTGCTTACTGAATCCAAACTAATCGTCAAGTTTTACAAATCATCCGCAGTCACTAATAATTTCATTTGCTTCCTTTTCGCAG
The DNA here is from genome assembly GCA_037975185.1 of Centropyge bicolor. NCBI lineage: Eukaryota > Metazoa > Chordata > Actinopteri > Pomacanthidae > Centropyge > Centropyge bicolor. The sequence goes on along the minus strand of JBBMOC010000012.1, from coordinate 10,518,570 downwards.
AAACCTCTCCACACGATGAGAGCCAAGGTAAAGTAATGAGCAAGCGTCAATATTTAACGTTTTCTGTCCTCTTCCTGTTCCCGTCAATGCTGCTAGCTAGCATCTGAACACTCTGCTGCTTTACATTGTTTGTTGGTTTGAAAGACTCCTCTGTCTGTCTATCTATTCTTCAGTCATCCTTACAACGCTAATATAAATATTTAAACTGTTCAATACGTTTTGTGTGAGATAGTGTAAATGTAAATACTGTAGTTGCAGGAAGGCCTGCTCTGGTGCATGCTCCTATGTTAGCAATGAGCACAGCTACTTGTATCTATGTTGAAAGGTCCAGTTCAGTTTCAGTCATCACTGATTTGTGTTTTCACTACCAGAGTAGTTTCCAGTGCAGTGTTGTAATTTTTCTGCATCATGGCAGACATGCTATTTACTGCATAGTCAATAAGTGGGAGGGCACACGTTATACTTGCTGTACTCAATGTAAACTAATGAATGTCCCTCTTGTCTTCTAGTGGAGGAAGAAGCGTATGCGCAGGTAAACACTAATACTCATCCACCTTCCTCTGTGTACATGTTATCAAATTGTCTTTAATGTTATTGATATGTGAAAGTTAATGTGCATGTACAACAGGAAAAGTCTCAGATTTAGGACTTGATAGTCTCTAATAACTCTTGGCATTTGTTGTGCCATAATGGTCAATGCAAATTTAAAAATTAGTTTCATATTTATTGTCCGTATCAACAGTGTTGTGTACATTGCAATGTGTGTAGTCTAGTGATGTTTATAAACTTTTGATTTACACTGATAAAATGCATGTATGTTGTATATAGTCAGCAGTCTTTAAGAGCTCATTCAGTTTGCTAATGAGGTTTGTCTAGTACTGTAGGTAGGATAGGAGCCTATTCCACAAGTATACACATGGCCTACGCATGTTGATGGACCAATGCACTACATAACTGCAGTGACCATGTGGACATCATTACAACTTTATAGGCAAAATAAGGCCCAGATTATCAACTCCTGATTTTAAAATGACCTGAATTGATTGTAAACCATCAGCCACTTGTTTCCCCAACACAAACATTAAGCATTTTCGAAGAGAATCTGTCTTAACACAAGTGCTTTTGCAGGTTGACCAACTGAACAACAACCATTTACTAAAGTTAAGTTTAAAGAGACTGGTTGACCTGGTTAAGTGTCTGAAGCTGTGAAATTTACAGTTTTTCTCTGGGTTGACAATGTAATGGCCAAGTGATCACTTGAAATGTGAGCCAAAAGGGAGGTTTCAGGTTTTAGACAGAACTGTATCTGTGCTAATTTAGTGATGTGCACTATTAAATGGCCACTGAGCAGCAAACCTGTACTGACAGTTGCTGTTTTCTCTCAACAGGCTGAAGCGTAAAAGGAGAAAGATGAGGCAGAGGTCAAAGTAAGCCCTCATCCCCCCCCGCCAGCTGCAATCCCGTCAGAGCCTCTCCAGTTGACTGACACATGTGGCTGAAGTGGATCGTGGAGCCTCCATCTGTGGAATAAAGGCCTCAAACCTGATTTCAGAAGACTGTGCGTCTCACGGAGCCAGCTGTGAATGTCTCACTGGAAGATGGCAAAGATGCTGGACTGACCTTGCAACATCAGAGCTGCAGCTGCTTTGTTCATGGATCATAATACGATCAGCAACAACTGTCTTGTGGTGTATTGAACAATAAAAACACTTAAAAATTGACAGGTTTCAGTCTCCTGATTAAGCTATTCAACCATATTACTGAATTGATTATTTGAATGTATTGCAGGGAAAGGAGTGGGATCAGTCATGTACACTGTAACGCTGGTTTTGTGGTTGGTCAATCACTTGAGGCGTTTAAAGTGAACATGAATACTAAATATGATAGTATATAGGGTATAAAGATACTTTGCAGGAAGAATGGAAAAACTTTAAACTGCAGAAAGTATTTGCAAGAGTGCAGTGTCAGCATAATGTGTGCTGAAGGTCTGTCCTGCATATTAATTTGCTTTAGGATTAATTCAGATAAATATCTAAAAGTCCAACTATGACATCAAGACTCAACAGGTTAAAGATGCAGAGTTTGACAAGAGGTTTATCTTATGAACAGGCACAAAGATGCCATTTAAACTAATTCTCGGATTTGTAACACAACCTCATGTCTGGAGAAAAGGTCATGACTGATTCTCAGAAAGAGGCAGCATATTCAAGCTGAAATAGGGTCCCTCTGGGTCTAGCAGCAGAAGTAGCAGAAATAGAAATACTCAAGTGAAGTACAGGTAAATTTTAAGAACAGCACTTGTGTAAATGTACATGTTCACCTTTGATTACTTCATGAATTTACAACCCCACCTAAAAAAAAAAGCTGTGTAAAATGTTGATAGAAAAAGCATTTGATGGTTTGCAAATCACTAGTTGTCTTTGCATCTTTTCCAGTTAAATATAGGATTTAAATTATTTGCTAACCATCAATTTCTGTTTTTAACATTTTTCATAGTGTCACAACCTTTCTGGAATTGGGGCTATATTCTACATTTGCATCATCCTGTGGAGGGGGAAACATGGAGTGCAACATAAGTTAAACTGATTTTAAAAGCTGGAGCATGACAGAAAAAAATAAGTAATCTCAGTGGATTATTTTGATCGGAGTAATTGGACCCATTGTTTTGTCCTGACCCGTCGCCAGGGGGCGCTCGGGATCTTTTTTGATGCTGCACGTAGAAGACGCCGTAGAGGAAGAGTTAGTATTGTAAACACAAGGATATGGCTGACGAGAGGGGTGGAGGTGAAGACAACGTCAACGACAACATGGGGAACCAGCTGCAGCTTCTACCAGGTAACAGTCAGACTCGGCGGAGGACCAGTCGCTCCGCTCGGTGTTTCACCACAACAACGTCTGTCTGTGCGTCCTGCTAACAGCTAGCTAGCATTTCCTCACAGCAGGCCACTAAAGATTCACACCCTGAGCCTCTGCTTTCACTTTCTCTTCATTTAGACCACCAGAGTCACTTATTGAGATGATAAAGCTGCGGCTGTAGTTCAGTCAGGACACACTGAAAGAGCTCACTGTGAGCCTGTATGCTTGCTGTGCCCCTGCAGACAACGAGGAAGAGGAGGAGGAAGATGACATGGAGACAGAGGACCGAGACAGTGAGGAGGCAGAGAAGCCCAACATCATCACCTTTGACCCCAGCCTCCCCACATCTCATGCTGTGAGTGACGTCACAGCTTTCTCTCTCCAGATAACGTCTCTCGGATTGTTTACAGCCATGCATGTGTGCTTTTACTTGCCCAGTGTTTGTTTCAGCTGTCAGACACCTGTGTGGTTAGTTTTCTGCAGCAGCTGTGCTCTTGTTGCTCTTGTTGTTGTTGTTGTGTTGTCCTGACACTGACCCCTGTGGTGGACAGTACCTGGGCTCAGACATGGAGGAGTTTCACGGCCGTACAGTCCACGATGATGACAGCTGTCAGACCATCCCTGTGCTGCCACACACGGCTGTGATGCTGGTCCCGGGTCAGACGCTGCCTCTGCAGCTCTTCAGGCCGCAGGAGGTCAGCATGATGCGGAGCGTCATCCAGAGAGACCGCACCTTTGCTGTGCTCGCACACAGGTAAAAAATGCATCTCTGTCCATTGGTTATCATCACAGACTGGACAGGTCTGACAAATGGAAAGCATCTCATTGTTTGGTGTTATCACCACTGATTTTACACACATTGGTTTAGTTACTGGTAGTCTGTTAGTCTACGGTTGTTTATTGTTTTCTTCACTTACTAATCCTGGTGATATCATGAGGGTTAGCTTGCTTGAGCTTGGACAAGTTATATTTATGATAGCAGGACTGTGCTGGGGGCATGGAGGCTCTCATAAAAAAATCCCTAAAGTTGCATTGTGAGAAATGTAGGATCCAATATTTTTGCAGACTCTAAATCAGGATATTTTTTCCTCTGCTGCTTTGATTTTCTTTTTAACCCATCTTTTTGTATGTCTCTTGTGACTCCCCCAGCCTTATAGAAATACGACACAAAATTTCTGGAACGTCCATTAAGATTATTTTTAAGTTTTACCTCAGTGGTTTTATTTGATATCTGTCTCTGCAGTGATTCAGGTGACCCGGAGGCAGAGTTTGGGACAACAGCTGAAATCTATGCATATCGAGAGGAACAGGAATATGGCATTGAAACTGTGAAGGTGAAAGCTGTGGGGAGGCAGAGATTCAAGGTCCATGAGATAAGAACTCAAGCAGATGGGTAAGTTGGATTGCCCCCAAACCATTAAACCAAAGGTTAGGGCTAAATGCCTGTGCACATTTGGATGAGAGCTGCACTCTATGAATAAAGACATAAACAGCGTGCTATAGTTCTCACATGGAGTAAAACAGTCGTCATCAGCAGGAAGCAGTCCAGGTTTTCATTGCAATCAACTAGTCAAGGATTCAGTCAGCTGTTTGTATTAGCTGAATGTAATTATCTGTTTTTAACTACATAACAGAAAATCAGCAGCTCTCTGGACAAGTAGAACAGCCTCTACGCTCAGTTGTAGTCACATCAATCTTTTTCCTTAGATGCTCTCAGTCAGTATACACATTGAAATCGAACTTTGAAGAGCCAGTTTTTCTTTCACATACAGCCTATTATGATGCATTTTTGTTGATGACATCACCTTTGATATCAGTGTCTGACCAGCCATTTCTTGCAGCCATTTATACAAAATGGTCAGGGCGTTTTTTTTTTAAAAAAACTCCAGTTGTACTCTTGTATTTCACAGCTAGATGGCAGACTAACACTTTTCACAGTCATTTGTAAAAAGTCATCTGAAAACATGATTGTCAGCTTCCACTGGTTGTATCTGAGGAGTGCAGCAGTTGATACTGTAAACATTCTGGTTTTTGTACAGATTTATTAGCTGTGACTTGTTCTTTAAAGGGAGTTCATTATGTCTGTGTTTTAGCTTTTCTGCTAATATGCTCTCATACACTCGAGATGGTTTCATTTGTTTTTAATCATCAATGCAAAATGCAAAGCTCAGTCTCTGTGCTTCCTCTTGTTGGAGGTCACAGTAAACAGTAGAAGCATGTATGGAGAAAAGCTGCCTATCTAACTGTTATGGTCATGCTATAGATCATGTTTACTTACATCCTCCACTGCTCAGGAAGTCACTGAGATTTAGTGCCCATAAAACTGAAAGTTCATGGAGACATATTTCCCTTTTCTCTAGTTTCTGTTGTTCTGCATAATGCACATAAATTGGTTGCTATAATCTTGTTGGCCTCCTTTTTTGTACTGTAACTGACCTCAGAAAGTATAGGTTGAAGTTATCACTCACTTAAATGGGATCTGCTGCTGTGCCCTCTGACGTGATATGTACTAAATAGTGATATAGCTTTCAATGCACTTCTCCTATCTGTAACGTCTCTAGGACATTTTCTGAATGTTTAACCTGCAATCACTGAACATGCAACAAACATTCAGTTTCACTTTCAGCGCCACTACCATCATGTCCTGGTAGCAGTGTTGCTGTTTGTGCATTAATTAGAGAAAAAGGAGAAACATTGCATCTTGTCTTTTAGCGGGTTTCTGTATGCCAAAAGATTAATCATCTAGTTGATTTTGATGAAAAATAGTTGTCTCCTATTATGATAATTGATTAATAATTTCAGCCAATTTTAATCAAAAATGTCAAACACTTACTGGTTACAGTTTCTGAAATGTAAGGATTTGTTGCATTTATTTGTCATCTAGCTGTAACATGTATGGTTACACCTGAAAGTGCTTTTTATTGCTTGTGTTGCTGTTGTTGAATGTGTCTTTGTCTGAGCTCCAGACGTTTGCTGAGGTCATTCCAGGTGAGGAGTCGATGAAATATTTCTTATTTCTGACAGAGGAAATGTACAGACAGCGTCCTTTTATGATCATGTCACACTTACAAACATCCTGTCACACACCTGATGACATGCAGCCAGAACACCATTTGTTTAATCTGTTATTCATCTGCTCCATTTTGTTCGTCTTCTACTTTTCTCTTTCACATTTCCCCCCTCACCCACCTCCTCCTTTTTTCCACAACTTATGTCATTGTCCCCCTTTGTTTCTCTCCTCAGGATCAGACAAGCCAAAGTACAGATCCTTCCAGAACGAATCCTTCCAGATCCCCTCTCAGCCGTGCAACTGACCCCCCTCTCCAGGCTCCACATGCACCCTTCATCCAAACCCCCCACTCAGACCTGCAAACAGGCCCAGTGCTGGTGGAATAACTACCAACAGGTCAGACACACAAACACTTACACTCAGCATGCATGTTAAGCCAGATAGTGCTTAAGAATCAGAATCAGCAATACTGTAAAGAAAATGGAAATTTGATGTGGCTCATGTCTGGACAGAGTAAAAACAACTACTAGTTTTTACTAGTTCTGATTATTTCCATTACTTATTAATCAACAGATATTTTTCTTCATTAATTTATTAATTATGTGGTTAAAAAAAAAAGTGAAAATTGTGCATCCTCGTTGCCCAGACTAAAAGGTGCCTGCTTCAAATGTCTGAGTTTGTCCGACCAACAGTCTGAAGTCTTCATTTGACTATGATGTAAGAAGAGGAAAAGCAGGAAATAATTTTCAAGCTTGAAAAAATCGACTTATTAGTTAATTAATAAAAAAGCAGACGTGAAGTTTTCAAACGATACACATAGAGTAAAAACAATACAGTCTTAATATGTTTAGATGTCTAAGTGCATGAGATTCCAGATCTTGTTTATAATGTTAACGTCAGCTGAAATGAATGACTTTGTCTCAGTCAGAGGCTTTTTAGTACTTAAAACAGTTGTCATGGAGCCGTCTGTATGTCTGTGTACATATGAAGTGTATTGAAGCTTTCTTTAGTATTGCAGCCCCTAGAAAAGTAAATGTGGCTTTTAAAAGACTTGTGATAATTATTTTAACAAACAAAACTGAAGAACTAATTTGTATTAACATTAGCACATCAGCGAGAAGTGACTTGTTTGGACTCAGAGTGGTTGCCTTCTGCAACCATCAAACAGAGCACATTTTTTATAGTCATAGTTAAGTGTGGTAACAAAAGGTTACGTAATTATTTTACCCCATGTTGCCAGTCAGTAATAGCGAGACAGGAAGAGAAATTCATTCATTAATGGTGTGTCTGTTGTTCGTCACAGAGGAAGTTTCACTGCGCCAGTCTGACACCATGGCCACCCTGGGTCTATGCACTCTATGACTCCGTGAGTAACGCAGCCCTGTATTTGGAATTTGCTCTGTACATAAACATGACATAGAAGCGAATGTAAACCAACCAATCTGCTTCCTGCGCGTTCACCTGGCAGGAGTCGCTCATGAACAGAGTGAAGAAGCAGCTCCATGAATGGGACGAGAATCTGAAGGATGACTCTCTCCCTACAAACGCCGTAGGTCAGCCTCTGTTCAGTGTATTACAGATGGATTGTAGACACACACACACACACACACACACACACCAACACATGCGCACATACATCTTTGTGTTTATGTTTTTTGCGCTGTCTTTCCTTCCTTCCTTTCATCGCTCTCTTTCCCTTCTCTCTGGTTTCTGTCAGACTTCTCTTACAGAGTGGCGGCCTGTCTGCCCATAGACGACGCTCTGCGGCTCCAGCTGCTGAAGATCGGCAGTGCCATCCAGAGACTGCGCTGTGAGCTGGACATCATGGACCGGGTAAGGAAAGGTCATCACACCTCAGCCTTTCTCCTCGGTCCGTACAGTCACCTCCATCATTTGCCTCATGGTGTGATAAGATCAGATGTTCCTATGTGTGTTGTATTGTGCAGACTGTGTCTGTTTTTACCCTCTAATGTTCTTTGTTATATTTAACCCTGTTATATTTAACTGTGCCTGCCAGGGCCTCACAGATGTTGCTGTGATATTTCAATCCAAACGGTGGCCTTCCCAGTCACAAGTGTTTAGATATTCAGTGTAAGCAAAGATAAATTTATTTTATGACTGTTAATAATGAACTTTAATACATCTGTGGTAAACATGCTGTATATATTAGTTGTTTGTCCCATTCAATCTGTAAGAGACATATTTAGTGGATGTTAACCAACAAAACATCCCTAATTCACACAGCAGAACAGTGCAGGTTTCTTCAGTAGTAGGACCCTAAATACACAGTGATACGTTTCATCTGGGAAGGAGGTTGGACCTGGATTAAAGATTGTAGACAGTGTTGAAACAGTCATCACTTTAGCTTTCTCCACTAACATTAATATTTTGATATAAATAGAGCAACAAGGTTCAGCCGAACACTCACACATTTTTACCATGGCCATTTTTTTTTTCACACTTTGCTCCCAATCATTATCACAACAGAACTACAAATGCAATGTGAGAACAAGGTTGTGACAGGGTGCCTCATGAGGATCTTGACAAAAGATGTGTTCTGGCTTTACGCTTTTGGGAGCTTGTAATATTGTGGTCACTCAAGCATGACAACAAAACTGATACATGAAAGTTGAATTTCAGTTTCTATTTTTAAGAAGTATTGTCATGTCCATGCAAATACAATAGAACAGGGCTGAATGACTACCTCTCTGAATAATGTGACAGTGTTTTGGGGACTAATGTTACTTTCTGTGAATTTGATGCCTAGACAGGTAGAGACCTTCACTGTTCTTTTAAGTAAGCTACCCTAATTCCAAAAAGTCCAGTGTTGTTCGCACCTGATCCACAGCCATGGAGTTAGCTGCGCTTCACCAGAAACTGTAAAGCTGTCACTGGATGTGTGAAGTGCATCTTAAATGTACCTGTCTGTCTGTCTGCTTTTGTCCTCTTGTGTGATTGAGGATAATAATCCTATTTAATGGGTCTAACTGGTCACACCAAAGACCTGGACTTCCTGTGTCATCCAGTGAGTGGCTCTTGTGGAAGCACAGAGGACTGAATGAATTATTATATAGCATCATCTTAGCCTCAACAGTGAGAACACTTTTCATTGAGAGCATATGCCATTTATACATCCTGTTAACACACATTACCTCTCCTCCTCAGTGCACATCACTGTGCTGTAAGCAGTGCCAGGACACAGAAATCACAACAAAAAATGAGATCTTCAGGTGAGGACTTTTTTTGTTGTTAAATACAGACCAGTGTTTTTTTGTTGCCGCTCACATCAGTACTGTTGCATGCTTGGTTTTTACAAATGCTTTTCAGCACAGTGTTATTGCAAACTTCAAGAGAACTGATGTTTGTTTGACAGAGATAACTCATACAGGTAAAATGTCTGAAAGGTGCAGATGATGTAATCAGCAGTGTTTGCAGCCTTTTTGACACCATTGGATTCAGAAATATCACTTAATGGAGCTTTAACATTTTCAACTCCTAGATCCACAGATCTCTTCGAAGTGCTCGTCTTACTTTAACGTGAAGTCTGTTTAAAGGCTGCACTTTTTTTTACTGAGAGACAGAAACATTCCATTCTTGGCTGTATTTTACTTTTATAAAAATGAGTCATCCCTGTAGAGGTAAAACACATTTGAACTGTCTCACAGTGGAGCCAAGCTGCTCCTAGTTATAATTGCTTTTTTGCATTTGCCTACATCACAATAATGACTGTGATTATTAACACGTCAAAGTCGATGCTGATTGTGTGTCTGGAAGTTGCGAACAGTCTGGGGTTACATCATGAACATAAGTGGCCCTGCTCTGTACCTCCACACACACTCACTCACACACTGTTATGCAATATAATTTTCTAACTGTCGATGGTGTATGATGGTTAATGGGTTTGTCCAAGAGTGACACCAATGAAGCTGTCCAGACCCTCAATGTACATTTATAGAAGAAGTACATTAACTGATTTGTCTGAGTGCATCCAGATAATCTGAGGGAATGGGTGATTATGTGGTTAATAGGATTTCTGAAGGTAGACATTCAAAATTTGCTTAGAAAGTTTCTGCTTCATCTGACTAACAAAGCTACGTGAGCAGCTAATGCATTTACAATAGGGCACCCAAACCAGAACTGGAGTACGGCAAATTGCTTTATGGTTTCTGTTTTGTATTTTATACTCAGAGAACACTGCACTTGTTTCAAGTCAGAGATGAAAAGTAAGTTGATGACTTGAACCCAGAATTTTTACTTTAATTTTACCTAAAGTTGTTTAAACCTGAATTAACATTTTTGACTATCTCAACAAGTTGTAAACACAACAGTGCCATATTATCACCTCAAAAAGTTGATATGGCTTCATGATGAATGTAAGTCCATTCTTCACTCTCCTTTCAGCTCTATGTTTGGTCTCCTACGAGTGGCCTTTTAGCTGCTGAACGCTCCACTGTGTTCAGCAGCTTCTGTGTCTGTCTGCTGTTTGGTGCTGGGCAGGTAGCATACATTTGGTTTATTAGAGCTTAATCACTCATTTACTTGTTGCAGCTATTCAGTGTCCTATTATGAAACATACAAGGCTTATTTTTGAGTAAGAGTTTCACTCCAGAATGGCCATGAGTGTACTGCTAGAAAATCTTACACTTGGTTTAAATTGCGCACATTTTATAAATCCACCTTGGAACACACAATGTGGTATTTCTGGAAACACTGCTGTGTATTTAAGGTTTGAATAATGCTTGATTGTGTAGTATGAATTTGTTGTGATGAACTCACAGCTGGGTTTAGAGAGGCTGCAGAATTTTGGCATTTTTCATCCCTTTTATGGAGTCTTTAATCTGTCAGCTTTCTTCTGTCTGTCAAGGGATTGTGACGTTTTGTTTCTGGCTGAAGCGTTTTTGGCTGAAGTCTGATGCTCACTGCTGACAACATCTTCCACCTGCACCTTCTCTCCCTGCAGCCTGTCCCTGTACGGCCCCATGGCTGCATACGTCAACCCTCACGGCTACGTCCACGAAACCCTGACTGTCTACAAAGCCAACAACCTCAACCTGGTCGGCAGGCCATCCACGCTGCACAGCTGGTTTCCAGGGTAACTCTGCTGTACTCATGGCATTTAGCTCACACTCCCTCGCACCACTGAATGATAGAACACCTAACACACATAGATTGACTCAGACCCCTCGCTGTGCCCTTCAGTGCTTTCATAAATGCATAGTTTGAAATAAATGTGAGACATACCTCAGATCCAGAGCCCTGGAGGTCTTAAACATGCTTTGATTTCATATTTGCTTCAGCAATAATCAAGTGTTAGAAGCCTCTGGCCTGACTGCACGGTGTCATAATCAATAAACCTTTTTCCTCTGTCAATGGAGCATCTCTCATGACGCCAGGCTTCAGTGGAAACCAGCAGGGGAGCAAGACATTCTCGAGGCCTTCTGTGTCAAATAAAATTGCTCCTGTAATAACATGGCACCTACAATTTAGTACAATTTGTCCTTCGTTTGCAGACCAGAACGACCACCCTGTCACCTTTTACATTGAGTGCCTGCAGTGATGTTACGTTTGAGACATCTTGTGTCCCGCAGTCAACCTTTTGAAATATTCAATATTTGCATATTCATAGACTCTGAGAAGATGTCATTTCAAGATTCTCTTTTCAAAGTGATGCAACTATCTTAAGAAAGAACATGTTTAATGAGGATCTGTAAGAAAATGCTGTCCACTTCCTTTGCTCTCAGGTACGCCTGGACAATTGCTCAGTGCCGAACCTGCGGGTCTCACATGGGTTGGAAGTTCACAGCCACCAAGAAGGACTTGTCTCCACCTCGTTTCTGGGGTCTGACCCGTTCAGCTATGCTCCCCCGTATCCCCCAGGGCGAGGGGGAGGAGGGGAGAGAGGGCTCGCGTCTCTTCTGCCTGTGATGTCGGACCATCATTGCCCCTTGTTTTAAAAAAAACAAACAAACAAAAAAATCCCCGCAAACCTCCCAAGCCTGGATCTTTAGGCACTCTCTGGCTGTGATTACTTCTAGTAATCAATGCATCACACACCACCTGTCACCCCTGGCAGCAAATCCATCATATTAGTGGAAAGGTCATTCGGCCTTTAAATGGCACTCTTAGAGAGAAAATGAGGTAGGAGGTCATGATTGTTCTTAGATATTGGTGAAATGCGGAGGCAGCAGAGAGACAAATCAGTGCATCGTTGTGACAGAGTGAGAAAGAAATAGATAATAACAGATTGAAAAGATTAGTTCTGTGACAAATGGTAACATCCTAGCCTGCAGCTCCCTGATCTCAACCCCTGTCCTGCTGATTTGTTGGTGGCTGCAGACACACACACAAATACACAAAAGCTTAATGCATAATTATACTTCAGCTCTTTTCCTCTGTGTGATGGAGAGTGTGACTGCATGCAGTTGAGATGCGACACTGTTGGCAAGCAGTTAATCTTTAATCTGTTGTAAAACCAAGCAGTTAATATGAATTCACTTAGCATTCAGATCCTTTGTGTTTTCTGATTTAAGTTTGGCTGCCATAGCTCAGTGGAGGAGACCGTTTGAAAGTGCACTCCTGTATGTGTACATATTTTGAATCTTGGAATTAAATGGGATGTATTTTTGTATGCAGGAAGATGGGAAAATAATTTAACATACTCATCCATGTGTGGAAACATCGTGCTGTTTATTATCACACCAGTTTTTTTATGTAATAAACAAAAAACTGAGGTGACAATATCAATAATGTGTAATATACTTGATGTAATCTGTGTGTTGGTTTCTATTCACCTGAGGTTCAGATGATGTGCTTCAGGAAACAAGCGTAATCTCTGGTTGCACAAGTGAAATTTGGAGATGTCTTGGTGCCTAACTGCAGAGAGTGAGAGGAGCATTTACCCATCTTCATTTAATTTGTTCATGTTGTGTGACATGTTAAAATACTGTGCCTACGCCCCAGCTCAGTGTCTTTTGATAAGTTCAGGTCAGTGAAATCACGGCTGTTAATCAGAGATTGTAAATGGCCAATTGAGGATTAGATTTAGATTTAATTATTTTCTTAGGATTCACTTTGTTTTATAGTTTCACTGTTTTCAGGATTTTTCTTGCGATTTTGTTGCAAGATGCTGGCTCATGTTTGTATAAATGTAACTGTAAATAAGAGGCAGTTATAGCATTTGCTGTGTATTGTAACTGGGGAATCTTATTTCTCATATCTCTTCATGTCACAGAGGATCGCTAGAAAATAATCTTTATATCAGTAAGGAAAGAAAGAAAGATCATCTAGATTGTGAAGACGTCGGTCTGTCTACATGTTTTTGGATTATTTTCTTAAAGGAATAGTTCAACATTTTGGGAAATACTTTTGAATGAATGAATTTTTATTATTTATTCTGTTGGTCTTCCCTTATAACACTCCACTGATTTGGCATTACAATCCTGTAACACTCGATATTGGATAGTTAAAAAAATGGCAATTTGATACAGCACAGACAGAAATATTGTCGTTTTCTTCCATGCATTCTTCTTCCTTGTTAAAACTGTATGCCTACATTACCCACAATGTAACGTAATCACTGCCAATTCGATTGGAAGCTAAAGTGACATCATTTGAGGCAGTTTATCAAAAAGATCATACAACTTGTTTTTCACATAAGCACTAGTACTTTCCAAGATTTGTATCAAGACTTTGATGTGGAAAATCAGTCAGGTTCTGCTTTAAGAAGAAAATGTGAGCTTCCTCTGAAATGTGTCTGGATTTCTAATCTTCTGATTCTCTGTTGGAACATTCAACAGTGTCATGTCATATCATCTTATCATTTAGTTTCGTTAAGGAGAAGTTTTCACCACGAGAATAAGACGGAAAATCCATGTCGAGTATATTCTCTTTCATACCAGTGATTCAGTGTTCACCAGGCTGTCAGACATTCATTGGCCCCGACAATAAAATGGTTCACTGAAGAAATCACTGGCTTGATTCGGGAGGAGGTCTTTGTTTGTTTTTCCATGAGATTCAGTGTACCACAGACTAAAATAAACATGGAGATCTCTCGTGACTCTCTCCTGATTTACATGTTTCAGCTGGACACTCGAGGCAGGGAGTTCTTCAAGAGACACCCGTTTAGACAACGTGTGTGTGTCTGAGACATGAGGTGATGAATTGAGCTTTAATAAGCAGGTTGTATGTCTTCCCAGAATTTGCATCTTCGCATCTGCAGACAAATCAACACGTGCCTTCATTGTGTTTGTGTGCTTTCATCTGTCTGCATATAATGAGAGTGCAGGTTATTAATCAGTGCTGCAGATACACGTGGACAGAGGATCATTTGTATTCCAGCAGAATGAGGGTCTAATGAGTGGGAAAGGAGCCCTGCCACCACGTTGGGGTCCCTCAGAGTGCAATATTTGTAGTAATGATGTTGACAGGGTTTGGGACATGCAACATGTGACTCCTCACCACTTTGGCTTGATATCTAAAATCCTGCTGATTTATTGTTTGGCTTCAGTCGTTTTCTGCTTCTCCCCAGTAAAATGTCTTGCATTATTAATGTGTTTTTTCTATTTAAATTGTGCTTTATTGAACTGCAACACACTGAGAGGTGCTTGCTAATCTTTGATTTTTATTAGAAAACAATGTAAAATAGAAAGAATATCTAAGTATTTGGAGAGAGTTGAAGTAACAGTGGTGTGGTTAATAGCAGCAGAGTCTATGTAAACTGCAAACATCACACATATGGTATGATACAGTTAAATATTTGAACCTGGTTTTTATATGTATTAATATAGAGATGTAGTAGAAGTGTTATACAGAATATAAAGCAGGCCATTGCACATTAACCTGGTCGGATATAATTTAATATGATACACAATGAAGTAGTGAATATGGTGAAGTGTAGTGATAAAGTCTGTAGTACAATACAACAATGTGACATAAAATAGATACAATATGATATGATATAGTAGGGGTATAGTGCAGTATATAGCAAAATACATCCACAAATACAGTCAAGTATGTAATCAGTCCAGCAGAGAGACAGTGAAGAGGAAAGTGGGGCCATGTCTCCCGTGGACCAAACACTGTGGGAAAAGAATGGCTGTGAGTGTTGTCATAGACTGTGCTCCCCGCTGCTGTTGTCTGATAGCAGCAGGTACAAATGAGCACCTGAAGCTCTGAATGGGCTGAATGAGCTGTCCGTCTGTCACAGCTCGTCTCAGTGAGAGGGAGTTTTCAGCATGGCTTTGATCTTGTCCTTCATCCTCCTCTCTGCCACTGACCAGCACCTTGAGTCTGCTGGTCTCATCAGTCCTGGTGAACCAGTCCAGTCCAGTCCTCTCCACTCCCACTTTTATTTTACTTATTTTTTATTTGTTATTATTTATTTTGATTGTGCAAAGTATGATCATCTTTACATGACAACCAAGCAAACATTCGCTGACGAAGACGTGATACAGTTAAAAGCTCCGGAACAAATGAGTCAGTGAACCTTTAAGTGGAAACTGTTTTGCCGTCACCATCTACTGCCTGTGTTTCTGGGCTTTAATATGCTCATGTATGTGTGATGTAAGGCGGGACTGTACTCATTTATGTGTCCATGTGAGCATGGGGGTGTGTTTAAGTGATGCAAGCACATACTGTATAGACTTAATCATTTTCAATTACAGCCATGGTGCTTGTTATACATAATGCCTGAAGCAAGGTGGATATAATTATATTGGCTTATGTAATCACAAGTAGATCCGTCAGCAGGATAATATAGTATAACTCTCACAGTAACAGCTTGGATCCTGCACCTGTTTTCTCAAGTTTTCCTCCCGCAATCAAAAATGTGTAATATGTGTATTTTACAGTATGTTTTCTTAAGAGGACACAGAAAAATGTGAAGGAGTGACAGGAATTCGTTACATGAGTAGTTGACCTGTCTTCTCTCTGCTTTATGACACATCATGGTCCTCTGGAGACATTATATTCTGAACATGCAGATATATGTAGCTACATTTCTCAGCAATGTACCTTTGTGATAAATGAATTGAAGATGAGGCTGAATTGTAATACTCTATTAAGAGCTGTGAGCAGATTGAATATAGCTGCTTTAAGATCGGATGAAACGTTGTGGATCTCCATGGGGAAATGAGAGAAGGGCTACATATCTTTACTGCCTTATTTAATCCAGAACAGGACTTGCATTTATAAATGATATGGCTGTTATTCCGTTTAGACTGATGAAGGTAAAATTTGAATGGGATGAGGAGACAGTATAAAATTGGCACAACAGGCTGTTTATGGTCGACTCCTCTCTGTTTGGTCAAGACAAAAGCAAAGAGCACCACTGGGCCAAACA
The DNA here is from genome assembly GCA_037975185.1 of Centropyge bicolor. Classification (NCBI taxonomy): domain Eukaryota; kingdom Metazoa; phylum Chordata; class Actinopteri; family Pomacanthidae; genus Centropyge; species Centropyge bicolor. The sequence goes on along the minus strand of JBBMOC010000012.1, from coordinate 10,502,365 downwards.
GATCTTCAAAAAGCAGCTCAGCAAAAACACAAACATGTCACTTTTATTACACTTTCCACTTTACAACTACTTTAATTTTATTTTTAAGTTTGAGGCTCCTTGGTGAAATTTCCTTTTAAAAACCTTAGACTCCAAAAATCATTTTAAAAAGTCTGTATGGACCAAATACAAAAACTTTATTCTTAACTTCATATCTTTAATATTACTTTAATATTACCATGTTAGACCACCCAAAGCAGCAGGAATGCAGGAATGGAGAATGGAGTTTCTCTCAATTAATATAAATAGTCTAGACTATTTATACACTTTTGCTTTGACATTTTATTTGCAAGAGAACCCCAGTTCCTCTTCCGTACAACTTTCATCCAACAGGAGACAGATTAACAAGGATGCTGGCAGAGAAACAAAAGACAGAATGAAGTAGTTTGTTATTAGGTTGCTCTGTTACAGAAGGATATTGGGTCAAACCCTTGTGTTGGCAAACATCTACCTCTTTGAACTTTCCATGAGCAGCTCCATATCTTCACTAGTTTACAAGTTTGCTTGTGGAGAGAAGTCCAGAAAGATTCCTCACCAGGAGGAAGCTATGAAGACATATTGTTGCAGAATTATTATTTATCTGGTTAATAAAAATCTGAAAAATGTTGCAAAGTTCTTTTAGGAAACTAATCTTAAGTAGCAACTAAAACAGGGGCTACACAACAGCAAAACCAAGTAACAGTTGGATTCTGTGCAGTCAAAACTTCAGATATTGTCATGAAGATCAAAGTATGGCGCCATATTAAAATTCTCAGATCAAACCGACACTGTTGTGGCTGCCGTAACGACACAGACAATAACTTTTCCATGATGACGTCTACTGTTGCACATATTCCCAATGTCACACAGGCAACACACACTAATGAACTGTTGTCAGTCTCTGCTAATGATCTGTGTCCTAATTGTCCAAAATATCTGCTGAATGAAAACATGACCAATGACTAAAGTCAGATCCAAATCAGGTCCAGATTCCAAAGTCCTGGAGTCCGATAAATAAATATTGTGTATGCACCAAAAATGTGCACACCTTTTTCCCACTCATACATGAACTGGTATTTATAAAGGAACAATATGTGGTCAGGATGAGCCTACATTCTGTGAGGTCATGGTTTACAGGTACATGGGATGGACTGGTGGTAGCGACGCTATACATAACCACAGCTATATGTGTTGTACATGATGCCATCTGTTCTGTTAGAGACTGTACCACTCTTGTGAGTAGTGGAGGGGGAACGAGTATCTATATTCAAACAGATATTGAAGAACGTTTATACAACCACCTGAAGCAGAACCATGCACATGCTGTTTCAAAAAAATCTAACTGAAAGAATGCTTATACATATTTCTGTCTTTGTCTGCACAGTTTAGTCAACCTAATTACCTGTGTGTGTGTATGTATGTACATTCCCAGTATGTGTACTGTCTGAGTGTATAATATTTTTCAGGCTGTGTCAGCCATTGGTATACTGCTCCTTCAGTTTAAAACTCCATCATCCCGAGTCCCTCTGTTGAGCAGCAGATCCACTTAAGACATACACCAGGTTTAAATCTGGCTAAAATCTTTCCATTGCATAATGTCAACTGTAACCTAAATGGAAAAATGCATTCACAATACAGACAATGTGATGATGCAATGTTTAGAGACTTCATCTAGATGGATACACAAATTAACCTCAGGTGGCTCATTACAAACTACCTTTTTACTAAGTAGTCATTAAATATATTGATTATATATTGATAAATTATGCTCTTGGCCCAGTTTCAAAAACACACGTAAAAAGACAAAGCAGCTGTGAGAATATGACTTTATTCCACATATAATATACAGCCTGAGCAAGACTTGATGAATACATTCACTCAGTGTGTGATTTCAAAACATTTTTTCCACCACAGAGAATATTTATAAAAGTGACAAATGTATTTCACAGTCTTTAATTGCACTCATGTTACAGCAGTTTTTTTTGGAGGCAGGCACATATTGCATTTCATGATTCAGTGTGTTTGGATTCACTCTTGTTCTGGCTTTTACTCTTGGTAATAGCTTTCTCTTTGGAAAGTAAAGCTATAGATACAGAATATTTCATCTCTTCAGCAAATAAGGACTGTGGTATGATTTCATTTTCAGCAAGTTTTCCCATACACAATATAATAATACAACTGAATTCTTCTTTTGTCCTTAAACAGCATTATCTGAAACTCTTCCTTAAGTCCAAATCCAACTTCTTTTAAATGTGAGGAATCTTTTTCTATCACATCAAAACTATCACAGTCATAATAACATGATGACATGATCCACAGCAGTTTCTTTTTTTTTTAACAGAGTCTGGTCTGATTCTTTGCTTCCCCACAGATCTTTGACCCCACGGTCCAGCAACATCTGGAGCACAGCTCTTACTCATGGCCACCTATTTCAGGTTTGCTTTTGGTGAAACCTTCTATGACATGTTTTCATACAATATGTCAGAGACACCAGATAGATACAGTAAATGTTCATATCTCCTGTTCAGGAGATAAAATCGTCCAGATGCAGAAAGAGCTCAGAGGCAGCTTCGAGCACACTCCCCCCTGCAGCCTTCTTCCATTTCCACATTATAACTTGTTGAACTCATTTGGAGTCAGAGACATTTTTGAAGCTCATGTACAGTGCGCTGACCACTGTCGCGTCATCGTGCAGTGAGTCCTTCCCGCCAGACCGCCGCTGGCACAGGAGAGTCACCAGCCTCTTGGGGAACTGACCGCTGAAAAGAAGATAAATGCAGGGATTGGCACAGCTGTTCAGGCTGGCCAGCAACATCAGGATGGTGAAGGTTGCAGCTGGAATGACAGAAGAGGTGCAAAGAAGTGAGCTCAATCAATTATCAATTAAGACTCTGACTTTTTGCAACTATTCATCATGTGCTTAGAAAGAAATCTGACTAAAAGACACACTGACTGTGACCTACTTTCTTTTGGTGCATGTGTGTCCCAGGCTGACCACAGCTGCACAGTGAAGAAAGGAGCCCAGCACACAATATAAGCCAGCACAATAACCACTGTCATCTTCAGTGTCTTCACCCTGGCCTTGGACATGCCGGCCACCCCGCTGCCTCTGGAGGGGAAAGGGAGCCCCACCCTGCCCTGCTGCTGGATCTTCTGGTACAGGTTGATCTGGATGGCTCGACAGATGCGCACCTGACAAACAACAACTGTAACAACAGGCAGGACAAAGATGACCAGCGTGGTCCAGGTGATGTAGGTCTGCAGCCCCCACGGCTGGACGAACTTGGCCCAGCAGTCAAACACACCAGGTGCGACCTCCACCTGGGAGAAGATGAACACCTGAGGCAGGCTGCCCACCAGGGAGACGCTCCACGCCACGCACACAGGTATGTTCAGTCTCGTGCGCGTGCGCTGGAACTTAACCATGGGGTTGCACACAGCCTGGTACCTGTCCACGGTCATCACCACGATCATGTAGGTGGACGAGAACATGCCCAGCACCTGCAGGTACTTCACCAGGCGACACACCAGGTCCGGTCCCACGAACCTGTCCGTGATGTCCCACATGAGCTGCGGACACACCTGGAAGAAGGCGACCACCAGGTCCGCCAGGCACAGGTGGAAGACAAAGACTCGCATCCGGGACATCTGCTTGCGCTGCCGCCACAGGACGAGCAGCAGGGCGGTGTTGAGGATGGAGGCGCTGACGAAGATGACAGCCAGCAGGGCGATCTCCACCCGGGCCAGTAGCTCGTCTCTGTCCACGTCCCCCGCGTCCACGAAGCCACTGTTGTTCAGAGGACGCATCGTGGACAGCTGGCTGACAGACAGGCTGCTGAATACAATCAAATACCATCCATTTAGAGGGAGATTATTCTGCACACTTAGAATGAATAATCATTTAAAAAATTTGGCACTGAAGAAAAGTTTTGTTTGATCTATATAAAATAAGGCTACACATTTAAAAAGTTGTGTCATTAAAGGCATCTTACAGCAAATATTCCTACTTTGAGGTGATGCTCTCTTTGTCTGACTTCAGGTTAATCTCCAGAGAGGAGGCTGCTCTGTGGTCCTCCTCTGGTTTTTATGTGAGGATGAAACTGGGTGGAGCTTAGATTCATTCAGTGCTGTGGTTACCTGGTAAATAAGTCTTATGGTTCTGTGCAGCCACTAAATCCTGTACTTATTGTATTTGTGCTCATAATTGAATTCTTACACAGATGATATGATTGAAAGCTCCAGAACAGCTAATAAATAGAGGTTGAGGTGTTTAGTAAGACTTTTATCATAAACTCTATACTATAATAAGACTATTTTATACAAAATTACAGTTAATATATTAATTAACAATTACGAAAAAGCATTTAGAGCACGTACTTAAGTAATAATACATACCACAGTGTAAAAATACTATATTGAAAACTTTACTCGAGTAAAAAGTATTATCAGCAAAAGAATCAAAAATAAAAGTAGTAATTGCAGGAGAATGAACCTGCAATTTACTCTTACCATTTTATCATATTCAATAAGCCATTATAAGTCTTCAAATTAGTCTTAGTCTAGTAGAATATGCCTCTGAAATAGTGGAGTAAAAGTTTAACGTAGCAAAACACGGATAAACTGAAATAAAGTTAAAATGATAGAGTACTTGAGTAGATGTACATTTAAATCATAGACTATGACAGTTCACACTCATATATTTATTTGTTTTAACATATAGTTTTAATTCCTTCTCTTTTTTCACAGATTCACACATAAAATTACCATATTTACACAGTACATATATATATAATATCACGTACGACACGTCTGACCGTAATGTCGCCACGCCTTTCGACCAATCACAGCTCAGAATAGTTTGACGTCCCAGGACTTTTAACCGGAAGAGCGAACATAAACATATCGACTCGAAGAAGTAACGATCTACTCTTAGTGAAATAATTACTCCTTTAAAAAATGTAATTGGACAAATTAAGTGATACACTTAGTGATCCGACGATCTTCGTGTCTCCAACAGTCAACATACGTGGATGTCCTGCCAGCTAGCTGCTAGCTCGCGTCAGTTAAACGGCTAATATAACATACGCTAACAGTTTAGCGTTAGTTAGCAACCAGCACCGATGCCTCAGGAGGGAGAGCCGATTCTTCCTCTGGTCCGCTCTCTGAACACTCGGATACCCATCAAGACGGTGTTTTGTAACCGCAGTCCACGCGTCGTGCGACCGCTGTGGGTAGATTTCTTCGGGGAACCACAGGCTTACCGGGACATACAGCCAGGGACTGGACGAGAAATCAACACTTTCATCGGTAAATTAGCTACTTCTACATGAGATGTTAGAATAAGTGTTGACACTTTGCTTAGATTTGGGCTACGTTTCCTCATAAACAGAGACAGCACGTCCACATGCTGTTGGGATTTGCTCAAAACAACAGCATCTTGATGCTTTTATTTGTAGTTTAGTGAGACAGTTTGTTAGCTGTCATGGTATCACCTGTTGATTTAAATGTGTATGGTCTTGCCAGGTCACCCCTGGATGTTCAGAGATGCAGACACTGATGAGCCTCTGAGGGTGAACTCCAAAGAACTGTTTCTTCCTAAACCAGCAGAGGGTGGAAATGCTACATTTGCTAATATCACTTTACCAGGTAAGATTAGCCAAATGACTGAAAATATTAGAAATTTGTATCATATGTAATTCATTACTACTCTCTCACACACACCCAAGAGCATATTTATGATATATGGTGTAATAAACTGATTTCACTGGAGATCGTGTCTGAGCACACTCAGGCTGAATAAATTCCGAAATAAATTTAATTTCAGTATTTTGAAAGACTGTCAAGCTTTCCAGTCTGATGGTTTAAAGGGGCAAAAATAGTACTAGTAGGTTTCCAGTTGCCTGTAGTGTTCTCTGCTCATAGGTGAAAGGCTAAGGTCAAAGCTTACCAAAATTACATTAAAAAATTGAGAAATACTTTCGAGAAACGCTCAGAGGTTACACAGAATCATCCACAGATCAAGATTCAAGATTTTACATAGCACAAACCAGATAATATTTATTGACAGGTGTTGTAATTCAGGGACCATATCATTAAATATTTTTAATTCAGTGAATTTTTTTTAACATCAGAAATATCTTTAAATGCAACAGGAAAATAATCTAAAATGAAATTTGTCAATTATGTATGCACATGTGTACTTTGATCTCAAAATAATGCTGTTATTGTATTGGGACTTTAAGTACACATAAAAATCACAGCAAGTCACATGGCATTGTGAGCAGTTTCTGGCACCAGAGACAGACAGTGCAGTGTGGATAGTAAATGAAAGTGTGTGCCTGTTTAAGCAACTTGTGATGTTCAGTCCGTGTGCATTATGGTGATGGAAACCAAACACAGCTTGTGATTTTAGTTGCAAACCTCCATTTGCATGAAACATGAAATTTATTATAATCCAGAATGTATTTCAACTTGCTGTTTTGTTTTGTTTTTTCATTTTTCTCATTTACGCTGGTATCAGTTTGTCTGTTGTCGTAATTTGTTGAACCCAAATACTATATATAACAATTGTTTGGCATCTACAGTTTACAGCCTCAAGGATCGTTCCCTTCAGGTTATTCGGCAGCTGGTACGACCAGAAGACTACAGGAGGTTGGAAATAGCGCGGTGTCTCCACGAGGAGCTGGAAGATGAGCCCAGTGCGTTGAAAGACCTCCGTCGCATGAACCAGCGAGTTGAGCAGCATCTGTTGGAGAGGATCCAAGGCCAGGAGGAATGAGGCATAAAACTGGATGGATAACAATCATTTGTTGACAGCAATACTGTGTTCCACACTAATGTAAAGTATTGTAAAGAATTCCCCAGAGATCTTCCATTTCCTGCAAGGGAGATCTGATCTGCTGTCTGCTGTATTTTCTCAATGAAAAATGTCTTCCTCAGAAAAAAGAGGCAATTTCTATGATGTGATAACAGCATCTTCAAAGAAATATTATTGCTTATCCTAGAAAATATTATTCAAGGCTTTCAATGTGTATTCCTGGATGGGGAAGATTAGCCTTTGATACCTGTCTGCTGTTACTCTCTACTGTACTTGTCAGGTTGTGTCACAAGTAGAGCATCCAAAAAAAATCCTATTTGATAATTTTCACAAGAAAGAACATAGAGGAATGTTTTTGTTGTGGATATCACAATTTATAAAGGACACAAAATAAAAAGTATATTGTCACATTAGATGGAAAAGTCAGAGAGATATATGTTGTTAATATTCTTATTGGTAATGCCAGAGATAATATTTTCTTTAGCAGTCCAGTTTACTCTACATGTCACCTTAAAAAAAACATTTCACTCTGCTATCCCAGATATCAAGCTCAGCAGTTTAACCAGGACTGAATTAGTGAACTTATGTGCACATTTTTCAAGTTGGCCTGTTCTGGTAAATGTACACTTGTTTCCACAATATATCTACCTACAGGGCAGAATCTCTTCTAAGATTTTGTCTTCAGACGATTTCCCAGAGTGAAAACATACTTAAAAATTAATTGTCTTTACAGTTTTAAAGATTAGACTCTGAAACACTGTGACTGAGGAGCTTATGCTTTTTGTTTTTGCCTTTTTTGTAATTCTTTGTCTCTTTTGTTTATGTGTCACCTTGTTATAAATTTCTACATTGCCACTGTATCTGAAAGACTTTAATTGCCTATTTGTGTAATAAATACATAAAAGGTGTATTTCTTACTGAAAGCCACTGTGAATGGTATTGTTATTTCATTCAAAACAATGATTGATTATGGACTATTAAATGATGAACATGATGTCACAAAAAAAAAAAAAATCATTGTCTGGTTCCAAACATTTGAATCCATGAGTTTACTGATGAAAACGGGAGTGTTTTAGGTTGACAGTTCTGTCTGAAGGGAAAAAGAAATGAAATTAAGACCTGATTTTTCTGAACATACAGCTTCTAAAATTTCTTTTTGTCATTTATCTTTATCAAATGGGTTCCATTGTCTGAAAGTAAACAGATGAATTTTGATAACATATAACAGAGCAGCTTTTAACATTCTTAAAAGAATGCTATTACTTGTAACTATGCAAATATGGAGAAAAGTTTTGCCTGTAATAAATCAAGCGTGGTGCAAGCTGAATAACTTCACATAATTTACATGTATGCAAACCCAACAGTATAAACTTAGACAGGACGTCCACTCTCCTTGTCCAATTCTGAAATTATAACCAGCACAAGTTTACCACTGCAGGGCTACTGTTGTCAAACGCATTGCTAAGCAACAAAGTAACACAACCCATCTTTGTGTGTGTGAGTCGAGGTGAGCAGGTTCAGTGATAGATCAAGAACATGCAAGCAGGGAACAAGAAAAGAAGATGGGACTCGAGTCGTTTCAGGCAAGAGCAGTAAGTAATGTCAAGAGCTTCCTCTCTGTCTGACACACACGCACAGTTTTTGTTGAGCAGCTATGGGATCCAGTGTAATTAATATTCATCATCTTTTGATTTGCCTCCCCAGCATGACATTTTGGTCAAGGAGTCACCCGGTCACGTTTCCACATCTCCAGACAGACCACTGGAGCAAAATGAAAACAATGGTAAGATGAATTCAAACAAACTCTTCTACTACACAGGATGATATAGAAACTAATAACACTCTTGATTGATTCATAATAAAGACATAAACTACTTTGTGTTCTTGTGATACTATATACAGTTATTCCCCCTAGGTTCCGGTTTATCTTGCATTACTTCCAGCTGCCTTGTTGAAGGACAGAGGTTTGTGAAAATAACCCTATTTATCACATAATATAAAATTGTGAGGTGACCAGGAGAACACTTTGTACAGTACAGAGACAGTTCTGTACATACTATATGTTACAAAGGAAAATGTCTCTCTTTTATTACATGTTCTAGAATCACATAAAGATGCTCTGAACTGTACCACCACCAGCAGCCTTTTACCTCCTCTGACTCAGGATGAAACAGTGTTTAACGATCCTGTTCCCTCCGTGGTGCAAGGACACAGTAGGTTCCACATTAACAAGAGTTGTATAAATAGTTTGTTGTCTTGATTCCCCTCTCTCTCACCATTATATCCTTTTTTGTTAGACATGTGTCAATACACACCGAAAACCTCACCTCAAAACATGCTGCAGTACAGGAATGTGTTCAACGACCGTGCCAGGAGGGACTTCTGCTACTGGCTTGTTGAAAAGAAGGGCTCAACACGTACGTACTGATTCATGCTCTGACTGCAGGAAAAAGTCACCTACACAGTATCAGCTTGGCAATCAGCAATATTACAGATATATGTCCCTGCTCTGTCCTACTGACTGACTTTGACACATTGTTGTGAGGAGCAGGTCAGACCTTTGACCTTCCATCACAGATCCTAATCTGCATGCATATCATTTTGTGTCTGTATACTATAAAGTGGATTGAGTAATTGGGGTCAGGATTAAAATCTGCTGCAGCTATCTGAACAGATAACCAGCATTTTCTGTATTTCATAAAATGAATGTTAATACCTCTAAATGCCTATCAAAAGCAGTGTTTTTAAGGACAACTCTGTGTCTTGAATCTTAGAATAACTTTAGAATAACTCACTTTACATGATAATTGTTTTACGCAATGGTCAGAAGACTGATGCATCTTCATTCTTTCCTTACAGGTAAAGGATGCAGTTTTGGTGCCTACAAAACCTCCCTGGGATTACCAAAAGTATAAGAAAAAGTGTCACTAAGATTTTTTTAGCCCTCTGTTCAAATTTGTTTAAACTACTTAGGACCATATGATAATCACTTTACATACATTAAAGCTATCAAGACACAACTTTCTCTACCTGAACAGTGATTTGTCTCTAAGAGAAACTGCTGTTAATTTGAATTGTTGAACTTGGGAATCAAAAAATTGTGGTGATTACAATATTGAGCTTGCAATAATGTGTAAAATACCATATCTTCCTGTGATATGTAATATATAGTATTCAACAGAAGCTGGTATATACATAATATAATGTCCATTCTGAGCGAGAAGGAAATGTTCTTTGCAATGTTTATGGCACAGGGAAAGACCATTGATATAAAATAATGTGTAGATAGCTAGTACGGACATTGAAATGTACTGAGTACACTTTTACTGAATAGTATGACATTAAACAAAATGTATGAGCATTCTTTCATCTTCTTCTAAATGTTGTCAATCTTTAAAAGCCTGTTTTCAGTCCCATTTAAAACCTCCGACTTAGAAATGGGATTTGTACAAACTGCAGTCATGTTTTGTAGTCTATCAATTATATTCTATCTGTGCCTGTATGAATGTATGTATATTTTATACAGTCTATGGTATGAACCTATGAACCCATAGATTATACCTGATGGACTAAATGGATCACCCTCATCATTAGCCAAATCTCGTTGGAGAACTTGATGTCGCGAGATTTCAACGTCTATGGTTCAAGCAGTGGAAACTTTTATCATCTTCTAGCTGATTCATTTAAACACAAACTTTATAATTCAGTCCAACATTTAAAATGTCCAACATAAGTGATTCATATTTTGTTTTTGTTCGGACCGGTTCGGACATGGTGTCGGCAAGAAGTTAACGAGTAGACACTGGCTGACTGAAACAAGGCGGATAAAGAGACATCTTAATTGACTTGCTGCCATTTTTTCTGCGTCGAGTCTGAGAAGGTAACCTGACTTTTCAGCATTAGCAATGCGGCTAAGTAATTAAATGTGAGTAATATTAAGTGTAAAGCCACGATAAACATAACTATATTATTATATATATTATATGTATATTATTGTAGAAGCTATAACACTTAGCTACTTTTTGAGGTCTACTTTGAATCAACAGCTAATGCTAGCTAACACGTAGCGTTTATTATTAAGTATTAGCATCTTTTCTGCCGAGACTATGTCATATAGTCCCACAAACTCTATCGTAGAAGGTGTTCAAATTGTTGAAGTTAACCTGGGTTCTATTTGTAATCGAAAAGCAAGTGAGCAGCTGACATTTGTTCACACATCTCCATGTATGCTACATTAAATTAGGCGGAACCAATCGTGATGTGTTGTCTAAAGCTCAGGCAATAAGCACAAGCCACGTTTGGGCTCTTATGTCAGTTGATACTGTGCTTTGGTGATGTATATTCCCATATTACAAAGTTGCAATTAATTAAATGACAACAGACAAAATTGGCAAACGGGAGCAGTCACCTGCTTTGCCCAGTTGATAACTCAGTTGGGATACCTCATCTGAAACAAAGACCACCTCTACCAACATCATAAAAACACTGTTATGAAAATAAAAAAGATAAAGTAAAGACAAAGTAATATGATTGTATATTAACATAACAACCAGATAAATTAGATAAAATAATATCTAGGATGATTTAAAGACTTAACACTGATGCGTTCATATTTTCACCTTGTTGCTTGAATGATACTCGATGTTCACGCAGATCTGTTCCTTTTCCAGGTTGATATTGCATTAGGGTCTTAGAGATGGACAACGGCAGAAAGAAAATAACTGATAAGTGGCAACAGACTCCAGTCACCTCACCCAGACATCTCCAGGAGAGAGATGTGGGCTCCAGCACCCCCTCTCGTTGGAATATGTGGCCAAATGAAGATTCAGACACCTCATCCCTCAGTGACTCTCCAGGACCGGATGGCCTTGGAGCCCTGAGTCTGGACACTCCCAAGAGAAAAGCAGAGGTGCTTGGTGAAAACATGTCCTTTGAAGACAAAGTTAAGCTGAGGAAGCTTTCCAGGGAAAATTATGAAAATTTCGAAAATTCGAAGGTAAATATTTACTATAAACCGTTTTATTTACCTTTTTATTTCCCATCACTTAATGGTCCATCTAAAGTGTTTTTAGTAAAACCAGAGCCTTAATGATTTATTTGTTCTTTTTACACCCTAACTATCAGGAAAAATCTATGGACAACTCATCCAAGCATCTGGAATCCATAGAGAGCCAGGAAGTATTACCACCTCCGTCTCACTCTTTTGTCTTGAAAAAGAAAGAGAGGACACCTGAGGAGGGATCAAAGGCTATCTACAGGAAGGCACTGATTGCAGCCATTGGCATATCAACAGCAAGACGCAGCACTGCTAGTCCCCCCCAGACTCACACTAACAGCCTCTCTTTGCCATTGGTATCTTCACCAGTGAAGGCTGAATTGTCCAGCCCTGTAACACTTGACAGAACGGTCATGGATATTAACTATTCTTTCACCAAACCTGGGAGTGAATCTGAGGAAAACAGTACTGTCAAGGAAGATCAGTGCCACCCCTTTTACCTGCCTGAGCACCCAGAAGCCCAAGATGATCATTCAGAGCAAAAAGCAGATGGAAGGGTAAGTCAACATCTATCTTCTCTTGCAGTTTTGTTGGCTCATATATAAAATCAGATGTTTTAGGTTGCATATAACGTGTTCATTTTCTTGCATGTGATTTTGTTCATTTGGCTAAAGTTTTATTTTCAAAAGCCACCATAATATTTGTACAGGAGTCAGAAAATTAATGTCCTTGAAATTCTGTGAACATATAATAATCAACAAACCAATAAGAACCAACAATTAAAGGGAGATGCTTTTTGTAACTTGTTCCTTATTTATGCTTTTCAGAAGGTTTTGTTAAAAGACGAGTCACCTGAGGTATTTGTTGCTCAGGACTCTGTGCTTGAGAAGACCTCTGAAGACAAGTTATTTGCTACAGAATCGACATCAGAAACGGAGAAGTGTGACTCGTCCCTCCCTGATCTAGAGTATATCCCTATTTCCTCACTGTCACAGAGGAAAGTTTTCCTTTCATTCAAGAAGCCCCATCCACCATACATGGGCCCATCAAAGAGTTCATCCGGAGTTGAGAATGAGAAATTTTGCTCCTCCAGTATTGTGGACCCTTTATCTGACCCCTTTGCTCTGCCACTACACTCGGATAGAAGAGTATTGAACTCTTGCTGGAACTCCCCAACCACACGCAGACGGTCAGATGTTGGTTCTTCCATGAGTCACCACCCCCGCTCTTTTGCTCACCGTGGCACTGCTAAAAAAAGATTATCCCTGGGGGCAGAACCTATGTGGACCAGTTACCCCTACAGTGATAATCAGGTTGGTTTCATAGACACACACTGCCATCTCGACATGCTCTATGGAAAACTTGGCTTCTCTGGGACATTCAGACGCTTTCGAAGGCTGTACCAAAGCAGCTTTCCTCCAGAGTTTAGAGGCTGTATTGCCAACTTCTGCAACCCAGGGATCATGGTGAAGGAGGCCCTGTGGGAAGGTTTGCTGGCTGAAGACATGGTATGGGGGGCATTTGGATGTCACCCCCACTTTGTCAAAGATTACTCAAGTGTCCATGAACGCAGTATACTGATGGCCATGCGTCATCCAAAAGCTGTGGCATTTGGTGAGATGGGCCTGGACTACTCCCATAAAAACTCTACTGATGCCTCCAAGCAAAAAGAGGTAAGGTCTAGTTTGATATTTTCTGAGTTGAATAAAACTTTGTAATCCTTTAAATGTTTATCTTACAATCGCGATTCCAAAAAAGTTGGGATTCTATGTAAAACATAAATAAAACAGAATGTGATCATTTTGAATCCTTTTTGACATATACTCAATTAAAAACAGTACAAAGACATTATATTTAATGTTTGACCTCATCAGCTTCATTGATTTTTGTAAATATCTGCTTATTGTGAATTTGATATCAGCAACAGGTTTCAAACAAGTTGGGTCAGGAGCAACAAAAGACTGTGAAACTTGTGGAATGATCCACAAACAACATAACATATGCTGCCATCCAGATGATGTCTTTTGTGATGTGTGATGTGTGGCACATCATGTGAATGATGATATTGTTAAATAATACTGAATGTTGTGGTCCCTGGTTTGGTTTGATTTGCTTCTCTGTGAAGGTGTTTGAGCGTCAGCTGCGTTTGGCTGTGGCCATGCAGAAGCCTCTGGTGATCCACTGTAGGAATGCAGATGATGACCTGCTGGCAATCATGAGGAAGTGTGTCCCGAGGGATTACAAAATTCACAGGTGAGTGTGGAGAAAAATCATCTGATAAATAATTCATTTCACATCACATATTTTTGTATATCTTCTTACTTCTTTCTTCTTTATCAACATGAAGTAAATATTTAAATGGTAGCGACTCTGTTATGTTTAAAGTTATTATCCTTAAGATTTTCATGGAATCAAACCCCATTTTTGATGCCAGTTATTTTTTAACATTTTTTCTGCAATATCCATGTACTGTATTTACATTCAGCCATTTTCTGTGTGTAGTCGTTTTCATTGTCACCACAACTGTTTAGCAAAAATGTCATTTAGATCGTTTTTGTTAGCAGATTAGTTTTTATTTTTTGACTGACATCTTGAACATTGTAACTTTAAGGACCATCAAAGTGTAAACTGTTTAGCATTTAAAGTACAAATTTTCTTTCTTCATTTCTTGTGTGCTTTCCAGGCACTGTTTCACAAACAGTTATCCAGTGATTGAACCCTTCCTGACAGAGTTCCCCAACATGTATGTGGGCTTCACAGCCCTAATCACCTACCTGAGAGCCACCGAGGCCCGAGATGCTGTCTGCCAGATCCCTCTAAACCGCATTGTGTTGGAGACAGACGCACCATATTTCCTGCCCAGACAAGTAGGTTTAAATCAGGCCAGAACCAGGAAAACCAAATCACTGCTCTAATGTTATTTACATTGGCAGGCTTTTTACTAGCTCTTAATATTAACTGCAAATTATTAAAAAAAACAGCTAAATGTGTATTGTATGTTGCTTCTTAATCAAGTAATTGATTAATTGCTATAAACCATTGGTGGGGATTTTCACCAATCTAGATTTGTCAAACCTTTGCACAAACCCCTTTTTTTATTTGAGGTGCTCTCCACAAAAGGGCCAGTATAGTACTGTAGACAGCACTGGTACACTTGAACAAACAGGAGTACACTTTGATGATCAGCGTGTCTCTCTCTTAACAGATGAATAAAGACATCTGCCGGTTCTCACATCCTGGAATGGGCATTCATACGTTACGGGAGCTGAGCGTACTGAAGGGGGAAGACATGGGCACGGTTCTCACCACCATCCGAAACAACACCACTCAGCTCTACGGCATATGAGAGAGATGATGGATAAAAGCTAGCAAGGAAGAAAACATTATGGAGTTCAGACATTTTATGTGGCTTTTTTGTTTTAGATTTATCAATCCTCCATGTAGAGATGCCGGAAAATGGAGGAGCAGAATGAAAGACCTGATTCTGATCAAGGCAAAAAGACTATAATAGTAATGTCTCTTGTCTGATAGAGATACTAAATGTCATTGTTTATCTGATTATATTTTATAACATTGTTTGTCATAGAAATTAATTCCTAAGCATTTTGGGTTTCAAGTTGTTGTTGATTGCTGCCGTAATTGGACGCCCCTTGCCTTGTTCTAATTTGTCTGTATGTTTGTGTTGTCCGGCTGCTAGTCTCGTTTTGTTTGATACAGTCGGAATATATTCAACGTCTTAAATTCTGCTTTTTTTATTCTGCATGTGTGCTCTATTGAATTACTTATTGATGCACATAGGTGCTGGCTGAGGATCCAATGAAGAGAGTAAAGTATTGTTTGTAATGCAGAGACACATTCGAGTGGTGTTTGCCACGAGCAGATTTTATTCTGTATCGAAGACACGAAGTGGCTTTCAGACTAGTCCATTAGCTTTCTTTGATACCACCATATTTGACACATATATTTGGCTTGAGTGCTTTTTATTTTATTTAATGATTAGCCTGGCCTACTTGTGACATTTTCAGGTGGTTGGAGTATGCTCTCTGAGACTTTGACTAATGGTATATGCGTAAATGTGTCTCTTGTTTATCACGTCCTCTTGACAAAAGGGATGTTTGAAAATACATACATTCTCCCTCTTCCAGGTGATGAAAGCCTTTTTTCCAGTAGTTTCAGAGCACAGAATGTTCTGTGCTTATTAAAGGCTACAAGATGAAACACAGGGCAGATGCAAACTTCAGAACAGTATGTGCTTTGCTGTGTTTGACCCAGTTCTTGAGTTGTGAGCAGGAAGTTGTGCAACCTTGTCCTGGGGCTTGTTTATTTTTGATGTATGCTCATTGAATAAAAAAACCTTTAAGCCTGTGATTGTGGTTGTAAAGGAAGAGACCTTAAAAACCTCAGGGAACTAAAACCAGCAGACTGCAGAGTTTTATCTTATTTTTAAGTCTATTTCCTTTGTTTTTTGGTGAAATGCCAGTTTAAGACAGAGGTTTGTCACATTTAAGCCTAGAAACCATTCTCAACTGTACAACCCAATTAAAGGGGAAAAACAGACCAATTCTCCTTTTCCCCGTCTTCCTTTTTTTTCCTTCTATACCTGATCAAAGATGAGACAGAGAGACAAAGGGTTAGTTCATGCTTTATTTTTATAGACACATGTTGGTCTCTGATGATAAATACAGAATGGTTGTCTAGTACAGCCAGTGCCGTTGTATGTAATTACACAGGTAAGAATCTGAGTGACTCATCTGCTTACATGGAAGAGTCTTACAAATAGAAATAGATTCAAAATGTCTGACCCCAGTTTGACAAGTTGATGAATGTCCAAAAACACTTTCACTATGGTTTTACACATTTGGGAAGCGAAGTACATTAACCGTAAGAATAGTAGTTTGACATTACCATTTGAAGTTATAGAACCACACTCAACATCTCTTTTGTATGAAATTCATTTTCTACCACAGCCACACCAGTTAAGCTCCATAATAATGCCATAAAAATATGAAGACAGCTGAATCAACTCCATCACTGATGAAGACTCTGGGATGTGGGCCAAAAGCTCCAAAACTTCTTAAGTGAGTATAAATGTTTTAAGAGCCCTGTGTACTTACATACATTATGCTTTGAAAGAAATGAAACCAGCATGTTAACAGGATAAGTGTATTAGTATTTTAAGAATCACTATCTACTGAAGTTGAATTTGGAAGGCATTGAGACAGCAAATATGAAATTCTTGTCCATGGTCTTCAAACTTGTGATGGTCTTTCTGAAAGGCGCCAAATCATGTTAAAAATAACAAAATAAATTGTAAGTTTGATTATTTTTCTGTATATTGGCAGAAGGGAACACAAGTTTGTTTTGTATGAATCCGAGGAATTAGACAAACCTGGTGTGTCTGTGTTCCCCAGCAGACGCTGAATGATGTCCTGCACCGCCATGCTGTACTCCTCAAAGTCCTCCTCCTTCATAGTGATGCCAATTTCAAAGGGGGCACTTATCTACTCAGAGGAGAGGAAGACCATGAAGTCAGAGGGATGATGTTGGCGTGCTGTAGTCACGAGTATGATTTCTACTCACTGTGATGTAGTTGTGCTCAGCAGGTGGATCATCCACAACTTGGCGGCCGACCCTGGAAGACTTGCCCCTGTTCTGTGGTTGAACAGAGAAATCTCAAGATTGTAGCAAATTAAGCCTTATGTTAAAGTTAAAATGTGGTCAAAAAGCTTTACATCCTGCTCAAGTCTTGAATAAAGTATAGTAAACAATGATGTCACTATTTTTGATTCACTTAAATTATCTGGTGATGCATCAGATTTCTCTTTTTTTTAATCCTCCAAATTTAGAAATTTTCACAGCAAGGTAATGAGAAATGTCTGCACACTGACAGAAAACTTGATGAGGTCATTCAGATGCAACATTACAAACACAAAGATGACTTAAGTGTAAAATGTGAAAGACTCGTTCATAGGATTGTCATGAGCACAACAATCATTATAACTAACACTGAAATTGAACATTAGACTCAGTGGAATAGCAGGAGCTTAAATAGGCTTGTTATCCTCTAAGACAACAAAGAAACATATTGATACATATTTTGGCTTTATATGTGAAAGTCAAGTCACTTATATTAAAAGTGATGATGAACAGCAGGATGTAAAGGAAAGAAGTAAACGCATCATTCAGTTTCCATATTTTCATAGAGAGTAAAGAGTGAATCCAAATGTGTTAGAAAGCACCTTACCTGAGGTTTTTGTGAAGGGCTGAGGAAGCTGGAGCCTGCACTGGCCGACTTGCACCACAAAGTCAGAGAACACATCACAAACACCAGCAAAAAGGTGTTTCTTTTCAAAAACATGATGGAATCAAATGTCAGCTGTTGACTTTGCTACAGAGAATATGGTGAAGCAATCTGCAGTGTCAATGGTTAAAAATGATCATCTGCTGATCCCTGCACCTGAATTCAGCTTGTGGCTTCATACCTTTATATACCTTCCACCCTATTTCATTTCGGTTTAAACATGCATTCAATGTGATAGTAATAGGTATGTGTGCTGTCATATCTTGGTAGCATTGGACTGTTCAAATGTTTAAATTGATAACAAAGTAGGCATTTCTCTGTTGTAAGCCGATAGCGGTGCTGCTGATATCTATTCAATGGAGTGATAAAGGTAATACTAAGGCTGCCATAGAGATCCAAGATAAATGGGGCTGAACCAGGCGATTGTGCAAGACGGCTGCAACATATCAACACTGAGCTATTACTCCCAGGACAAGTGCAATACACATGTTGATAATAAAAAAAATCACACTGCTTAACAGTCAAGAACTCTCTTTTAATATGACTTAAGTGTGAGGGTCCTCGGTCATCCAGGTATGAATACAATGGAGCTTCTTCAGTTCTGCACAGCTGAAGAATTTGACAAAGTCCATAAATGTGTATATTATATAAGATTATGTGATAAAGCCTTTCAATGTGTCATGCCAACATTTTTCAAAAGGAAGCTTATTTTTCATTTTTAGGCGTGAAAAATCAGACAGAAAACCAATTTAATTGGACCAATCTAGAACAGAGTTTACTAACTGGCCTGAAGCCTTGCTGTCCTCCACTCAGTCTGTCATATACAGTCACCATTAATTGCTTCTTTTTCAGATAAGAATGTATGAAGTGATTTTTTTCTTGTGTGGTTAAATAGATCCAAGTCCATGCAACCTCAATATGAGACACACAGTCAGTGTTCAGAGCTGCTACTTACACATTATATGACAGTATATAACCCTCATTTCATTTTCTACTCAGTATTGATTGTTGTAAAGCCTGAAACCTCTTACAATCAGCATAGCTATATGTGCACATGATTTTTGGTGTGTATTTTAGTGATATAGGGTCGAGGACATCAGAACAAAAATACCTCAGTCTGTTAGTGGTGAAGCAGAGGGCTTTGTTTTTAGGACAAGCCTTCATTGAGTTTGAGACCATTTCTTTGGCCTCTCTAACTGAGGTTGTCATGGTAGCATGATGTACAACTTGCTCTCCAGATCCTCTGCCATCAAGGGTCGTTAAAGAGGTTTGGTCTATATTTGGACCTAATGTCTTATTCATCTTGAGCTAATCACTCTCTACGGGTGTTTCCCCAGCTTGCTACAAAACTGCTGTGGTTAAGCCCTTATTAAAGAAACCTGACTTGGATGCTGACTCCCTAATAGACCTCTCTCAAACCTTGCTTTTTGTTCTTTGCTCTTTGTTCTCTTGAATTATTTGTCTTCTAATGATCTCTTTGAGCCACTTCAGTTTGTGTTTTGGGTAAAACACTTCACAGAAACGGCACTTACCAATGTGCAGCATCTTGCATCGCTGCGTTCGATACAGTAGACCACTGTATATTTCTGGACAGACGTGAGAATTATTCTGGTATCTCAGGTAAGGTGCTCTGGTGTCTCAGATCTTGCCTGTCAGAAAGATCTCAATGTGTTTTACATAACAATATGTCCTCTAAGTCCCATTCTGTTAGGCACGGGGTTCCACAGGGGTCTGTACTGGGGCCATTGCTTTTTTCAATGTACATGGTGCCACTGGGCCAGATTTTGCCTTCATTTGGGATTTCTTTTCATTACAATGCAGATGATTTACACTTGCATATGCCCGTAGTTCTTCACAGTGGGTCTGATATAACTATTGTTGAGACCTGTTTGGCTGCCATTGGGAGATGGTTATCAGACAATTTCCTCAGTTAAGACGGAAATGATGGTTATCGGACCTGCAAAACTAAATCATGTGTACGATCATTTTACTTTATCTCTGACTGACTGTGTAATTCATTGCAGTGACAGAATTGCATATGCATTTTGATTAACCTCTTTCTTTTGACTATCATATAAAGGAGGTGACTAGAGTAGTCTTTTTTCACTTCAGAAAAGATTAGATCAATCCTGTCATTAAAGGATGCTGAGATCCTCATTCATGTTTTTGTTTCATCCTGATTGAATTACTGCAATGTACAGATAGCTCAGAATGCAGTTGCTTGTGTTCTGACTGGAGCAAGTACATTTTTTAAAATGAATTAATATAGGTGATTAAAACCTCACACTGTGAAAATAGTTGAATATCTGGGTGCCTAACACACTTTAAATACAGGCATATGAGTGAAACTCTAGCCAAAAAAAGAGAGAAAATTTTGAATACAAAAGGCTGTAATTTTTTCAAATACTGCACAGAGGGGCAGGTCAGAGGATCTTAACCTGACGAATATTGACTGTGATCTCATGCTGGGAACTGCACCTCTGCAGGGTATAATTATTTCTGTGTACCAGCTGAGAGGACCTACTGATTATTGACAGTTGCAGAGAGGCAGGAGTGAATGAGGGAGGACAAAGATGGTCTGAGGATGCAAATCCACTGTAAGACCATCAGGGACAAGGTTACTGTCAAATTTTCCAACATTTTGCACATGTGCACATTGTGCATTTCAAAAACATTTCATTCATTTATTTCATATCCTTCAGAGGCCTGGAAGCTTGGACTGGTTTGCAGATAAAAATGAGAAATTGCGGGCAGACATATTGGAGAACAGAAATGAGCCAGGTCATGAAGACTTGAAGAGGACATAATGGAAAACAGGCACAGAGGCAACAGAGCCGGTTTTGATAGTTTGAGAGGTGTTGACATAAAACACCACCGCTAGTTGGCGATGAAGGGACGTTGTGCTCCTGGGAGAGCCACCAACGAAGAAGTCGGCCACAGTTAGCTAAAACAGCAGCAGCGAGATTATGGCGTAGAGAAGGATTCATAAACATGGACAAAAGGAAGAAACCTTTCGATGTGACTGCTTCATCGGTGAGTTAAACTGAGAAGCAGCTGGACAAACGTTTTATTGATACAGTGGCTGTGGGACCTTCAATTAACTGGCTAACGTTAGCTAACTTGTCAAGCTATATTGCTAACAAACAGAGTTCAAGTTGTTTTAGTGGCTGAAGAAGAAACATTTACAGTTTTTTTCTGGTTTTACTGTGTTTCTTACAGCTAGTGGACCTTAAAGCTGAACTATACAGAAAACAAGAACAGTTCAAACAGGAAAAACTCGGACAAGAAAACGCTGGTTCAGGATTCACATCAAAATCCAAAGTCAAGGTACAGTATGTGTTGTGTTTTGGGAAATATAAAATTGTCCAGCTGAGTACAGACTGAGATCACTAACCATATCCTGTCTGCACACTTCTGTAGAAACCTAATGTCTGGAGCAAACAAAATGCTGGTGTTTCAGCAAGAGCTGAGAAGGATGCAGAGCAGCTGGCTGAGGAGCAGAACAGCCTTGATACAGCAAAGTGAGTTCAACATACTGTATAGGAGATTTACTGTCATAACACAATGGTGACCATAACCTTCGACTTATTGTTTTTTTCTTATAACAGACGCAAGTTGGAGGAGAAGGCCAAGCTCTATGAGCAAATGACAAAAGGAGACTTTCCAGGTTGGTGGAGTGTAAATTACATCTTCCTGATTTGTAGTTGTATGAAAAATGTATTTACTTTGTATTCAATGTGTAATACATCAGATGAAGAGACAGAGGGACTGTTCCTGGTTGACTTCACCCAGAAGATTATTGACAAAAAGAAGGAAACACTTGCAAAGAAGGAAAGAGATGATGAGGAAAGAGACAACTTGTTGCCTGTCCCGCCGCCTCAAAACCCAGATGAGGAATGGTAGAGTCTGATTCATTCATTTTCAATGGTTTGAGAATATGTAGTTTAGTGAGTAGGTTGTTTAAAAGTAACAATAAAAATGAACACTGACTGACACTGAAGTTAATTAGCTAGTCATACCACCACCACCACCACCACTACTAACCTTCAGAATACTAGTAATGTATTAAATGCAAGTAAATGTATACACTAAGTAATTATACAATTTAATAACCTGCTAGTAACCTGTCCTCCTGCCACATTGTTTCTCTATAGGGTTGATTATGTGGACGCTTTGGGACGATCTCGAAGATGCATGAAAAAAGACCTGCCTGGTTTTCAGAGAATGGACCAAGACCTTAAGGGACAAGGGTAAATAGTCTACAAATAACAACTCTGTAAACATGCAGGCGATGGTTCTCCTGAAATTGGAGACTGGATTATGGTGTCTTGCTAAGAACGGCAACTCCTCTTTATGATTATTACATACAGAAAAGTCTCAGCTGACTTACTCTCAGAGGACATGCGTCGAGAGCTGCAGAGGCAGGAGTGGGAGAGGGAGGAAGAGGAGGCTATGAAGAGGCCTGTTGGACCACTCCACTACGAGGATATCAGGGGACAAGGTTACTGTGAAAACATTTCGAAAACATTTCTGCACTCATTTTGAATTAAGGGTCTTGGTTTGTATATCTTGTAGAAAATATTTTGTCTGTTTGTTCATCTCAGAGGCTCGGGAGCTTGGTGTGGGTTACTTTGCGTTCTCTCAGGATGAAGAGCACCGCAGAAAGCAGAGAGAAACTTTGGACATGCTCAGAGACCAGGTGAGCTACTTACATATATATAGATCAAACACATACTAGTATATCTACACAGCACTGGACTGAAAAACATATGTTGTCCATATACATCTTTGTCATGCTTAGTGCATCATCACTGTTCCCATTTCTTTGGCAATGCTGCTGCACACTTAACGTCCTTGTTCATTTATTGTTATTTTGAGTCGAAGCAGATGAGTAATGCCCCTCTCAGTTTTTGCTCAGTCTTTGTTTGTCTTTTTCATCTGTCCTGGCCTTCAGACAACAGAGCAGCGCACTAAGAGGGAACAATTGAAGGAGAAGAGGCAGGCCATCCTGCAGGCCCGACTGGCCAAGGTGAGGCAGAGGAAGATGAAGAAGTCCAAGCTGGATGGCACGGAGGACGAGCAGGGGGAGGAGGAGAATGAAGGTTAGAATCCACACTCACCTTACATCAAATGCAGCTATGAGCTGTTGCTCTATTTAGTACTATTGAATTGGAGTGGTTTGTGTATAAAGTCTGTTCAATGAGCACATGAATGTTAATGAACAATTGCTGGGATTTGTTTGTAATAGGAGAGGAGGGGGAAGGTGAATTAATAGGACCCTCACCACCAGAGGACTTCCCAGAAGTCCGCACAGTGAAGAAAGTGGAGGTGGAGATCCAGGAAAGAAGGGACACCAAACCAGGAGTTCCACATGTCAGAGAATGGGACAGAGGCAAAGGTAAGCCTTATTATTCAGAGAACCATATTAAAATTCATCTCCATATATCATGACTTCATTGACAACTTGAGGCTGTGAGATGTCATGCATCATTTTTGCAGTAAACTTAGGAGCTTCCTCCTCACTCTCTTTTGCAAGTCACCATGTGGCAAGTAAAGTTATGGGTTATATAGTTATAAGTAGTTCTTTTTGGGGAACTGTTTTTAGACATGTCTAAAAGAATGTGTTATGGATGCGACAATAATTCAAACTCGATTATAAATGTAATATATTTTCAACATTAAGTTACTCTCTCTGTACTTGTCAAATGATTGACCTCTGTAACCACTGTATTACTTATTCTTCCAGAGTTTATGTTCAGTGAGTGGAAAAGTCGGCGCCGTGAAGAGCGAGATTCAGAATTTGCACCTCCCACTGCATATTTTACTGAGGGGATGAGACAAAAACCAGCAAAGGATAAAACTCAGGAGAATAAATCCCACATGTCCTTCAAGTGGACCAAAGGCCCAAGTGGAATCACTGAGAGCAAGGAGGAGCCACAATCTCCAAAACCTGAAACTGCTCCCTCACCTCCTCAACCTCAACCTCAACCTCAACAAAATCCTTCAACTCCTTCACAACCACAGAGCTCATCACAGCCATCACCTTCTGATCATCCAGTAAATTCAGCTCCGGTGTCTGCCCCCTCTTTCAATCCCCAATATCCCACTCCTCCATTTTATCCTTCATTTCCTCCTCCTCCTCCTCAGTTTGCTGGACCACCTCACCTGTTCCCTCCATTTCCCCCACAGTACCCTCCACAGTACCCTCCCCAGTATCCACCCCAATACCCTCCCCAGTATCCACCCCAGTACCCTCCCCAGTATCCACCCCAGTACCCTCCCCACTATCCACCCCAGCAGCCCCCCAAGCCTGCAGACCTCAGCCAGGCCCAGCAGCCTGCACAGAGTCTAGACGACATGCTTTCCTTCTACAGGAACTCTTCTTGATCTCTAAAATATATTTACTGTGCACTTGGTTCATATTTGAAGTGTAGATATTGCTATTTCCTTTTTTTTTTTTTTTTAGGAAATCACAGTAACAACACAACATCTCAGCTCTTTGGATTTTAGTATTTAATAAATACTAGGAATTTAACTGAACACCAATCTGACTTTTTTTGTTGTTGTTGTTAATTTTAGTTAAACTCTTATATGTATAAAGCCTTCATCACTTGAAGGTAGGTTATTGATGTCTGGATGCTGAGTTGCAATATGTAAATATCCACCAGATGGTACTGTACACCTTCAAGTAGTGAGAATGCTGCAAGTCACCAGACTGGTTGTGAACTATGGGGATCTGCTCTTACTGTTAAAGCAATTGTTTTCATTATCTATTAATCTGCTGATTATTTCCCCATTAAATGATGAATTAAATTGTTATATCTGTAAAAGTGAAAAATGTCACTCAGCCTCAACAAAATCCTTCACAACCACTGACTTATCACAGTCATCACCTTCAGATTCATATCCTGTGTCTGAGTCCAAGATGATGTCTTCAGTTCTTGATGTGTTCAACTGTCCACAACCAAAGATAATCAGTGTATTATCACTTAGCAGAAAGAAAACCAGCAATTTTCAGAAGTGAGAAAGTGGAACCAGGGAATATTTGTTATATTTATTTGCTGAAGAAATGACTCTAATCTTTAAAGCTCTAAGTAATTTTCTGTCCAAGTGTTTGACTTCCAATGAAAATGCTGCAAAGATTTGCTGTATTTTAACAAATATGAAAATCTATTGCTTCTAATTTCTCAAACTGTGTTAAGTCATGGCAGCCGGAAAAGGCCACAAGTGAAATTGTAAATACGTGGATTTAGTTTAAGAAGTGTCTTTTCTGTTAGCCATTAGTATCCTAAAGTGAACCTCTTTGTTGCTGCTCCCTGGTGCCCGACTGGATGCGCCTCCTCCCTCTGTCCTCCCAGCACGTCTGTGCCAGTGCCAGTCCCAGTCCCTGTGTGTATGAGCTGGTGAATCTCAACCTGTTAGAATTTCAGCTCCTCTGTCATGACAAGTGTTGGAAAATTTCTCACAGTTCAATCAGAGTGACATCTAAATATTGTAAGTGTGATAATAGAGAGGAACATATTTATCCTCAGCTCAATCCCCTAAACTCAAAGGTTCTGTAGTGATATCACACTGGTGAGACTGACCACAAACTGGCTTTAACAATGTGATTTGATTCAGAAAGTCTTAAATTACAAAGGACAATATTTCTACCAGTGGATTACTTTGGCGTACATGTTTTGAAATGTGACACAGACACAGTCAATTGTCTGGCTCCGACCCCCGCCCCGGTCCCGCTCCTCAGGAACTGCGTGAGCCCTGAGACCCGTCAGGAAACAAGGGGAACTATTCAGACGAGTTGATAGTTGCCAGTAGTTTGATTTAGAAGAGCTGGAACTACAACTTGACCGCAGATCAAAGACCACATCACTTCATTACCCTCTTAATTAGATGTTTGGCTTGGTGTCTGGCTCACTCGTTTCCTCTCCCAGGCAGGAGAATAGGTGATTTGGCACTTGGTGTGTTTTGTGGATCTCCTGGATAAAGAGGTGGTTCTCTTCCTGGTAGTGGATTGTTGACCCCACTGTGACCTTAAACACTGTGTTTTTTCCCCTGTTTGTTACTGCGGCCTCCAGTTAAACCAGTCCAGCTTCAGCACTGCCCCCCTGATGAGTGTGTATATATTATGTATATCTGTGTGTTCATATACAGTATGGGTTCGAGCGTTAATGCGCGTGAGCTTGATTTTCTTTTGTCTGAATCGTTGAAGTCAATTTGCTGCTTGAGTAAATCTGCTGCCCAGGAGGTAAGTGATGCTGATGCAGTGACGAGACCTCACAGAGTGATTGTCATACAGGGATTTAAATATGCTCTTATAATGCAGTACAGGCTGCAGCACTCAGCAATAAAGAAAAGTTTCATGAGGTTTACACCAGAATAATTCTGCACTTTTGCAAATACTGTACTTCTGTTACAGCTAAGAAATGCAATGAAAGCAGGACTGAAGGTATAAGACCCAAAGTCCCAAAGTGAAAGTATACTGTATATGTAGTGTATATGTAGTCTTAGAGACAGGTACAGATTGGAAAGCAGCTTCAGATAGCAGGATTCATGGTAACAGGTTTAGGTCAGGCCATGAACAACAGTGTTAGTTTGACCAACTGACAGAGAAATAGGATTGATTTTAGTCTAGACTGCCTGATTTGGGAATGAGTAGCAGGTGAGGAGGTGGGCTGGGCAACTGCAGAGCAGACGAGGGAAGTGGGAACAAGTGTGAGGATGGGTGAATGGAGGGAAAGTGTGAGGGCACCTGGTGGATGGAAGGAAAAGGGCAATGAAGGGCCTGGGGGGGCAGGTGAAGACAGACTGTGACAACGGCACAATTAACTAAAAGACAAATAAGAAAAATGTGCATCTTCTCAGCTTAATTTGACTTGCTGACTCACCACTTTGATGAGTCTAATCACTTATTAGTGACAGGAAGGTGTGACTCGCTGACAGATCCGCCCTCCTCCCGGGGACCAGCTGCACTGAGAAATGATCTCTTCATTTAGTTGTGGCACTTTAATCCTGCTGTGCCTGAAAAAAATGGCAACCTGCTGTTTTCATAATAGGAAATAAATTACCTTCAGCACGTGCAAATCGCTTCACGTTTAATGTAGTAAAGTAGTTTGGTTTTATTGATTATTTATTTATTTATTTATTTTTGCATAATATTATCTGTTTAAGCTGCAGTAACTTATACACACTGTCACACACACAGTCAGTAAGTTCACTGGTTCCTGACAGTGCAGCTATAAAGCCACTGTAGCACAGGAGCTAATGGAGCCTTTATGAGGAAGGATATGAGGTGAGGATGGTGTCTGACACTTGTTCCTCAGTAATCCTGTCTTATGTCCTCTCGACCTGAGCAGGCGATCAATGTTGTCTTTATGGCACTGCAGGTCCTTGATCCACAGAAGGAAGGAGGGAGGGGGCAGCCCTGGTCCCTGGTTAATGCAGTTTAACTGGGATGAAAGGCTACTGGACAATAAGCTGCAACGTTTACCCAATCTACTACAAAAACACATCTTCAGAAATGGTAAGAACAAATGCATCCCT
Source organism: Centropyge bicolor (assembly GCA_037975185.1). Lineage (NCBI taxonomy): Eukaryota > Metazoa > Chordata > Actinopteri > Pomacanthidae > Centropyge > Centropyge bicolor. The sequence goes on along the minus strand of JBBMOC010000012.1, from coordinate 10,474,693 downwards.
TCATAGACCTGATGAGTGTTAACATATATTCACATTCAGAAACAGTGGAGTTTGTGCTGAGGTTGTGTTTTATTTGTCTGGATTGTGTTTGTATTGATCCTCAGATGTAACAGCTCCATCTAATGCACATTTAGAAAGTAAATGTCCAGGCACAGAAGGATGAGTCCAGCACATATTATTATTTGAAAGACACCATGTACTAACAATCCAGCAACAACAATACTGTCTAAAAGTAGAATACACACAGTACATGCTTCAATATTTGCCAAAGGACATGTATTAAGAACGTCATGCTTCCTCTGATTCTACAATGAGACTAAAAATGAGTCAAAATGTTGAGTCAAAAATTGAATTAATCAAATCATTCAGATCAAATAACTGAACCTTAATTTCTTTAAGTCCTTTGAGAATTCCTTTTATTGAGTAACTCAAAGGAATTATTGATTTGATCAGTTCTACTTTAAGAAATAGTTTGACATTCTGTGAAAACAAAAGGCACAAAATAATCCTCCAAACAGGACCATAAAACTCACAAATTAACAATTTATATATCATGAGTTTAATCTGCACAAAATGTACAAAAACCCTCAGCTGGGAGCAGTAACTTCCTCAAGTCGCTTTGCTTTGCTTTCACTGTAACATCTGAATCATGTAGCAGGTCTTCCTCAGGATCTGCACACACTTTACTGCTGGCCCAACTCCAACGAGGCCCAGATGTGGTACAAACTCAGATAAGACACTTGTCTATAAGAGGTTTGTCGGGGCAATTTTATGATACAGATTTTCAATGAGCCAACTGGGGACTAAGCTCACAAACTGGGAGAAGGAATCAAACTCATAAATCGTTAGTCCCGGGGCAGATGCTCCAACTCCTGAGTTCACTGAGCTGGATGACGCTTTGATATCGGAAGGGTTACTCGACAAAAGAGCAATGCAATTTTACACTACAACAAAAGACAAAAATATCCCAAAGACGCAGGATTTTGAGCTTCTAGGATCAGTTTAGGATTCCTCTTTAAATGACAGACATTAACATAAAAACAAGTGAAGGGAGTACAAGTGGCTCCATTAAGGATAATAGGCCATTAAGACTCGATCGGTAAAATCAAGCGTATTGAGCCAACAAACAAATTTAGAAAACTACTACAGGATAATGAGAGGTTCATAAAAAATGTTAAAACAAATTACACAGTGTTAAAGGCAGAGTGAGGTCAAGTTTTCTCACCCACTCTAATTTGTTTAAAAGAATTTATGAGGCCTGATCACAATTCGCAAAACTGCTATTTTTGTCTTTACTGCACAACTTGAGCAGGCAAGTTTTTCAAAAACAGGATGTGATGTTTACACTTACTGGGATATTAGGGGACGTATCAATTCACTCAATGAGTTTTATGAAGATTTGTTCTAGATAGAAGGCAAATATAGTATAACAACAATGATAAAACAAACTACCTGACAAGTAGTAAAGAAAGTTTGAGATGAGTTTTAAAGTGTTGTCATAAAACAATAGGGGGGCTTTTCCTAAGGTCCGGCAAGAAAGAGAGACAAATGAAAATCTGACATTCATTAGAGCTTATTACGTTTCATTTCTGTTACGTAAGCATGTTCATCCATCTAAATTAATTTCACCTTCTGTACTGTACGGGACCACCTGAGATGGACAGCTGCTTGCTTTCATTTCCTTTCAACATGACGTGATTTTCGCTTTGGGATGCAAGTTGTTCTACTGTGTGCTTATCTCAGCTGTGGAGCGCTGCAGGAGTGCAACTTGTTATCTGTTGTCAGAGCAAACGAAATGAAAAGCAGGGGGAAGCTGAAAGATGGAGATACAAAAAGAAGAACAGCAGCCAGTATTAGTTTCTGAGCCTCTTTCATTCGCCACTGTTTCTGCTACAATTATTGCAGTTACCACAAAAGACATTGCTAGTAAGACTCATGCTGCTGCCACTACAACAACAATGAATGTCACCTTACACCAATACATCTTAGAAGAAGATTTTTCACCATTTGCAGGAGAAAATCTGTACGTCATAGATAAAGAAAGTTAAAAAAAAAAATCAGACATATTTGACCACATGCTTTTAAATCAGAGCAGGGTCCATAGGGCAGACAATTAAACCCATTATTGCCTCAACATCCCACACTGCTCAACCAGAGCACCATTTTGCTGCTGCAGGCTTCTTTAATAGTCCATCAGTGAATAGCGTCTTGCACTGCTGTGTATTGCCACCTCCACAATGTGAGACGATGTGCTTCGGATGGAGGCCTGAGTCCCTCTGTCAGCATCACCCCACGGTGAGCTGTAATGAGTTGGTGTGTGCGTAATGAGAGCTAATGCTGCCACAGCTATTGAGCTGCTCTTGCCACCAGGCCGTAATGCCGCTCCCGCTGTGTCGTGTCAAACAGCCACATGCAAAACAGACTGGTGGCAGTGAGCGTGATGGCAGGCCTGCTGCAGTGCCTCCCCAGCAGCAGATGGATCACATGAAGAGGGACAAAGGCCCCGTGGAGCCTCAGATGACGGCGTTTGGCTGCAGCTCAACTCACAACATGGGGCAACTGAATTTATGTTGTAAATAACACCTTTGCTCTCTGTTGACCACATGTTGGAGCTCGGTGTCATTTGGAAATTTTCAGCTCTATTGCCAATACGATATCTGAGTTTTGTTCCTGATACCAATATGTTACTACTGATTTATATAAAACCATACAAAACTTTTTTTAAAATTTCATAAAAGTAGACAACGCTGGAAATATGCTATAGTTCTTATTGTGAATAAACCCCATGAAAAGACCAAAAGCAACAATGAATTGATCCTACAATGTTGTGCCTTTGTAGCCAAAGCCTGATATTTCAGTAAAGAAGTAATCAGATCCTTTACTTCAGTAAAAAATATTTATTCCACACTGTGAAAATACTCTACAAGTAAATGCACTACAAGCATTCAAAACCTTTCTTAGGTAAAGCAGCAAAATGTCCTTGAAGTATCAAAACTAAACGTACTCATTGTGCAGTAAAGTGCTCTCTGTCAGTGTTAATATTATATGTGATGTTTCTGGATGAATATTCCTGCTGCATTAATATTCAGGCTACATTTTCCTACTATAGATGTTTATGGTTGAGCTAATTTTAACTACTTTATATACTGTTGGGTAGTTTAATCTATAGCAATGAAACAAATCCTCACATTCTATAAGATCATCATATGTTTGTAGCATCTCTGTCTAAAAAGGTCTGCTGTCACCACTCACTAGATCACCAAGTTAATCCGCAGTTGAAAATAGTCCCAAGTAAGTTAAGTTAGACAATTCACTTTCCACACTTTTTGCGTTCAGCTTAGGAAGCCATTTTAATCATAAGACTATATATATGTGACTAAAGGTTTACGTCTTCTCATGAGTGGAATTTATGGGCTTGGAGCTGAGAGCCACAGACAGGTTAGGGAAGTCAGAAAGTGTTAGTGATGGACTATAACATTGTTCTTTTCAGTTTTAGCATCTTTGTAGCTAATAATAAATTTTGCAGCATAATGATATACTTATCCTTTAAATGCTGTTTACACACAAGCAGCTGCATGAGAACCTGAATAAAACAGACCCAAACTGGCAAAAATGGATTGAAATTGTCAACTATATGATCATGAAACTGAAGCATAATTATAAATCTGTCCGGACATTTGATGCCAGCTTCCAGTATTTGGCAGTTTGCAGTACTCCATATGGAGACGTTTTGGTCAATGCCCAGCATTACTTAGCATATACCATAATGTATTTCAATATGTTGGCGCGTTACAATGTACACTGCATTGATTTTAATCCTGTGGGCAGCTGAGCAGCTTTCACTTACTTTCCTTCTTTTATGAACAGATTTGTTCATTATAAGAGATGGTTTGGGCTGAATTCATTATTTAAGCTGCTCCCTTAAAGAAGCCTGCTTATGTGTGTGAAATGCTGAGGCATTCAGTGTTTTAAGTGTTTACATGTGTGTTCAGCTGAACTGTGAGCTGGGAGGGCAGCTCGTCTCCTGGGCGGTGTGTGTGCTCTCTGACAGGCCCCCCGCTCCTCTCGGGGCTGGATAAAGATATTAGCTGGCCACTGTTGACACTGCATGCACACTCGTAATGGCCTCATAAATTCTGCTCGTGTGAAAGAGAAAAAAGGGAGTGAAAAAGGCAGGAAAGGGACTGTGGTCTCATTGGCAGTCCACACTCACTCTCTGCCGGCTCCAAACCACCCAGCAGGCTCCCTACCTGCAGTAATGCTTCAGCTAATGCTTGGTTATATACAGTTTATTTAGGAAAGTAACTGATTCACAAAAACACTTTACTCAGCCAGTGATTGCAATTATATGAATACAATTTTAATGTCACAATGATTTTAACAAAAGTATAGTAATATGGAGATTATATGGACAAGGTGATGTAGTGTTACTGAGTCCATATAGTAATCTCCTTTATGCAATCATGTGTTTGACAAAGTGGTGGGTCACCTGTTACCAATGAACCAGTTCACCTGTGGACTGATCCAAACAGGTGTTTTTGGAGCAGTCCACAACTTTCACAGTCTTTTGTTGCTCCTGTCCCAACTTGAAACATGTTGCTGCCATCAAATTCAGAATAAGCAGATATTTACAGAAACCAATGAAGCTGATGAGGTCAGCCCTTCAACAATGGTCTAAAAGCTTCTCAGGAGCTAAAGTGGTTGGCTTCATGTTGAAAGCTGTGGTTATTGTTATGTGTTGATGTATATGTGTAGTTGATAAGTGCTTCTGATTGTTCTTACAAGCTGTGTAAACATGTGACATTATCAGTCTAACCGCTGCAATTACCTGATATTTAATATCTTCCTGAAACCAAACTTTTCCTGATGATGCTTCTTTTTTAGCTAAATGAGACTGCAGCGATGCCTCTGTTCCACTCCCATATGTGTTAAATATCAGTGGATGAATCTCTCTTTCAAATTACAATTTACATCACCAATACAGGGGAAATCATTGACTACTGTGTTTACATCATCTTCATCAATCAGTAAAACATTCTTGAGTATTGTGACCCACACATGAGGAAGAAGCAGCAGCTGAATAATAAGTAAGAGTTTAACATGTGCTCAGTGTTGTCACATCAGGTCACTGAGGTAAATGTGATGTTGAAATGTGAGTGTCAGTGACTTTGCCTGGATTAGATGCTCTTAAGGGAGGAGGCAGTGTTTCTTGGCAGCACCGATGTCACTCTCGCTCGTTCCAGTGTCACATGGCCAGTATTGATCGTTAGATGCAGGGGCTGTTAAGGGGCTACTTGCATCTCAATGTGTCCTTCAGTAGGAGATTAATGTTGCCTCTAAAAAAAAACACAGTCTCTATCCCCTCTGCATTTCTCTTCAATATTAATGAAACTTAATGGTAGTTTGCCAAACCAAAGTAAACAAACACCCACATTCATAAAAACAAGCCCAGAAAGAGATGGTAGGAAAAAAGCTTCAAGGAATGTACTGGATATTATTAAAGGAACAGTCAGACATTTTTAAATTTTTTGATTTTGCATTCTTGCATTAAATTTGCTTCCATTACTTGTCCTCAACCTATCTCGTCCGCTGCAGGCACACGTTATTGAAGACCCACATAGCGCTCACTACAGAGGGTCAGTTCAGGTTAATCCACTGTGGGTTTATGGTGATGTGTGATCTGTGCTCGCATAAATATGGTCATTAGACTTATTGCTTCCCATGAAGACAACCTGATGGATGTATTGTTCGTTTCAGTTTATGGCTGTCACTTAAATCCACAGTGATTAATTGACCGAAAGTCAAAGCCAATGAATAAATCTCAGCAAGTCTTTTAATGTACATTATGCTATTGAACTCCTTCAGTATACATTAAAACCAATATTAAAACCAGTGTACTGATACTGCATGTGCAGGTGTGTTTGCTGACTATAGCGGCTAAGCCTAAAACTTAAAGCCACTGAGGGCTGCACAGACCAGGATTATAGGAGACTATAATACAGACACTGCTGCATCATTTAGTAAAATATTTCATCAAATCTGTTCTGAATTCCCTCAGAATATTCAAATAGATCCCCCCAACATTTCCTCAGCTGATGGTTCGTGAAGTATTTTCATGTTTAGTCAGTTTCCTTTTATAGTATCTCTTTGATAATGTGCTTAGATCACATGGTTTATTAAGCTAGTCGACCATGCAGTGATTGGGTGTGTGGTAAAAGTAATTCTAGATTTTCATGCCCATATTTTTATTATTGTGTTTAGGTTTTCAACTGTTAAGTAATATTTGATATTTTAAGGTGATAGTGGAGCACAATAAAACTGTTTGGTTATCTAGAGGATTCCTTCACTTAGTTTCTTTTACCCATCACTCATTGTTGATAGTTTTACCTACAACTCACAGTCCCACAGATTCAGATACAGATTAATGGGCCTCTCATACTCATTTTACACATTACAGTGATGCCACTTGAATCAGTGTCTGTTGGATTTGAGGACTACAAGTTCGAAAATGATACAAATGTGTATGTGCATTGTGGGTAATGTAAGAACCAGGTTTTGACAAAGAAGAAAACAAGAAAATAAAAGAGGATCCATTAAGAAAACTGTTGACAGTTGACAATGTTATAGAAGTGCAAATTACTAAATTTGGCTGAAATGGTGACGACCTCTTCTTTTATAGTTAATTATTCAAATAAAGCTCTATGTGATTAATACCTATCAAGGTATACAGCCGTCATACACACACACATTTTTAAGACAGGATGAAAAATGTTTGCAAACATTTATGTAACAGATGCCATATTTTCCCAGACATAATAAATCTTATTTTTACAGCTTTCCTTTGTCAGAACTTATCCCTTTGTGCACTTGTCAGAAAGTTCTCACAGAAGAACAAAAACAAGCCTCCAGCTGTGTTTTCGTCCTCGTCATAATGTGGAGGGAAACTAAAATTAGACGGCCATGACACGAGAGTTTGTTCCTGCGTCCTATTGGTTCAAAAACATGACAGTTTACAAAGTCAACAATACTTTCCAAGGATACACAAATGTGCATCTGTGTTTTTCTCTTTCTGTTTGCTTACGTGTATATTTCAGTGTGTCCTTATTAAAATCAAAACTACTGCCAATGAAGACATGGAATTACAAGTTAGATTATACTGGTATGTTTTAAGCCACATTACAGAAAATATTCAACTGAATTCAGAGGGAATTCAAATGAACTTCCCATTTTTTCTACCCTAATTCTTCTGATATAATACAAGTAAAAATTAAGTGACAAAGAATGAGTCAGAAAATTAAACTTCAGTGCTTCCTGTCGACCAGAGACACGTACAGTGAAGTAAGTGTTGATTTCTTAAAACTTTATAAGCCTGTGCTGATGTGAAAAAGTAGGACAATGAGGCCCAGGTTGAAAATAGCTGGAATGATCCTTTGGTTTGGTGGCTACGCCCTCTGTGCTGTAGTTTTGCTGAAAGACTTGAAAACAGTCACAGGAAGGAGTATATCAAGATGGAGTTCCTTTTTTAAGCCCCAGTCTTATTGTTTCACCTCAGAGCAGGAGAGAGGAGGAGACGCACTCTTTCCTCGCCTGACGCAAACAGGAGACATAAAGACAGAGACGGACCTCAGGGTTCAGACTGCACATGGCTCAGATTGTTTTTCTAATTTATCACCAAAAGCCTACTGACATTGTTCAATACTGTTACTGTACAAATCCAGTATATCATGGCTATATATCCGTCTGACCTGGATCTCCTACATTCCAGTCTTTATGAGAGAGATCTGCATGGATAAAGGACGATTTATTGATTCAGTGTTGAACTCCTAATCGATAAATACATGCATTTATTTTGATTTGAAGAGGAGCACAGTCCTTCAGTGCAGCAGGTTGAAGGAATCAGCGTACACTCTGAAACAATGCAAGCCTTATGAGGACATACTCAAAACACTAAAGACTAAGTTTGGTGGTATTTTATATTTTTCTTATTGTTGACAAATCTGACCAAAAGCAACAATAACTTGATCCAAACAAGTACTGTTTTTGAAGCAAAAGCTTGATATATAGTAGCTTATTCCTCTGTCCCAAAGAGCTCTATTGTTGTCCACAGTCAGACTGGGTGATGTGTTCCATCATTAGTGAACATGGAAACTGTAGTTTAGTTTAAATCAGTCCCATACACATCATCCTGTTGTTGTAATCACTCGCTAAAGCACAATAATGTATTAATCCATGACTGCAAATAGTCCCAACAAATGCACAAATAACTCCTGTTTGAGTAGGATTTGATGAAAACTACAGTTGTCAGCAAATTACTGAGCCTATTCTCAAAACCAAGATGCATGTTTGTGATTCATTTGTGAAGATTTACTTCTTCAGTGAGGATGAATGAGCCTCTGGCTGAGAGCCACAGAGAGGCTGTGGAAGTCATAAAGAAGTGAACGCATTGTTTGTTCTGCTCTTTACATCACATTTCTTGGCAGTATCAACAAATCGCCAGCCTATGCTTTAACCATTTTTATAGTGTGTGTGTGAGGGGACACCCCCTCATCCCTACACATGCTTTCATATGTTTGTCTGAAGATCTGTCATTATTCTTTCCTGCTGCAGACTGCAGGGCCCACCTTCCTCCCCTTTATTGACTCAATATGAAAACACAATTATTGCACCAAGAAAAAGGTGGTCAAAGGTGCAGCCACATAATGTTTTTCAATGAGCCAAACACTCTCCAGAGCAGCGCATGCTCTACCTGGCAATACCTTACTGTTGAAACTAATTAGTAAGAGTTGTGTGTTTCTTGTTTTCTGGCTTTGAATTTTGACCATAAATAGTGATGTACAAGACTATGAAGGGTGACTGTTCATCATTGTATCCTGTATAGACTCATCAACTCAGACTGAGTTAGACAGACAGACCTTCAGCTTCCCAGGAACATTCAGGTTTCTTCACTCTGCTGTTTTGTGCTATATGTGACAGTTGGATTATATCTAATCACGCTCATGTTTCATGCCAGACAAAGGGTCATTTTTAGGTGTGAGGTTAGTTCATTTACCAGTGCGGAAAGGACCAAATAGAAATCCATGTGTTGCCGTATGTTGTGTTTGGACCTGACTCTCTTTTTTCCTCCTCCTGCTGCACTGACCCCCCCTCACAGCCACTCCCCATTTTTATGCTCCTGATTGTTGCCTCTGAATCTGTGATACACAGCACAGATATTTTTTTTAGTGTATAATAAATCTTCACCAGCTGACCAACAATTCAAGAGTAAAAATAGCCGCCCTTACTTCACCGCCAGTGAGTCACAGTGAATTCACCGAGGGGTTAAATGTGAACATAAGGATGTGAAGTTGGGCTCTGCAGGAAACAGGGAGAGCAGTTTCCTGTTATGGAGAAAGAGCCTGTTGTACACCGATCAGACAGTCAGACGGAGAGCAGGGAAACCAGGCTGCTTTATCAATAAAGGAGAGAGATTTGAACTTATGTAGATCTTTTATACTTTACTTGAGAAATGTGGCTTCATGATAATGTCATCCAAACAACTGGGATCTGAGGAAGTATTGTTCTCATCTAATCATGGCTTGATCTAAACTGACTCACAGAATTAACCAAATTCCACAAATTTTTAAAAACATGACGAGAAGTTTGGTGTTTGTAATGTGAAATATTATTGTGATCCCACTTTCCAATTAGACACCCTTTAACAAAGGTTCATGCAAATTTCCCCACTGAGGAACAAATAAAGGTTTATCTTAAATGATCTTATAAATTGTAACTAATGATTTTGGTAATGGTCACTAAATGACTCACTAATGCTTTGTATATATTATACAGATTAAATAGTTTAGATTATATCGTTTATAGAGTTATGAGTCTGGACATTTGGGTTGCCAGGTTGTGACATCCATTTGGCTGGTGTTTTTCATTTCTATTTGTTAACAAAATCAATAATATATGATGGTAATTCATAAATAAACTTTATCTAATGAGCCATTGCGTGATCATATATAAATGTTAATAAACCATTCATAGTCATCAAGTCAGCAGAAATGTTGGTATTTTCCATAACACTTTTCACAACCTGCCAACCCAAAAGTTGCTCTAATGACATTTTATCGTCAATCTGTAAAGCATTAGCAAAAGATTATTTTATTAAAAAGTGCCTTATTTCTATTATTTATTATTTCTATTATTTTGAAACACAAAAGTCATTTCTACATGTCGTTTATTTCATGATGCATTATTCTAAATCTTTAACTTTGCCACCACTTCGCATCCATTAAACATATTTTCATACACCAGCCTAATAATCAGCCTGTATAAGCTGTTGTTGCACTAACCCGGACCTGCAGGCTGTTTTCACCGTGAAAACGAACGGATCGAGCTTCCTCTCCTTTGCTTTCCAGTCGCGTCCTGCGCGCGGGAGGACGCACAGAGAGCGGATCAGCTGAGCGGCGTCTCTCTGTCAGAGGAGGACAGACACATCTGTGTTCAGGCTCCAGTCTCTCACTCTCTGTCTGCACACTTCAGAGGAGTTGTCTCTGTCGCGGTGTTTCACATTGTGCGTGTTGGAGTTGCTTCCTGGGGATTGGAGATGTTGGAGATGGTCGCTTCGCCACAATGAACACAGGTGAGAGGATTTATTCTAAAAGACATCTGCTGCTCTTTACAGCTCATCTGTGTCGAGGAAGTGAGAGTTAAACATAGAGTTGTAGTTATATTTGACTTTCTTGGTGCATTGGTGTGAATAAATGAAGCCATCAGCAGCAACAGGATGTGAAACAAACCAAAGTATCTTTAACATAGTGATTCTTATTATTGGGTTATGATTGTTGGTTATTATTCACTTTTTACTTTTTTGATAAAATAAAGAGATTTCTGTGTGATTTAGCTTTAGTGGAGCTCATTTGAGTGTAAAAACTCAAGCAAACACTTTGCAATCCTCAGCCAACCTTTAGTTTCATCCAAAGCCCATTTTAACAGCATGTCTTTTCTGCTTCCAGCTGTAGATGCATCTTATGTGTATTGTGCATTGTCATTTTAAAGAAAAGTAGTAGAGTGAGCCAATATTTTCCTCATTAGATTTTTCAGGTCCTTCTTTGAAACTGATCATATGTTTTGCCTGAGTTAAATGTATTGAATATGAGCTACATGAATTACATGTGTTACTTTTTAGTTCTTTTAATTCTTTCCTATAAACTTAGTTAGTATTCTCAGAGGCAGCCTGAGAGGGGTTTCTCTTCAATCACGGGAAGTGAGTCAGGGAAATCCCTGAGATTATTTTGTGCTCTTTCTCAAAGGATGTAAAAGAGAACATTACTCATTTGAAGTCCTTTATTGTGTCTTTAAGTACCAAATTTTTAGCTCTTTCTGGGAGATATGAGAAAAACTGACCTATATTTGATAGATTGCAAATTGTGATCACATGACCATATCATGGACATCTTTGAGCGGTTTTAGGTCACAGGGACACAATACAACTGACCTGTATGCTATTTTAAAGCACATAATCTTACAGTTTCCTTTTCCTGTTGTTCTTTCAGACTGCACCAAGCCTTCTGTTGCTCCAAAGCCAAGATTTGTTTGTCACGCCAGCCTGAAGCTGCCCTCCCCTCTCATGTCTGCAGCCAGGGGTCCCAAACCTTCTATCGCCCCGAAACCTAAAGTCACACTCGAGCTGAATGGCAGCCAGAGAGGATGCATTAATGGCAGCCTGCTGACTTCAGATGGCGAGATAGATGAAGAGCATGAGACAGAGAACGGCCTGAGCAAGGTGGAGGCAGACAGGCTGTCAGCAGAGAAACAACTGAACGCCTACATCCTCAAATCACAGCAAAAGGATGTTCATAACGTGTCACAGGTGGTGGAGGATGGTGAGGTGACGGAGGAGGAGAAGGAAGAGGAAGAAGACATGATTCAAAAGATGGACGAGGACTGGAGGTTAACGGACAGCGCTGTCACTGAGGAGGTGGACTCGCTGGAAACGCTGTGGGTCAGTGATGCCGGACTCGCAGCTGACTCCGAAGAGGTGGTGGAGATGGCTGACACGGACATGACGGAGGACATGGACGCCGAAGTTTGTGATGCAGGCGAGGCACTGGCTGACACAGACGGCCTCTCAGTGGGAGACATTTCTGTTAATAGCATCGATGAGGTGGCAGACTGCTATTCGGCGGAAAATCGACACATGAAGAAGAGGCGGGAAAAAGTCCAAACCAAGGAGGATGGAATAGGCGACTGTACAGCAGATGACCTAACTGAGTCTCTCACAGATGAACCTGGGCTCCTCATCAATGACACCAATACACAAGTTTTACTAACAGAGGGGGAGGAGAAAGAAGAGGAGTCTGCTCCTGATTGTGGCATCACATGTAACATCCTGACGTTTCGATGTGGCCATAAAACAAAGGAACAGGGCGGAAACCTACAGAACATTAGTTTTTATGACTTTATTCCCGAAGACCACAAACAGGCCTGTGATACTAAGAAACACATTGCCATAGAGGACGATCCAACTCATGAGCCTTATTACGTCTCTTCAGAGGACATTATTAACAGAGAGATGATGACAAGGAATAACACAGCTCATGGACGACCAGAGAGTCCAGTCACACCAGTGTCTGCTGGGAAATATGAGGAAAGAGCAGAAAATGGAAAATCCTCGGAGGATTACGTGGAGGTTTGTAACAATGGCTACAGCAGCCACAATACTGGTGGCAACAAGGTAAGAACATTTCAGAAATGGCTGAGTGAGAGAACAGAAGAACCTAAAGCTCAGACAGTCGAGGCCTTGCTGAATCATCTGGACTGTCAGCCGAGGTTCAGGCTGGTATCCATCTCAGTGCCAGCGGACACCGACACCTCGCTGACGTCTTCTCTCTCAGAAAGCCAGCTGCTCTCCCCGAATGACTCAGATGTCTTCAGAGACGAGGAAGACCTGGACGGTCACATAGTGCCGTTTCTGGACGACACCACTGACACGGAGCAGGACATCAGTGATGAGCATGTCTACGAGGAGCCGGGGCACAGTTCAGAGGGTGACAATGTTTTTCCTTTTCATAAGAGGTCAACGGAGACGCGCTCCCGCTCACTGTCACACCGCGTTAATAATAACGTGGCTGAGATGGGAGCGCAGTTCGTTCAGAGGCCCTACATGAGTGGATTCGGACAACCTGCAATGAGCAGCAGCCCCATGTTAAGTTCAGCTCTGCACAAGGGCTATGCCAAACCCCACTATTTGTCCCTGTACCCCCGCTCCCTCTCCATGGAGGGACAGGACTCGTCTCTGGGTGTCTACAGCTGCAGGGAAGGATCCCCAAGACAGGGAGGTGCCATTAGTTCATCTGGAAGCTTCTCCAGGTGCTCACCTCTGTCATCCAGTGGCCTGTCTACTCCCACATCTGTAGTGGATATCCCTCCTCCGTTTGAGCTGGCCTACATCACCAAGAGGCCCATCACAAAGAGCTCCCCCTCGCTTTTCATCGAAGGAGACTCATCGGAGAAAAACAGGAAAAAGAAGTCCTCCATAAAACGTTTCCTGATGCTTAAATTTAGACGGAAAACAGACAGTCAACCTGTGGTGGATGTCAACCCGTCCTCATTTAAGTCCTCAGCAGAGTCCAGCCACCACACGCCCAGCAGACTGCTGGACCTAGATAGACACAGCATAAGTAGCTCGCCACAACTCAACTCACGCTCTGCCGGTAAACTCCATGTTTCACCTGAGCCGGCCTCCAAGTTCTTGTTCTACAAAGACAGCAAAAGAAAAGGGAACTCTGTGGCCTTTCTCAATCGCAGCGTCGTCCGGGTGGAGTCCTTCGAGGACCGCTCCCGTGTGCCTTTCACACCTCTTCCTCTCACCAAGCCTCGCTCCATCTCCTTCCCTAATGCAGATACCTCAGACTACGAGAATGTTCCTGCCATCAGCTCGGATTACGAGAACCTTCAGGTCCCGCAGCGGAGGCCTGTCCGACAGCCGCCGTTCACAGACTTCTTTGACCGCCCCAGTCGGGTGCTGTCCTCTGCCAATGAGACTGACGGGTATGTGGACATGAGCAGTCTCCCTGGGTTCAAGAGTAGGACTCAGTCGCCTGAACAGGAAACAGAAAGGTATGTAAACAAAGAGTCCACAGTCAGGGTAGCAACTGTGGGAGGTTGTACATGATGTTTATCATGTCCACACAACGTGCAGCAAAGGCTGATGGGAATGCCATTACTTCTGCTGGTATTTGGTCCTAAACCACAGTTGTGGACAAATAGAAATGCCCTTTTGATGCTGCTGGAGAAAAAGTCTAGGTATGGTCATGAATAGGTTTCATCCTCTGGGCACCATGAACGTCTGTAAGAAATTTCATGGCAATCCTTCCAGCAGTTGGTGAGATATTTCGGTTCGGACCAACATGATGGAACTGTGACCGGCTGACAGTTCCATCCACAGAGCCCTGCTGCTAGTCAACCACTAAAGTCTCTGTCTGTGTGCATGTATGTTCAACTCCATGTCCAAAAAAAACGCTGTGAGAAATGTTGATAAAAACAGATTTTGATGGTTTACAAATCATTTAAACCCAATATTTAATTGAAAATAGAAAGATGCTGCTGGACATAATATTAGTGATCTTTGCAATGTTTCGCACTGAGCACTCTTTTTTATTACTGCTTGGCCACTGTGAGGGTTTAACAACGCCCCTGGGGAGGAGGATTTATAACTATTTATTGTGTTGAGTCCCCTGGTGCTGCGATCACAGCAGACGTGGATGTGATGAGCAGTGGTACAGTGTAGTAGCTTCCCTCTTGCTATGCAGTGAGATGGACTAAGCTGGGATGTGTCTGTGGGTTGTTGGGGCATGTTGGGTGGTGGAGAAGAAAACACTGAAGGTGGAGGTGGGGGTGGTCTCTTCAGATCTAAGTAAAAACAGGCTGGTTTCATCTTTTTCTTGTGTTGGTGCCGTAGGTAGAGCCCCTTGTTTTCCTGCTGTGCTGATATTTGTTGGTATGATCAGCCATGCTGTGCTGACATTAACCCATCCCCCCTGCATTCCTGTTGGCTGTACCCATATCATACAGGCCACTCCGGATGATTAATAGTCAGAGCATTGAGGAGTCATTGCTCTTCTCTATCTAGTCAGGAACAAGAGGCTGAGATAAAATCTCAGTATGTTCTGTAGTCAGCAGTTGTTCACTGCAGTGGTTCCTTCTCATTTTTGTGGTTATGTCCAAGAAGAAAAGCACAACAAAAGCTTTAAAATACACACCTTTATTAAATGGAAGACAAACATTTGGCATGATATTAAAACCTCATGTTTTTTTTAACAGATATAATACACCATCTGCATCACTCTGCTGGTGCCTCCATCCTGTGGCTTCAGTCACAACAGCATGATGACTAAATCCCCTATTAGTCTTCTTCTCAAATGAGTGACTTTTAACATTTGGGTTGTTTGCTCGTAAACATCCATTAAATCCTAAACTATTCCACTCTTGGAAAGGTGTGTGATTTATGAAGTGTAACACGGTACTTAAGTGAACCTATCACACAGTGTAAGCCATGGTAAATGGGTAAATATCAGCCTGTGCAGACCTACTTGGATCACAGTGTGAGTATAGCTGTACTTGTAATATTCAGATTTCAGGCTTTGGCCAGATATTTGTCTGTAGTTTTTACAAGGTTTTGACTGTAGGTTTTCCTTGAAAACGTTCATTTAGATGATAAGCGTGTGTGTCTACTGTTGCTTTCAGAATTGTCTATGGACTGTGAGTAGAACTGAACTTCTTAAAAAAATGTTCAATTGTTGTTTAGCAGCTATTTTATCAAGCACTTCACATCTCTTGGGTGACATGTTTTGTCATCATTGTATTACATGTTGTATCTGCACTTCATACCATGCCACCATGGCCTTGAGTCAATAAAATATGAAACTAAATATGATAAAAATATTTTTCTCTGCAGAAATCCCATGCCTCAGTGTAAGAACCTTAAAAAGAGCAGTATGATTATCATGTTCCACACTTTGAGCTTCCAGTGAAAGCAGTGCCTTTAAGCACAGCAAAGCAATATCCGGATGGACAGCAGAGTCAGTGGTTGAGGTTGTTAGTTTTACAGTAGCCTGAAGGGGCAATATTAGCACATCATAGTTTGGAGATCATAGGTGTCTTTGCCCCATCGCTGCTATCACTGGAACAAATAGGCTCACCAGTCAACCTGAGGCAAAAAGAAAATGGTTGCGTATTTCTTATCTCATTCTGTAATTTATCTCCATAGATTTCGCCTGGAGCCTTCATTCAACCTGGCAGGACTGTGAGAAGTGACACAGGCCGTTTATGTGGAAGTGATAAAAAAAAAGTCTAATATAGAAACTGTGTGTGTAGTTTGTGGTTCAAACCCCCCCTGGTATCTCATCCGAAGTTTGATCCCTTGAGCTGTAATGGGGCATGCAGCTCTAATGTGTGCAATGCCGAGATCTGAACTGCTCACATATGTTGTTCATACGTAGCTCATTTGCATCTCAGTGGGGTTAAATCCACTGGTGCTTGGAGTGAAACATGGTAGGAACACTGGCAAGGCAATGGGTCACATAGAGGACCACTGCAGCACTACTGTAACTTAAGGATGTGTTGTGTTTTTTAGCTTTCACTCCCCACTGAGCCACAGTCATTAGCATATTCATTTGGGCTCCCTGCAGAAGAGAATCTCGTAGCATAAAACATCGACATGCGTCCCTGGTTGGGTACAGTTGTCACCGCAGGCCTTGCAGGATCAGTTTATTGGTTTCTCTAGATCTCCAATGTTTTATCTATTCACATTTGCTTCTAACGCTGAATATGTTTATTATGGCGATATTTCAATGCAGACGACCATAAAGGACCATAAAGATGGTTTGGGTGGTTAAATGAAATTCAGCTGATTTATTCGCATATGAATGAAGGTTTGAGGACTGAGGACACAGTTCAGATTATAAAACCACTAAGTCTAATTTGTGGTAGAAACCATACAGTCGTGATACAAACTGACTTGTGGGGCTGCACCCAGGGGTCAAAAGATGATTAAAGGACTATGAAGGAAGAACATTTCTCTTAGTTTTTTCTGATATTTCTCAAATTATACATTTTGTCTTGAGAAACACTGAATGCTTTAACAACTTTTGGGGATATAAATTATTGAAGGAGTAGTTGGACATTTTAGGAAATACACTTGGCGGAGATGAGAAGATCTATATCATGTCATGTCTGTACAATAAATACAGCTTATCTTAGCAAAAAGGCTGGAAACAGGGAAACACAGCGAGTCTGGTTCGGTCCAAAGGTAACAAAATCCATCCACCAGCACCATGAAGCTCACTAAATTGCATATGTTGTGGGATGAGTAAAGGCTTGTCTTATCTTGTATGTTATATCTCATTCTTCAAAAGTCAAAGTTGAAAATGATAATTTGGTTTATGTGCCAGATTATTTCTTGGCCAAATTGCCACGTCAGCAGCAGAGACTCCACGAAGTTATTCCTCCCAGCCAAAAGTGGATTATGTTATAGGACGGAGCAGGCTACCTTTTCCCCTCTGTTTCCAGTCTTTGTGCTAAGCTAAGCTAACTTGTCCTCCTCCTCTCATATGACAAGCGGTAAGAAAGCATAAAAGTATTTCCCAAAATGTCAAACTATTCCTTTAAAATGAAACAATTGTTGCAGAAAAAAATCACTCTGTGATTGAACCTCTCTCTACTTGAAGGCCTTAACTTATGAGAAAATAGCAGACATTTCTTTATTTTTGGGGTCACAAGTTAAAACGGTTTGGAATTACTGAACTAGACCAGATATTGTCTTGCAGGTATTTGATGTTTAAGATGCTGCTTTGCAATTTAATACATATATATTTCTATATTTCCTCTTTCTCACCAGTGCCTATACAGAAGCCTACAACGTGTGTTCGGTGGCTGCTGCTACACAGACAGTTGGTGATGCTGGTGGAGAGACGGCGGGAGAGGACGATCAAGGACGCACCTCAGAGGAGGAGGAGGGAGGCGCAGACAGCAATTATGACCGACAGGTTAGTTCTGACTAATGTGTGTTGAGTTTGTGCAGAGATGGAAAAGAGATCTCTAGATCTCTATTGTTAGTTTTTAGATGTCCTTTATGAAATTATATAAACTTTGTCATTCGTAAATTATTATATTAATCAGTAATTTTCTGTCTATTACTATTTTCACCACTGTCCTTTAAAAAGTAAATTCATTTGTTTGGTATTGTATCATCATTTTGTAAGGACAGGTGTCACCTTTTTCCAAACGCTAAGCAGAAATAACGTATTTGAAGAATGGAATGAAATAAATTCTTCACCTCGGGCAATTGCAAAAATTGCCCTCACAAGCTGGGATTTTAATGCGGGTTAATTGAGGTTGATTGGCTATTACAAGGCTAACCTCATTATTTAGAATTTAATTGCCGCTTGGAGATGGTGTGAGGGGGAAAGCCAACTATATTTGTTGAACTGCTGCCAAAATGCTTTAGCTCTTCCAAACCCTGGGCCTATTACAGTAAATGATATGACTGTTTACAGCCTGACGGACGATCCAGGGCCTTTTACATCGCCAAAGAGCTGGTGGACACAGAGAGATTGTAAGTTTCATGTGAATTAATTTCCCTTATCAAACATCTCTGCTTATCGGTCAAAGCTAATCAGGTTCCCACAACTTTCCTGTTTAATTGTGTATTTATGTGTTTGTCCACAGACACGTGAAAGCCCTCAAGCTGCTGCAGGAAGTAAGTTATGTATCACTATTAGAGTTATATGAATGAAAGGCAGCCCATGTTGCTTAGCTCTGGTTTACATTTTAAATCTCCTCAACTCTTTGTCAGCTTGCCTGTCTTAAACAGCCTTGTCCTGTTAAAAGTGAGATGTATGTGTTAGGCATATTCACACTATAATTACTTTAGTTCCATCCATATAAATTCTTATTAAATTCTATTAATGTTGTGTGTCTGTTCTTTATTTAACCAGATTCTGAATGTTCATTTCCAGGAAAATTTGCTCCATATTCATTCACATTAACCCCTAAAAGCTGCACGCTGCACTGATCTGTTGGCCTCTTAGCAGCTCCACAAAGGCAGTCAGACTTTCCTGCCTTGCTCAAGGGCACCTCCACAGTGATAATGAGGGTTGAACAAGTGCTTTCCTTTCGCCTCACTTTCATTCCTCTGGTGTGGAGATTAAACTAGACCACCACTGCTCCAGTGTTCTTATCAGTGATGAGGTTTCCTGATATAATAGCTCATGTACCCCCTGCTGTTTTCAGATATTATCTTTTTATACTGCTGCAGAAGAGCGGAAGGAAAAACAGGGGAGAGATGCAGACTTTAGTGAACTTGTAAGTCTAGTAAACATAAACTGTAAAAAAATAAATCGCCTGTGTGCCAGGACTTTCGGGAAGCGGTGGGGGCGGCAGTCGGAGATGAAGGGGAACCGGTGCTGAATGAAGAGAGGCTTCGAGAAATCCTCAATGAGCTGCCTGATGTTTACACCCTGCACCGCAGAATCCTCAACGAGCTGGAGAACCGAATCCGACACTGGTGAGACCAGCACACCATTTGATGCTGTTCATACTACATGCCATGACCTCTTCCAAAAGCAGCTCAGACAACATTTGATGTAACCTGAGGACGGTGCACGCTGCCTCTCCTCTCTCCATTCAGGGAGGAGAGCCAGAGGATTGCAGATATCTTCCTGTCCAGAAAAGCAGAGTTCTTGGTTTTCACCACTTACATCGGACACTACGACCGAAGTATGAGTCTGCTGGAGGACAGCTGCAGAACTTCACCTGCCTTTGCAGACATTGTTCACCAGTTTGAGGTGAGACCCACAGTGCTTCTCTAATGCTCAATATTATACACACATATCTCAAGTTCATGGGAAAACACAACTATGATGAAGATCTTTCCTTCACCACCAGGCCAAAGTTTATACATTTGTCTGTTGAGTACTATTTTACTGATTTTTGTCATGTCATGAAGATATTATGGGATGTAAATACAACAACAAAACACAGTTGAATGTATTTTGTCCATATGATATATCCATATGTGATATAAGGGTTTTGCTTATTGCTTAAATGTGTAAACACCAGTGTAACAGAACTACTGGGAACATTTGGAAGTAATTGAATTAACTTTGTGTGTGTGTGTGTGTGTGTGTTATGTGCGATGACAAGGATGAAGTGCATGTTTTGTGGGAGGAGAGATGATGATTGTTAAGTGTGTGGTAATGGCTTGAGTCAGTGTGAGAGGGCCCTTGTGAGTAAAAGTCAAAGACCTTTAAAAAGGTTCAGGCAAAGTCAGACAGTTTAGTGAATAAATGCAGTAATTTAATTTAAAGCAACCAAACAGCTACACAGGAGCACAGCTTTCTTGGCCGTTAAAAGAAGCTGTCATGACACCCAAAGGAAAAATATAGATTGTATGTTTGGATGTTAAGAACAAATATGTTTGGTATGAGCCACTCGGAACAACAATTAAACATCTCTTTAAAAACAAGGGAATCTTAAAAACTACTTGGTTGGATTCGGTTGTATTTCCCAGCAGCTTTTCCAAGCTCCAGAACATATCCAAAAAAAATGCACTTTAGTGAGGAGTTATAATTAGCCTCACTTGAATGACCAGACACAAGACAGCATTTCTCAAAGCGGACAGCCAGAGAAGCTATTAAATTGATAAGTGTGAATATGAAACATACAGTGTAAAAGATTAGGATATGATAGTATGCTTGACAAGAGGGAGATTGCAGCATCTGTTCACTATCCACTGTTTAATTTACAATCAGATATTATCCAGCTATGGACAAAGGAGTTTTCAATATTTCCCCTCCAGTTTATAGACCACAGAGGAGAGGCTTTGCAGAGCTGGGCAGTTTTCTCCATCTGCTTTAAGAGCACCCATGTTTAAAAGTCCTTAGATTCTCCTAAGTACGTTGTGTGTTAATGTCAGTGCAGTAAGCTCTTTTCTGTGTTTGCCTTTAATCATTTCACTAATTAAGAGTTTATTATTTTGAGTTTTTAAAGAGGAAAATTGCTGACACAATAGCTTTTCCTACTTTTGAATTAAACCTATTCAAGGACCAAAATCTAAAGCTCTTTAAATCTTATTTTACTTTTCACTTTGAATGTGTGTGTGTGAACAATTATTAATTATTAATAATGTGATTATTGAGAAAGTTGTTGGTGCACAGAGGCATGCAGCAGTGCTGACTTTGCTTATACACACATACAGACAAACAAACACACACTTGTTATCCTGCAAGGCACTGTGCTGACCAGCAGTCTGTGTTATTGCCCCTTGTTCACACTTAAAATATGACTGGTGATTCTTCTCAAAGGTCCAGTGTTGTTGCATAATTTGCTTCTCAGCACAACTTTCATTTTCATTGCCAAAGTTTTTTTTACACATTCAGTGAGATTTCTTGACTGCGTTGATTAATCTGACATGTTGTTTAACTGAAGTTCATGTGGATTTCTACAGTAAATTTGGTCCTAATGAGCAGCAATGGCACAGTAAAAATGTTGACTTGATTTGTGTGAGCAGCAGAGTCCGGCTGGGGAGAACATGTGTCTGAAGCATCAGCTGCTGCAGGTGATTGTGCGGGTGGCTCAGTACCGCATGCTCCTCACCGGTGAGTCTCCTGCAAAGGACACGATTCAGTTTCTCTTCTGAATAAAACATATGTTTCACTCATAGTAGTTGCATTCATTTTCTCTCCCTCCTCTTACAGATTATCTGAACAACCTCTCCCCTGATTCCAAGGAATATGAAGATACCCAAGGTACCATAAACAAAGCGCAGAGCCGGAGCGGACAGAGGCTGCTGGCTCTGTTAGTCACAGGAGAGCCTTACTCTCCTCCTGTTTGTGGCTCTGTGTTTACAGGGAATGTATTTGCTCTCATTTGGCATGAAGAGATGGTCATGAGAGAGCCAATTTAGGTCTTTTTTTGCTCGTGCCGGTAACCCACCAGGCAGTCATTTCAGCTCTCTGCTGTTTGAAGACTGTAATGTGTAATTCATGAGAAGGCCGGCTGCAGCAACACTAGCTCTTATCTGCAATAAGGGAGCCAGCCCAGCCCCGGCCTGCAGACATGTCCAGACTCATTTTCAGTTTTATGTTTGGTGACTTTCTACATAGAGAGCAAGAATGTGAATGTGTCACTTCTGAACATGAGGTGTCTTTTCTGATTTCTCTCTGTGTTGGTCTCCACAGCTGCTGTGGGAGTCGTGTCTGATATTGCAGATCAAGCAAATGACAGCTTAAAACATGGGGTGAGTGTCATGTGTAGACAAATGTAACCCATATGTGAACAAACACCCTGAATTTAATTTTCCGGCTAAACCTTGGTCTTTACTTAACACAGACATGTCTGTAGGATCCTGCAGATTTGTATTATTAATGCGTAACAGTATTGGTTGTTTCTACATTTTGGAAAAAAGTTTTTGTTTAACAATTTTTATTAATTAATTTTCCATTATATTTTCCATACAGTTATTAGCAGCATTTGAAAGCAGAAAAATACAAAAGCATAGGACAGCTGCATTATTTTAGTGATTACAGAATTGAAAGTACCCTCCCAAATTTCCCTTACCACCCAACCCACCCAGGAAAAAAGTTTTTGAAAACTGGTCCACTTATAAGTTCAAGATCGTCCCTGCCCAGAAATCCACTTAAAGTTAAACATATTATTCAAGACAGAAAGTTAACGGCCTCCTGAGTAAATGTAGCGTCACTTTTCAAAGTACAGATTTGACTTATTTATAAAGAAGAAATATGAGAGCACGTTCACACCAACAAATTATCAAAGTGCTATTACTAAAACCAGTCTTCTGTGTCTAAAGTCATAATATACATATAAATCATACTCTTTACTTAAGATTGAATCTGCATTCAGGAGACCAAAGTCTGGCACAAAAAAAGAATGAAGACATTTATTTAACCTCACATTCTTTAACATGACTAAGGCACAAAGCTGCTTCCCAACCTTTCTAGCTTGGGCCTCATTGAAACTCAGCTGTGTCTACTCTCCATCCATTGTCACTGGTGAAAAAGCAGAGTTTGAAAAAAACACTTTGTGCAGCAGAAATTTCCCTTCTTGTTCTGTTAATCATCTGGCGACTCCTCAGGTTTATCTTGTGACCATTTGTGGGGGAACCACCACATTTACAGCACAGTGACATTGTTTTACCATTCATGTCATGATAACAGACATTTTTAGCCACGCTGGTTCTCAAAAACCATTGGATGAATTTCCATAAATTGTGTACAAAAATTAATGGTCCTCAGAGGATGAACCCTACAGTGATCCTCTTACTTTTCCTCTGTCGTCACCACAAGGTTCACTTTGGTTTTGAGTGAAATTATTCAATAACCATTCAATGGATTACCATACACTCATGTTCCTTACATGATGAATTGAAACAACTTTGGTGATCCCTTAACTTTTACCATCACCATTATCAGGTCAAATTTTTCCATTACTAAGTACTATGCCTGCCTGATCCTCGCAATAACTGCATTTAAAAATACAGGAATCATGAAAAAAGCCAAACAGAAGAAAAGAGTTTTGGGTTTCTGCCAATGCTCTTTAATTGTTTCTCTCATTTTCTGCTCTTGTCTCTCTTTGTGTCTCAGGAGAACTTGCTGCGTCTGGTCAACATAGAGTACAGCGTTCGTGGCCAGCGGGACCTGCTGCAGCCTGGCAGGGTAGGACTCTGATAACGGCATTGTTTCTGTCTGGTGATTGCCAGCCCACCCTGTCTGCCCTGCACCACCCCTGTGTTGGCCTTTACACAATCATTCAGCTGGGAATCCCCAGCCGGCCTGCTTCTGAAAACAACATTAATTATTGCAGATACCCTCTGTGTCTCATGACTCGTGAAGTTTATGTGTATTTGTTCATCAGATCTTTGTGAAGGAGGGCACCCTGATGAAGGTCAGCAGGAAGAGTCGACAGCCCCGCCATCTGTTTTTGGTAAACGCCGCTTCCTGTTTGGAGTGTACCACTCACATGTTCCACTGGACATACAGTACTGTTATTCTTTTATAATCTTTATTTGTGTTTCATCATGTAACCACAGTGAGTTCTTCAGACATGTATAAACTGTAGAGTCAGGCCTTTTCTGTCTGGTCTGTTTCTATGTCCAGACTGAGCTATTAAGAGCAGGGTTTCCTGGCAGGATGTTTCTGAATGCTGACTTCCTGAGCCAGTTCTTTACTGACAGCACAGGGAAGGTCAACACCAGCTTCTTATAAACTGAAGGATCCATGTACACCTAGGAACTTATATGATTATTAGTCTGATGCCTCTTCAGCGACTGAAATTTACAGTAAACGGTTCTTTCAGCTGAAAGGTCTAATTGGTAAAGTTAAATTTTCCACCACCTGCCACAGTCAGGTCAACGCAATGTGATTTACATCATGAAAGAGACAGGTGGAAAGAGTGAATGAGGACACACTGTACTAGATATTCAGTTTGTAAAATCATAACAGAGATAGTCCTGAAATGGTATAATCAAGAGAGATTAGAAAATTAAACGCCTTCGCAAATTATCCATAGAGCATCATCAAACTGCTTTTCCCTCCTGTGGCGTTTTCGAAATTTGTGGTCTGGGCTCAACACTAAAAAAAAAAAAAAAACTCGTAAAGGTCTCTTCTGGAGGAATGTTGGTAATCATCGCTGCATAGCTTTTATCCTGCCAGCTTGTCCACCCAGACGGTGATCATGTATTATTGGCTATTATTAATGCTGGAGACAGTGTGATAAAACAAGTCAGTGTCACAACACACAGATTCACTGATTTACTGGAAAATAATACAGAGGTTAATGAACCAGTTTGATATCATCTTTGACGTCTGCTTAGTCAAGTATCTCACTCATGTATGATCATAATTGGGTTTTGAATTTATATTATTTTTATAATTTTATATTATCCCCAGGACACATTTTAAGACAAACAGAAATAATCTGCTTGGAATGATAAATTTGTATTTGATATGTTTTTAATATCAGTTACCTAGTTGAATGAATAATTCTTGAAATTACATCTTCTCCCTCATTGAAAAATCTAGAATTGATGAATATGCAAACATTTTTCAGGAGAAATGTTTCATTGCTGGACACAGTATGTCTCAAACCAGCACTGGACATTTCAGGTTTCCACACCTGTCTAAATCTTGTGCTGAACCATGATTGGCATCCAGACTAGTTTTGATTGATGCCTACTTGCCCGCCTATAACTTGATGAACAGAGAAATTTTCTTCTTTCAATTGACAAATGCACAAACATCCTTCTGCATAGTGAAGCTCAAACATTCAAGTGAGGGAACATTAAGCACATTTTTATATGGAGGACGACTAAATTTAAGTTTTGTGTTTCACTCTTCTGGTCAAGGTGGTTAACTGTTTTCCTTTGGGGGAGACACCACATTATCGAAAGTAAGAGAATGTGGTGTGAAGTTTCTCCCATCAGTGAATCACCTGCAGGAACTAATCAAAGCCAAGTTTTGTGTTAGCGTTGAGTGCCACCTACTGGAGAGTTGCTGCACATACATGAATGATGAAGTCTTGGCAGCTGAATGTGTGGACCTTTTCCCCTTTTTAACGTCATCCTTTTAACATGACCAGTGTTTACCTGTCTGTGCTGCAGATTTACTATGAATAATAAGTGTTATCTCTGTCTGTTGTCAGATGAATGATTTGCTGCTGTACACCTACCCTCAGCAGGACGGGAAATACAGGCTGAAGAATACTCTGCCACTCACTGGGTTGAAGGTCAGAGTCGTTCACGTCATCACCTCTTTGATTTCTAACTAAATTTGCCTTCAGAGTCCCCTGGGAGTTGATATACAATTAATGCTGAAAGTCCTTTTTCCAATACATTTAAAACTACAGCTATGAAAAATAATCTACATATATGGATTTTTGATTAAAGTATTTACCTGTGTGCAGTTAACAGAGAAACTGAAAATGTGAAATACATTGTCAGACTGACAGACCTTTATTTCTCTCTCTATCTTTCTGGTCTTTAATGTGTGATTACCAATTTTCCCAGGTCAGTAAACCCATCATAGACAATGTCCAAAATGCACTCAGGATCGAAGGAACAGACATCTCCATCACTTTGTCTGCAAGGTGGGTCACAGCGCACTGTGTCCTCTTTGAATAGTGGATAATACCTAAGTTTAAAAACTCTAAAATCAAAAATGTGAAAAAATGTTTGTTCCCGTAACTGAATTATATTTTTGTAATAATTGTTTTCATGTGATTTTGTGTGTCTTTTTTTTTTACAGTTCCTTCATTGAAAGAGAGGACTGGTTTTACACACTAAGCCGCACTGTGGCTGAACATGCCAGGGGATCTGTAGCCTTCACCAGCTGCTCAGGAGAGGTGAGCAAACTCTCTCTATTCATCTACTGAGCCATTACCTAATAACATTATTCATTTTATAAATTATTGCCATCAATCTCCACAGTGTGACGAAGTGTATTTTTCTGTTTGTGTGTTTGTTCCAGGCCAGAGATCGTCTGCGTCTGTCTCTTGGAGAGAAAGCTCCCACTCTTGTTCCAGTCTCACAAGTGATGATGTGCATGAACTGCACCTCAGATTTCAGCCTCACTCTTCGCAGACATCACTGCCACGGCTGCGGGAGAGTGAGTCACACAGAAATAAAACACATTGCTCTGTAATACTTTAATATGTGATGGAGAGGGATGCAAGGAAATGTGCCTTTGGCTAGAGTGCTTACTGAGCTGAATGCTTCTTTCTGAGCTTTTTTGAAAGTGGTGACTTTATGTTGTTTTGACACAGATTGTTTGTCGGAGCTGCTCCAGGAACAGATACCCACTGAAATACATGAAAGATCGCATGGCCAAAGTGTGTGATCACTGTTACAGCGAGCTGAAGAAGAGAGGTGGGAAAGCTTTGTTTGAATTCATCATCAATCAGTTTGACTGTCAGTCTCTCTATCAGCCCACAAATGTTAGATTGCTATTCTCACTGTAACCAGTAGGAGCAACATGTTCACCACTAACTGATTAATTACATCACTAATAATGATCAGTGGGAGAAGCAGTGCCAGGCTCAGTTAAATTCAAGAGGAGGGTAAACTAAATGAAGTCATATATTTGGAGGTAGAATTTTTTTTAAAAAAGTCTACTATTATTTACTGCACATTAAATACACGAGTGCCATTTTCACCATGATGTTATAGGTTCAAAATGTAGAAATGAATGATCATCTGTGTCAGTGTACACAGAGTAGTATACTACAGTATTATTATACCACATATTATATTATTATTATTATACTAGTATTATACTATATTATATTATATTATTATTATAACTAACTAGTAACTAGGAGTATATTAGTGCTATTGCTATTATATGTAGCAGAGTGTAGTATATATCACATTACACTAATATATATCATTATACATGTACATGTATGTTATACTCTTTGATGTTATACATTGTATATGCTATATCATACTACTATTACAGGCTGTTATATTATTATATCATACTACTATATGCACTCTATCATTACCATTAGCATACCATACCCACTGCTGCTACACTCAGGTACACACATACACATCTGCATATTTTCTTTTGATCTCCTACAAGTGCCTATTTTGATTCAAATTCCTGCTACCTCTACTGCCTAATTTATTGTGTCCATTTTTAGATTTTTTTAGAATTTATATATTTTTATTTTATATTCTATTTTTACACTTTGTATTCTATATTTAAACAGTGCAATATATGAGTGTCTGGTATAGTGACATTACACTCCAGTAAAACCTATGTTTTCTTACTTCACAATCAACCTGCCATGTTGACAGAGTTTGCTGTGATATACTCTGGTCCTCTGCTGTGGTTAAAAAGCCTTTGTGTATTTCTGCAGGGGGGGACATGTCTGCACTGTCAGGTAAGAGCAGCCCTCGTCCACACCGCTCCAGCCGTCCTCTCTCTGCTGTCTTCCAAAACATCCATCCTCCCAACATCTGGAGGCATCGGAAAGGCACTGTCTCCTTCACCCAGGTACACCTGCCACATGTGCCTGTCTCTCTTTCTTTGCACAGATTACTGGTGATGTGGATGACAGTTGTGTGTTGTAAGCTACATTGCCGGTGATCCGTCCCTTCCTCCTCCTGTGTTGTGCAGGTGACCGTGTCAGAGGAAGGCTCCATTAGTGGCAGTCTACAGCGCAGCAAGAAGAGCAAGAGGAGCTGGAAGAGACTGTGGTTCCTCCTAAAAGACAAGGTGCTTTACACCTACCGAGCTCAAGAGGTGAGGGGAAACATGCACTCCCCTTTAACCTGAACAGCACACACTCACACCGAGACAGACAGGGAGGTCTTCAGATGTCAGTTGTCTCAAAATAATGAAAGTGCGGACGACTGTGTCTTATAATCTATTTCTGTTGGCTGACCGCTTTTCTGTCTGCAGGAGAAAGTAGCATCAGAGACTTTACCTCTGCTGGGTTTCACAGTGAAGCAACCTGACAAGCAGGAGGGAGGGGAGGAGGAGGAGGAGGCCAACATCTTCCAGCTTTACCACAAAAACACTTTGTACTATACCTTTAAAGCCGTGGACAACCACACAGCCCAGAGGTGAGAAGCATGACCACTCGATAGCTAATTTAAACAGTTTAGAGATATTAGTCTGAGCACATATTATATTAGACTCACATAAGCTGGTGTCTTTGCCATTGAATGACTCTCAGAGCTGCTTCTGATAAGTTGTTGTTATCTGGAGGAAAGCAAAGAAAAACAGTCACATTATTCAGTTGGGTTCCAGTGAACTGAATGGTTTTCTTTGACCCACAAATAAACTCGGAATCCTTGACTGATAACATGGTCTGAAGCATGAGCGTCACCAAATTTGGAGTCTCTGTGTTCTCTCTGAACAGCAGCAGTGTTCACAAAAAGAGAAATGACTCCTTCAGGCAAAATACTACAGTTTTTTCAAATTCAGGGTCAAACTCTGAAATTAGCTCAATTAATAATGTGGCTACATGTCGTGCTGACAGTTGGTCATAAGATAAGATAAGATAACTTTTATTGATCCCCCTTAGGGGAAATTTACTTGTCACAGCAGCAGTAACAGACAGTAAACAGTAACTCAAAAATAAATACCAGTAAGTGGCTAATTAAGAAATAAGGCAGCAATAAAAAACAATAAACAATAAGTGGCATAAGACAATATAGTGACAAGTGAGGTTGAGTATTTACACTATGTTACATGTTTTCCTTGTCTTTGGCATCCAGAAGTAGTAGACATACTATTATTCATATGAAAATAAAGATGCTATGAATGCTATTGCACAGAAATTTCTATGTTATTGCACTGAAAAGATATTACATTATTTACAGTGTGCAGCAGAGAAAATGCAGTCATCACGTAAATGCAGTTATTTACTATAATGAATAGGTGAAGCAGGTTGAATTGAATCTTTTAGCACAACTGCACTTTTCCCCTCATGTCAAATCCTCTCCTCACACAGGTGGGTTAACGCCATGGAGGAAGCCACAGTTTTATAGGACCAGCTTCTGTGGATGATTTGCCAA
Source organism: Centropyge bicolor (assembly GCA_037975185.1). Taxonomy (NCBI): domain Eukaryota; kingdom Metazoa; phylum Chordata; class Actinopteri; family Pomacanthidae; genus Centropyge; species Centropyge bicolor. Next base: position 10,445,106 of record JBBMOC010000012.1, on the reverse strand, counting down.
AAATAGAAGTGTGCTGCCTCCCCTCTGCTCTGAACAGACTGTAAAACCAAGAAGGGAACACGTGGAATAAAACACAGTATTTGATTATGTCTGCAAGTTGTAACCGGCCTGACTGGACTGAATAAAAGAAGACATGGTGTTCTTTGGAAGGGAACACTATTACCTACTTTGTCAACCTGCAGTGTCCCCTGCCTGCTGTTACAGCAGGTGTGATGCTGAGAGCCACGAGAGGCGTTGGCCCAGATACCTGCCAGTGTGGAACAGCACATGGATGTGACCTGTATGTGACCAACAGCTGATCAGCAACATTCCTCCAAGTAACTGAGAAAGTAAAGGGAGAGTAACTTGTAGATTTTTGAAGCAAGATATTCTATGATGTAAACTATTTTTTCAACATAGAAAATATTTCAAAAAGACATAAACAAATCATATCAATAACTGAACAAACATAAACTTTAATCACAGTCATTTTACTGTCATTTCCAGGGAGAGTGAAGAAATAATGACGAATTTCAACCTCACATAAAAAAAGCCCAAATGTGGGACGACTTGATCTCCACCTAAAAAGGAATTAGTTATGTCTTCATTTTAAAATGTGCTCTTCCACTGGATTAAATGCATCTCTATGACTAATATGTTGAAGCACAGGCTGTATTGAAGAATGAGTAATTTTATATGTATAGAGGTGTCTGTAGCTTTGCCATGTACTGTAATGTTGGAGATGGTCCTGCCAGTGAATAAATAGTTTATATGCTTTTTTTTTGCACTGATATAAAAGGAATTAACCTGAAAAAGAAATGCAGTGTAAGAGTGTACTTTCATCATAGAGGCCAAAAGCTTCAGCAATTGTACTTTACTTAAAATACTTAACATACTTTTTTATTGAGAAAAATGTTACCAATTACATCTCTATTGTTGTTTTAAATACTTCAGACAAGCATAATGTAAATTCTTTATTTGTATAAAGACTCCACATTAAGTTGTGCACAGATTGTTTTTGCCCTGAACTGAATCACTGATTTCACTGGTCAACATGATCAGTGTCTTGGACTTTGGACTGTACTTGATGATTATTAGGTTTAAATTTTTAACACTATTATTTTAAAACCAAGTAAAAGAGGCTATAAAGATGGGAACAGTATGTGTCTGTGTTTTCTCTTCATTCACTTCATGTCCTCTAGATGGCAAGTGGGCTGTTATTGACTTCCTGTCACTGTGTCCTTGCTGACAGAGCCCAGCGAATCCATCAAAAATGGAAACATTTCACTTGCAGCAACCCCTGTATGAGCACATCTCGTCTGCACCGACATGTGGTCCATGTGTGGCCTGTTCTGATGAAGCTGGCGAGATCACACTTTGAGCTGCCCGGGAAGACACCGGGGACTGAGTGACACACAGGCCAATGTGCTGTGCGGCCAAAGAAAGGCCAGGCCTGCTCTGCTTCTCCTCCTCCCCTGAGGCTTCCTGACCCAGAATAATATCAGGCAGAAAAGTTTGCTTTCTGGGGCTCATGAAAAGTTGCAGACACCTCGTCCTATATAGAGGACGGATCGTTCATCACTGTGCTCTCCCTCTCTAGCCCCAATTCTGTGTTCTGTCCCTACACTCTTCTCAAATTTCTCTCATCTTTGTAGTGTTACACAAATACACAAATCCCTTCATTTTCTCAGTATTTATCATCCTACACTTCCTGCACCTGTTCATACTCACTGAATCCCATTAACTTTTAATTGGCTGTGCTGAAAAATGTACTTAATTCCATCTTTATGTATCTTGAAAACGGAGTAGTTGCCAGCACTCAAAAGCAAATCTGTTGAAATGCCCAGTTTACCTGAATACAGAAGTGTTATCTGTCAGATTTTACATATAGAGCAGAGCCTCCATGTTTGTATTTTTGCCATCTGCTTATGATTTTTTCTGGCCACAGCAAAGCAACAAGAAACAGAAAATGTTCGACACGAGCTGACTGAACATTACAAAAACTGTCCAACTGCAACCTTTAAGGATTCTCTATGTCCCAATTAATTAAAAAAAAGAAACAAGTGATGAAAGCTTGCTGTGGAGCTGACGGTGGAAAAGATTTCTCTTTACAGCGGGGCAGCAACAGTGTCATAATCTAAGCTTACTTCCATATCGCTGCAGGCAGGAGCAATGCAGAGAGAAGCAAATAATCAACACGCAGCCTACTCAATAAGGTCGGATGCTTTCAGCTCTGTTATATGCGCTCAGCCTCAGGAATCATTAACAGCTGATGCCAAAAAAATGCTGAAATATTTTTCTCAGCAATCTATGACTTTTCTTTATTTTTTAACCCCTGACTGCAGAGTTGTTTGAATTCTGCAATTTTCACTCACGCCGACAAACTTTGCTGCCATTTTTCAGCTTTAGTCTGAGAAGGCAATGCAGTGTTTGTGTTGATGTCGTGAGTTACGACAGCATGCCTTCTCATCTTTCATAGTGTTGTGTGGGCAGCAGATGCTCAGGGGAAAAGGAAAGACTTTATTACATAATAGCTGGAGATTTAAATAAAGACTGAGAAATAGGACATAGGGGAAAATAGCCGTGTCCACTTGACATTGGCTTGACATTTCTGGGTTTGCTCCTTGTCTCGTGTCTCTCGGCACCCTTCACAGATGGGGAGGGGGAGAGGGGAAAACAGGATGTGGAGAGGTTGGAAGAATAGAGGGACGGACTCTTCTGTCCCACTTTGCAAACTCTTCGCAGCCTACACTGCCAAGTCAATGTTACACCTATTCCACCTCCCCTATAGCTTTAAATAGTCCTCTCTCTCTCTCTCTCTCTCCCTACAGGACAAACAGAGAAAAACACACCGCCTTCAGCACACTCTGCACCTCTGACTGAACATTTATTATCCTGATTGCCTAAACATGGAGTCTGCATCGTGCCTTCCGTTCTCTCGTGACCGTTCTATCATCAGCGGCAATCGGCAGAAAGAGTCTACAAGCACACGTCAGCAGGGCCGACAGCTGTCATTGAGAGAGCTTAAATCTGCCTGAAGTGACCCTGACAAAGACAGTCAGGGTCACTCATTAATGATTTATATCTGGTTTGTTTAATCTGACATGGGGATTATATGATGAACTACCTGGCAGCAGGAAAAGTCAGAACACCCACAAAAAGAACAATTGTGGTTTTTACACTTTGTGGTTTTTGTATGGATTAAACAAGCATCAATCTTCTCATCCAAATCTCTGCAGGAAAGCGAACAAGTGTGTTTTAAAATGATTTCCTTTTATCTTATGGGACATTTTCTACAGACTCAGCATTGAAAAACATTTAAAGAAACTGTTATTAAATTTAAGAGTCAGTATTTCCTGTGGTAGGATCATCACCAGTCACATGAGAGCTGCCTATCTGAATTTTAGACTGTTAGCTCTGCTGGTGACTCTCAAACACTCTAACTTTCCTTATCATTTTATTATCAAAATCCAACTTCTGGTTCACTGCCCTTAAAACGTTGCAAGGAGACTCTTTTGGTCACCTTGCTGAGGCTGATGCATTTTTCTTTTTGACCCTGTCTGTTGATCAACTAATGGCCCAGCCTGACTCAGCCTGCTTGGACAGCAATGTCATATCCACATTAAACACACTCTCACGTCCTTTAAGATCCAACTTCATTTTTCATTATCTGTTAGTTTTAGGCTTTATTTAAAAGTGCTGTGGCTGAGGAAAAAAAGGAAAGAAAATAGATTAAACATTTTCTTTGTACATTTGCTCACAATGTATTAAACTCTGTCTGAATTTAAAAAAACACCTGAAATTAATGGTTCCCAACCTCTATGACTTGTCACCCTCTAAAATGACTCGTGTCCACTTTTGTGTCTCCTAAAAACTGAGATTATGATCTTAGTGTTGACCTAGTTGGTTAGCAGTTTAAAAGAGTGATTTTTTTCTGGTTTGTTTATTTTAATAATTTTAGGGGAAAAAGTACTATTCATGAGAAATCAACTTAATCATGTGACAACTGAGATTTATGTTGGGACTTCTTTTGGGGAAAGTACTGGCTCGAGTCAGTCATAAATATTCATGTATTAAAAACACAGTAACAGGAAACCCAGCTACAGATGATGCAACTTTCTCTGTGTGACTGAACGCCAGCAGATCCTTACAGCTATATGTGTCAAATCCATGCATAGGGAGTTTCCATATGGATCTGACTCGCTTTAAGCTCTTTATGATAAATATAACATCCGCCTGCCTATACATCCCACGGCTGGATCATGACGGTGTGAGTGGATGTGTTTGTGTTTGCTGGAGGAAGAACAGAAGGGGAGGCTTCCTCAAGCTTTGAATCTGTCAGAGTCAGAGAACAGCAGCTGAGCCATGAAGTCTCGAGCGCACACACCTAGTCTCCACCGTGGACTTCCTGTGTCTTCCATGACTCACAATCTGGCTGTTATGTAAAGTCCTCAGAGGAGAGATGGGGACACTGACACACCTGTGCCCTGTCAGCCCGTTCCTGGCAGGTTTCGCTTTAGCACAGAGTTTCATACTTGTTAACTACACCTTAACTTTTAATTATGACTCACTCTGCGGGAACTTATCTGCGGCATTTCCTCATTTAGGTCTTCACTCCAGCCAATATTTCATTAGTGTCATCACATCAGAATAGCTGCCTTTACTCATGTACACACATATATTTAGATGTGTGTGTGTGTGTGTGTGTGTGTGTGTGTGTGTGTGTGTGTGTGTGTGTGAGGGGGTGCATGGAATAAACACAGGCTATTGATAATCTGCTGCGCTCGTGTTAGTTTAGGACAAGAAAAGATTCTTGGGCTGCAGGAGCCAAATCTGCCACCTCCTCACCAGCAAAAACCTCAAAACTACCCCGCAGCCTCCAGCACCACGTGACCCCATCCCCTGCCACACAAACACTTTTAGTGAGGAAAAAAACCCAAAAACATCACTTCCTCCACATTATAGGCTGTGCAGTAATTTAGGGCACACTCACCAGCAATGCAGATCTTTAGGTACAGGTATGGCTTCAGCTCACGTGATCAACAGGACTGAAGTGATGACGCCACAGACAAATCATATATGTGGCTGATACGTGTGTGTGAATAACTGAACCCGGGTGGAAACTTGCAGTAGAATAACTAAAAGGGCCTTTATTCAAATTAGGGCAACTCAGTGTGTGTGTGTGTGTGTGTGTGTGTGTGTGTGTGTGTGCAGCAGGTAAACGTCACAGCTCTCGCGCAGAAAGCCTCTGCGGGCGCGCGCCGCACTTCCTCAATCGACGGAATCACAGAAGAGAAAAAAAACGACAGGAGGAAGAGAAAGAGAGAAAAGCAACTTTGGTCGTGCGGGCGGTGAAAAAGACACAGAGTTTACAGGGGCGAGGTGAGGCTGCTCTTTTAATTCATTTCAGTCGAGTTTGTCCGCGCGGTTTTTTTGTCTCTTTCAGCGTGTGGAGTTTACGGAAAGTTGCTGAGAGAAGATGAAGCTGTTTCTTCTTTCATCTTTTGGGGGAAACGAACTCGTTCAACCGTGACTGTTGATGCTAATGTTAGCTAATTCTGCTCAATTTGACAGAAAACAAAAACATTAGCTAACAGCTCTAATGTTAACACTGTGGATTTTTATGACCATTAAAACCATTATTACTACCCAGCTAGCTGTTCTCAGTCAAATGATAGTTCAACTTTTTCGATTAATGTAACATTTTGTGATGCCGCGGAATATGTGACCTGTCAGATTTTATGGAGTCAAATATAGCAAATAAACATTGACAGGTGATTCAACCATCGCTTTATGCTGTGACACCTCTCAACATGTGCCATCTAAAATCAGTGGATCAAGCTGTTAAAACACTGTTCGCAACATTAGCGTTGTTGTTGTTGCAAATATGAAATTCCAGCTCAGGTCACAGAATCTCACGGGTCACAGATTATGTCGAAACACCAGGCGGGAGGAGGAATGCGGGCAGGTTTGGACAGCAGAGAAGAAACAGAAGTGGTTTTTTTGGTTCTTTAAATAAACCGCTACCTGTATTTGTCAATCTGGTTGCGAACTGAGTCAGACGTAAGGTGACATCTGCCATCATGCAACTGACGATCGACCACATCCTTCACAGGGCATCGCTGCAGAAACAAAGTCAAATGCACTGACTGACTTTCGGTCCGGGCTTGATCTCTCTCCACATGACTGCATGCTCACAGTTTCATAGGAAATCACTGGAGCTGGTGTAAAGTGTTTTGCGTTTAGTCTTTGAGTATCATGTGCATGATTCAAAACTGGGTACAATGTGTTTATAGCACTTTCATCACGTGTGTGTTTTTGCATGTGTATGACTCAGAGAGGTACAAACTTGTAAGAGTGTAGTTTAATGAAGACAGGCTGCTGCTTTGCTGTTTATTAAAATGCAAGATAGTTGTGTGTGGTTAATTACAAGCATGTAGCCCATTACTGTGCAAGCTAAAGCTTTTTCTGCATTTCACTCTCACTCTTTTTTCCACTCACGATGAAGTAAGGGAACCCCCCCTCCCCTTCTCCTTCACTGCCTCCTTTGTGCTTTAATTTTTTCAAGTAACTTAAAAGTAATGTTAGGAATGCTCCAGTTCTGTCTCAGCACTCAGGGTTGACATTAAGAAGCTACTAATACTGTTTTATAGTCGCTTATCTTACTGTATATTTTAAGACATGATGTTCAAATACAAGCATACATGCACACCACATTTTTCATGTGTAATTACATAGCCTCAAACTACAAATTCTAGATGTAATATATAGTAATTGCAAACACCCTCTTGCATTGTTCATTAATGAAGATATCAGGAAGCAGGCTGTATAATGAAATTAATTTTTGAAGGTTAGTTACAGTATACTGGTGCATGGGACATAACTGCTAAATTTATCAGATGGGACAAATCGAAGCTGCGTATGAACAGTTAGCTGGGTAATCAATCACCACCGCCCTCAATCACACACTGTGCTTGGTATTGATTAACTCCCAAAACCCTGACATCACAGCTCACGGCAGCAGCGGGCGAGTGTGTGAACATGGTCGTTCATCACCCTCCCCTCTGAGTGCATACTTTTTTTTTTCTGTGTCTTACTTTTCTGGTCTCTGTGTGGGCGGTTATAGGTTTAGGATTGTGAATACCAGCTAGGCCTACTGTGGTGCACTGCATGCTTGTATGTGGATTAGCGACATGTTGAGGCTCGCTCTGCTCTGCCTCTGTAGTGCAGGCAAACACCTCCACTGTTGCAACTGCAACCTATCAGGAACTACACAGTTGAGAAAACACAGTGAGACAGGGAAGCAAACAAGGGGCAGAGACGTAAATGAAGCCAGCATATTTTGGTTGTATTTTATACAAAGATTTGTGGAATTAACAGCATAGGTGTGACTGAAGTGCCTGCTCAACATATGAGATTGATGGGTGTCACCTTTTGCATTACACTGTTATACTTGTTATGCTGTTATAGAAAAAGTTGTGGCTCCATGGTCTGCAGGGCATGTAAGCTTATGTAAGTGCTAAATCATGCATGCAGCAGATAGTGATATTGATCGCTCACAATGTGTCACTATCAGCATATACTGTATTTGCACAAGGGATGCAACACGTTTTATCATCTTTTAATGTTGTTTTTTTTTTCTGTTTAAATTGACAAATGAACATGACATGAACATGAACTGTTTTTTTAAAGGTGTTGTATCCCCCCTGCTTGTGGGTGTGACTGAGTCAAAATGTCTGAAAGTGAGAAAGAAGCAACGTAAATGCAAAGTGGTTGTGCAGCCAGAGTCAACTGTTCCTGTTTCTGTTAATTTTACTGTGATTCAACTCAAGTCGCTCTGTCCTTGCTGACACAACCATCTACTATTTTTCTGTGCAGGTGCAGGTGTCAGGAATATGTTTTCAATATATTTCTTAGATTTTCTCATCATCTTCATATTGTTTGTCTCACAATGTTCCTATACAGTGATTATGTAGTTTAACATAGACCTATAGCACTTATCTTAATGCTTATATGTGAGCCCACAGTATTGTTGCATGATAATATGCAACTTTGTGTATGTATGCAGTACAATAAGTGGATATGATTTTGAACTGCAGCTGTGCGTGTAACTAACATGTCATTGTAGATAAATGTCACCAGGGTAACACAGTGTTTGTCCATCTCTGAGAGCAGGTGACCTTGGTACTCGTCACCATGGCTCCTTTCTTGAGGATCGCCTTCAATTCGTACGACTTGGGTGTCCTGCCTCCTCTGGCTGATGCGCCCTTCTGTGCAATCAAGATGAAGGAGGCCTTGACGACTGGTGAGAAACTCTTTGGTAGCCTACACCACCCTGCCTTTTACAGAAGTTGTCACCACTTTAAAAATGCTGTTACTTCCCTCTTATTTCCTGTGCCTGAGAATGTAAGACAATATTTTTCTCTTTATTCTCTCTGTCCACCTTCTATTTCCTAGAACGAGGCAAGACCCTGGTTCAACGGAAACCCACCATGTACCCAGCTTGGAAGGCTAGTTTTGACGCACACATCTACGAGGGTCGTGTGCTTGAGGTACTGCTGATGAAGACAGCAGAGGAGCCACTGGCTGAGGTCTCTGTTGGAGTGTCTGTTCTTGCTGAGCGCTGCAAGAAAGCCAATGGGCGCGCTGAGTTCTGGGTAGGATATTAGAGACTGTCATCTGTCCCTGTGGAGCTATATCTAAGGCTGTCTCTGTGTAACTGTGTGTCTAACTGTGTGTTCAGGTGGATCTCCATCCTTCTGGGAAAGTGATGATGGCAGTGCAGTATTTTCTGGAGGGAGGGGATACAGGTAAAGGAAATAAAATGGAAACATTCTCTATAGGGCTGCCCCCTACTAGTCAATGAGAAGAGTCTTTTTTGGACAAGTTTTCATTGGCTGGTTAGTCAAAAAAACAACCCTCACACTTTATTTGGAAGCTGTGTCCTGTCATGGCTGCGACAAAAGTATCAGCGAGTTTGTAGTTTGGTATTTGTAAGTATACATCAAACATCCTGTTGATAAATCCATCATCCAAGGGGTTTCTACAGTTCTAACGGAGTGGCAGGAAGTCCAAGATTTTTAACCTCTTTGGGGTTACGTCGTGGGGTAACGACCGTCATTAGAGTAGAGTGTAAACAGCCATCATTGGAGTTGCCTCTTGCACGAATGAGTGAATGGTTGTTAAATCTCCTTTAGGCGGATGAAAGCACAGCATTAAAAGTTGGAGCTTTTCAAGTCCAGTTACTGTAGATTTTTGGTTGTTCTTGGAGTAGGAAAGTGGGTGAATGGTATAGAAATGGGGAAGAATCTTTTCTACATCTTTCTCTTATCTTTAGCTTGCATCAAATACACAGAATAACATGTTGCTACAACTTAATCAGTAGCTCCAAAACCAGCTTGTCTGACTTCCAATCAGTAGTTTTCATTCCTTTCAATTTTACCCCACCCTCATGTATATAGGGAGTGTCCAACCACTCAGGTTTGTTTTTCCATGCTAATTGAATCTTATCATTCACAGGCATTCACATGAGCAATTCCCGTGGGTCCCCATAGATTATTATTAAGGGTATCAATTTGTGATGTATACAAAATGACCTTTACCATTGCAGTGTTGTGGGATGATTGATCTGTGTTACTCTGTCTATCTGGAAGAGAGTAAGCAGGCTGCGAAGGAAGAAGAGGCTCCCACCATAAACCGTAGACGAGGGGCCATCAAGCAAGCGAAGATCCACTTCATAAAGAACCACGAGTTCATCGCCACGTTCTTCAGACAGCCCACTTTCTGCTCTGTGTGCAGAGAGTTTGTCTGGTCAGTTCAGCCTACGCTTCGGTCCTATAAACAAACCTTCAAGGCAGCTAAAGAGGAACTCATAAACCAACAATCAGATACACAAACAAAAATACCAGACATGAATTGATTAAAACATAGTGTTTATGGACTTCCTGATAATTGCCAGCATTTGACACTCTCTGAGTTGTGACTCTGTGTGAGTTAGAATTTATTGATAAAACCAATAAGGTCAGCCTTTTTTTAAGTTATAATGTCTGTTCCAAGAATAATGTTTGTCAGCCTAGAATTGTTATATATCTCCACTAATCTGTTTGCTATGAAGACCATCTTGGTCTCACTGTAGAGGAAGTTTGAAACCCTAATATACAAGTCAGCATAGGTGTATTGTAGTTGTGCATTCTGAATAACAAGTGATTACTCTGCAAACCATTCAAATGATCAATTTGTGCCACTTTCTCTTTCACAGGGGACTCAACAAGCAAGGCTATAAATGCAGACGTAAGTGTTCAATAATGTAAAAATGCCTGTGCATTCTGCAAAATTTGAAATGGAAGCAGAGTGCATAGATTGCACTGCATTTATATTAAAAATGCATAAATGACCATGACTCAAAGATATGCTCAGATACTGGATCAAAGTATAGAAATCTCTTTTATGCTTTTGCTTTTTATCAGAATGCAATGCAGCCATCCACAAGAAATGCATAGACAAAATCATCGGCAGATGTACTGGTACTGCTGCCAACAGTCGGGATACTGTGGTACGTATCACATATTTGCGCAGTACACCATGTACTGTGAGCACTCTCCATATGTCTCGAAATTTCAGTTTAGTGTGGGCTTTTCTCTCTCTTTGGTATTTGCTGTTGCAGTAAAGTGTTTCTCCCTTAACAGTATGAACAATGATGGTCATATCATTGAACTGGCAGGTGTTGCTGGGTCAGACTTTAGTCCAAAGGCAGATACCAGTCAGGGTCCACATCCAACAAGATGTCCTTTTCAATGATCATCAATAACGGTGGATAAAGACGATCAAAGACCAACTGACCTAGATAATGTTTACATGTAATTGATCAAGCACACACATACATTTGATGACTAGATGGGGTGTGGTCTTAGAGAGGCACTTTAAATCAGACCGGGGAAGAAACAACTTTTTATTCAGCAGTGTGGTCAATTCTGACAGTATAAGCTCAGAGAGGGAAGCAGAAGACAAAGCTAAAAAGAAAAAGATGAGGCAGGTGCGCAGGGCTGTGAAGTGTCACAGGGCAACGATTAGGATTCCCTTGCTACCCATCATACATGGAGATGATGAATCCCATTTGTCCTCGCAGTTCCAGAAGGAGCGCTTTAAAATCGACATGCCGCACCGTTTCAAGACCTACAACTACATGAGTCCCACTTTCTGCGACCACTGTGGAAGTCTGCTGTGGGGTCTAGTCAAACAAGGCCTCAAGTGTGAAGGTACAGTGCCAGTATGATTGACTAATTGTTGGATTGTAGGTGTACATTTGTCTTTAACAGACTTTTTTTCCCCTGTGTTTGTAGATTGTGCCATGAATGTCCATCACAAGTGTCAAGATAAAGTAGCCAACCTTTGCGGTATCAATCAGAAACTATTAGCTGAAGCTCTTACTCAAGTCAGCCAGGTGAGTTCATGGAGACAGTCACAGGTTGCATGGCCAAATCAAGTGTCTTTAAGTATTTAAGCTTGAAGTAAAGCCTAAAGAATTTGACTCAAGTATCATACCACCTAATTAAATCATAATGTGATTCTTTCAGCCATTCCACATATCTAATTACATTATCTCTTACTTATCTGTTAGGATATTAAAATGGGTTTAAATACTAATGAAACATGCTGCCATGAGAACTATTGTAGATAAGCACTTGATACCTTTTAATGTCCTGCCACAGGTAATATGATTTTTACACTTGTTTTTTTCATAAAAAATTGCACATGTTTACACAAAAAGTGGTATCATTTTCAGAAGTTTTAAGTGAGCTTGGTAACACTTAATTTGGATGTTGTCTTAGGGTGTTATCACACCATTATCACAATAATTTTACCTTCCTAATGATAAAGTGATGATTAATGGGGGGAAAATGGTGAAAATATTTGTACCTGCCCACCATCAAAATGTCCTGATAACTGCATGTTTGCATTAAATACTAAAAGACTGTGTAATGATGCAAACCTATAGAACCTTGACCCAGTTATAGTCCTAAATCCAGTCCTTCCCTGGGCCTCTTTCTAACATTAATCCAAACACTAATCCAGACAGGGCTCTGTTAGGGCTCTTAACAGTAAAGTGTCACATGAGTCACACTCAGTGCATTGTTGACTGACACCTTATAATCCCTTGATATTAAGTTGATTATTAACAATGGACTATCAAAACTAAGTGTAACCACCAAACTCAATGTCACTTAATTGTGGAACTCCCACTCCCAAGGTGTGTGTTGACAAATTGTTGTTTGTGTGTGACACCTGACCTAGATGGGAACCTGAGCTTCCTGGACTGGTGTGTTTAAGGACTGGGAACCGTTGTGGAACCCCCAGTGCTCTTGTTCTCTTTTTACAGGCCTTTAGATGTGTGTTGGTTGGAGGCGCAGTCCAATTATTGTTTAAGAGAAGAATCAGACCAAATATCTTCACATTGGATATACCACCGCTAGATGGTTAACCATTGCTGGGAATCTGTTTGTCTGGCTCTTTTCTCCTTATTTTTACTATTGCATTTGCTTTTCCATCAGAAATCGTCCACCCGCCGTTCAGATCCAAACCTGCCTAATCTGCCTGATATTGGAATCTATGACGAAGTGAACAAGCTTGCTGGACTGGATATAAATGGTCAGTGAATGTTATTTTTTATGTGCATGTACTTAACATGCATTCAAACAAACAGTATAGACTCTGTACTGATAATAAAGCTTTTTGAATAATATGTGAAAATGTTATGTGTTAGTTATGAGATTAAGACATTTCTTCATGTGGTACTTTGTCCATTAGATGGATCTCCCTATGGCAGACTGTGGGAGGGGTCCAGCCCACGGACCCAGTCTCGTATTACCCATCTGACCCGTGTCAATGTGGACAACTTCATCTTCCACAAGGTCTTGGGAAAAGGCAGCTTTGGCAAGGTACAAAGTAGCCATATCACTGTGAATAAGTTGTGAGACTACTGTTTTAAAAACCCCAACCCAAGAGTCAGAGGATAAGCATGAGTGAATCGCTTCAGTTCATACTTGTCAGTTGTCATATACACAGCATAAATTGCAGGCCTCATACAGAAATAATAACATAAATTGCAGGTGTTTGATCTGAGTTGTGGACAGTGTGTTTACATTTATCAGCATTTGACACTATAAGCTTCATGTTCTTAAAAAGACAGAAAACAATTAACTGCTACTATTAATCCCTCTTCTCTTCTTCCCTTCTTTTCTTCTTTTCTGCCCCTCCCAGGTTCTCCTGGCAGAGCTGAAGGCTCGTGGAGAGTACTTTGCAGTGAAGGCTCTGAAGAAAGATGTGGTGCTGATGGATGACGACGTGGAGTGCACTATGGTGGAGAAGAGAGTCTTGGCTTTAGCCTGGGAAAACCCTTTCCTCACACACCTTTACTGCACCTTCCAGACCAAGGTAGTGCCTCTGTCACTTTTTTCCCAACCATCACTGTATGGAATTGTGTCCTCAATACTCAAAGTGAAACTTGTCAACAGGAGCATCTGTTCTTTGTGATGGAGTATCTCAATGGAGGAGACTTGATGTTTCATATTCAGGAGAAAGGGCGCTTTGAACTCTACAGAGCCACGTGAGTCACACGTGTCACACAGACATAACAACATATATACTTTCTGTAAAAAAAAAACAAAACCTGTACAAAGACTCACACATACAGAATCAATGAAGTGATGGAAAGCAGATACTCAAAGAAGAGTCTATGTTAACTCTCCCTGTGTCCCTCCCTTTGTCTCACTCCCATTATGGGTTTTTACGTTTACATGATATACTGAACCCTGATGGGTCGGGGCTGCGCTGGCATCCATTAGCTGCTGCTCACTAGCAGACTGGCCTTGTAAGGAGTAAGCAGCTCTTAGTGCCTGTGCACTTTGTGTATGGGGAGGTATCAGTTACTACCACCCACCCCTCTACTCATCACTCTGTGGGAATCCCTCCAGAAAAAACGGCTCACTGGTAAAAGACAGCATTATGAAGTTTTGTGCCTCTGCCAACTCAAGTTTTTAAAGTGTCACTTTCACAAACATAGAGATGGAAGTGAAATATTTCTTTGCAGGTGCTGTTAGACACACAAATCAAGCTTCCAGGCAATAAATACAGGTTCAATAATTATGTTATGTGGTGGTTGGAAACAAAAGCAACATTCAGATCAGAGGACAACAGAGATATATACAGTGCACTTCAAACTAGTTTTATGTTGTCTATGTCTCACCATAAATTTCATATAACAAGTAGTACAAGCACAACAGGATTGACATTAAGAGAGCATGAACACTGCCATTAAAATGTGGTCTGCTGTTACATTTCCTGTAGTTAAACTGGCGACTGCCTTCTGGACCCACGAGATGACAGGAGTAATTCTCTACTTTGCAAACACAGACATCTGATCTTGTGTTGGCATCCACTAAAAACCTCCTCGCTCAGTGACTGCATTCAGCCTGGATGGAAAATTTACCCTCAGTGAATGAGGGATAAAAGAGAGGGCTGTTTCATTATCCCACAATGCATTCAGTTTGAACAAAACATGTGTTTGCGTGTTTGTTCACAGTTAAAATATAATAAATAAGCTTGTGTGTTGCTGCACAAGTTGTCACAGTGGAATGGAAAGCATCTCCTGGATTTGGTTATGCAATATTTTGTCCTTAGGCAGCAAATGAAATGCAGAGTTTCCGGTGACCCTATTTATCAGCACAAAGGCTCCGTTCTCCCAGTGGCTACTGCTAACCTGTCGACCTGGTGCCACAGAGAGTCTAGCTCGACGTCTCAGCATTCCTCACATAGCAGAGCCCAACTCACTTACACCTACTTACACATATCTAGATGTCATTTTACATTGTTTTGTTTTTTGTAACTTGTTCTGATCAATAGATAAAACCTGATTCAGTCATTGTCAGTTGGTCATTTAAAGTGAACAGCCAGTTATTGGGTTAGAGCGGAGGCTACTTTATCTCCTCTCAGGACTCAATCGTTTCACCTGACACAGATGACAAGAGAAGCAGGTCAGAGATAGGCTAATCTTTCGGCTGGCAGCGTCTCTCAGGTTTCACATTATGAGAGCGTTATTCACCAGTCTGCTACTCCATACAAATGTCCTCCTCAATAATTCAGCTCTACACTGAAATGAGTCTGCAATGACACCAGTGTTCAGCTGCCAACTGAGCAGTGAGGTCGCTGCTGCACAGACCTGTAGCTTTTCCCCAGTAATGAGTAGTTGATATCTGTCTGTCTCTGCCATGTTTGTCTTCTCAGGTTCTACTCTGCTGAGATCATTTGTGGTCTTCAGTTCTTACACACCAAAGGGATCATCTACAGGTCAGAGCAAAAATATGTATCACACTTGGATGTACAATACATTCCACGCTAAATTACCACAATGATATTTAGTCATGTTTTCGCCTATAAACTTAAAGATTATATTGTTTACATAACAGGTGACTGTTTTGGGCTATATTCTTCCACAAGACTGTTGATTTCACTGTAGTTGCAAGTGTGATGTGAGAATGAACTTGAAGAGACTCTAAACTTGCTTGGTTAGGTAATCCCACACATTTTGACACGTTTTTCTCAAAGTTTCATTATCATTGTGTGGTAATGGAGTTGTTTGCTTGGATTGTTTAGGAAACTGTGCCAGTGGGTGCAGCATGAAAACTAGAACACAGAATAAAAACAATGGAACATGTATATTCTGACAAGGAAAATGGGAATTTGCTAATCTTGCAGTAATAGAGCTGACTTAACAATCTCAGGAATAGTGTAAATACTTGCTATTGCATAAAAATGTAAGAGTAATATAACCCTCACAACATGTCTCATAAATTAAAACAGTAGTGGACTAAATTTTCACCTTGATGGAAAATCTCAGGCAAGTTTCAGATCTCTTTAAGTCTTAGATAGGGAAATGAACTGAAACCAGTGGCTGCCTGTAAATAAAAAATAGACTTCATTAAGTAAATGTTACTTAATAATGCATAAAACATGCAAAGCCACTGGTATGGTTATTAAAATCATTTTGTAAGTCGTGAATTGTAAGGTTCTTTCTGGGTGTTCTAAGGCTGTGAGCATTCAAGATTTCACAGTCCAGCTGGTACTTTCTTATCACATATTTAATCTTTTACTCAAAGTTCATTTAAAACATGCCAGCCATAATTGGCATTCTAACTTTATTCTTATAAACACAAAACCGACCGATCAAACCTCATAATTGCAAACCCACAATCTAATATCCTTTCCCAAATCATTTTTGTTCATTTCCATATCCTGCTGTGGTTGTTTTGTTTCCAGAGATCTTAAGTTAGACAATGTGATGCTGGATCACGAGGGACACATAAAGATCGCCGACTTCGGCATGTGCAAGGAGAATTTGTTTGGAGATAATCGTGCTACAACTTTCTGTGGTACTCCTGACTATATTGCTCCAGAGGTAAAGTGTTTCATACTTAGATACTCTCTTTTGTTCTGAAATATTCAAATCTGTAGCCAATTTGCTTTTGATATTCTGCATGTAAACAATCTGGAATCATTTGTATTTATAATATTGTGTTTCGACTCAGATCCTGCTGGGACAGAAATACTCCTTCTCTGTCGACTGGTGGTCATTTGGAGTGTTGCTCTATGAAATGCTGGTTGGTCAGTCGCCATTCCATGGAGACGATGAGGATGAGTTGTTTGAGTCCATCCGCATGGATACTCCCCACTATCCTCGCTGGATCACCAAGGAGGCCAAGGACCTGCTGGAGCGGGTCTGTCTCACCATTTGTACATCTGGGAAAATCTGGTTTTTCCATGTTTCCATGCTCAAATTAGCTGTGTTTTGAAATGTAATTGTGCACATTCCTTACTTACCCTTCCTGACTCCCTGCAGTTGTTCGAGCGAGACCCCACTCGCAGGCTAGGAATCGTGGGTAATATCCGCTTACACCCCTTCTTCAAGACCATTAACTGGCAGGCCTTGGAGAGGAGAGAGGTTGATCCCCCCTTCAAACCCAAAGTGGTATGACCCACACACAATACACTGAGGTTTCAGTTATGAAGAAATATGGATCATTTGCATAGGTTTGTAATCTGTGATGATTCATAGTTATCATTTTGTTGTCAATTACAGAAAGCACCGAATGACTGCAGCAACTTTGATCGGGAGTTCCTCAGCGAGAAGCCTCGTCTCTCCTACAGCGATAAGAACTTCATAGATTCCATGGACCAGACGGCCTTCTCCGGCTTTTCATTCATCAACCCTAAGATGGAGCACCTTTTAGAAAAGTGACTGTTGTGATGACAGTTTGACCCTGGTTACATCGCTGCTGTTTCCAGACAGTTCCTTTATTCTGTCACATTGTTAAACTTGCAAATGAGTGAGCTGTTCAACAATCAGTATTTTTGTGACCTTATTTTAAGCACAAACTATTCTCCCTGGTTACATGTAGAAATGTTACAACCAGTAGAAACGGGACTGTATATATTGATGTTACTGTGTTCGTGTGCATGCTTATTATTTGTCTAGGTTGTGAAGGCCTATATGAGTAATAATATTAGGGTGGGAGGTTGATCCTTACATTCCACTTGATGTCACTGCTACCATCCGCAGCCATTTTGTGTCAGTTCAACCCAACAGGGGATGAAAATTTAGGAGGGAAAGAAACCTATAGAAATAAGTTATACTGTATATTTCAAGTGTAGATGTGTGAAAGAGGTGACTGCATGTATAGAGATCAGAGCAACAGAAACCTATCCATCTTTAAATATAGATTAATAATGAATGTTATCTGTCTTTGAAACATCTGAATTCTTGCCTTTGACTGGATAGATCATGTCTTGCTGACAAAGAAGAACCAGTGTGATTGAATCAGTAGTGCCATGTAAAGAACAAATTCAAACAGAGGAACAGCTGATCTCGGCTGTATTGAAAGGTCCTGTCTGTGGCCGGGGGCGGATTGAATGCACTCGAGTGCAGAAAGTTCAGTAGAGGTACACAACTTTAAACAATGAGTGGGTAGTTATTGAAACGCTGTATATAGACAATGTATATGTATATTGTTGTAACATGTATATTGGTTTGCTAAGGATGTACTTTTTTTTACTGTCTCCATCTTTTACATCTGATTAAAAAACCGTCAACTCCCAAGTCTGATGTGCTATTTTTGAAAACTTCTGCAGTTTGCATTGTCCTCATACTGTTAAGTCAGATCCGGACTTATTTATCATGCAAGGCCACAGGTAACTAATGAGGATTTGTTCTATTTTTTGGGATTAACTTGTATTAATGTACTTTGGGATTTTAAGATTTTATTTCATGTTCTTTATACATGTTTTTATCTGTCATGTTTTTTTCACGTCATCTAAATAACTTCTCACTAACATATCCTTGGATTCACTATATTTTATGAAACTATAAGTAAACCAAATAAGAATTTTAAAACATAAATATCCTTGGCAGTTTTGCACTCAGGGGCATTACTTTTTTTTACCCTTATGAACTTTATAACTGTTCTTTCAGTGAAACAAAGTTACCTCTAATTGTTATGACATATTCAGGAGATCAGAAAATGCAGTTCTGTCAGGAAATAGTAGGAACATTATATCTTATACATAATAAAGAAATGGAGGGCTGTACATCAAATTGAAAAGCTTGTTAATTCTAATAGCTTGAATACTGTTACTTGTAATAAACAGTGCAAAACACGACATAGAATGTTGATATTCTATGTTGGCACTTTGATATATAAAGGAGTTTTTTCTGAGCATGATTTATTTTATGAATGTAAAATTCATTATCAATATAATAGCTTCACAAGAAAAGGGACAACAACTGTTTTGAATGGGCCAGACACGAACAGAGAGATTTTACGCCCTCTAGCGACGCAGCGGTTGACGTTACATTCTTTGACGTCACCGCGTAAAGCGCTTCCGTACAATGTGTACGGAAGTGATGTGGATACTCACTTCTGCTGCTGTTCAACAAATGTAATCTCACACTCGCTCATTGGGAATAGGTTTTTCAGGCGAACACGGTCGCGGTTTGAACAGTATGTCTTTATAATGACTTTCCTTGGTAGAAAGCAGCAGGTAGGTTATTACATGAAAGCTTGACAAAGAGTCAGAAGAAGTTCAACATGAGTTCTCAGGATGTTCTGAAGAACGCGTCCACTCTGGCATCATATAATGTGTTGCTACAGGTAAATACAGAGTAAAGCTATGACACCACACCAGCCCAGTGTATTAAAGCTTAGTCAGCTAACACTTCTGTCTTGATTTTTTAATGCTGAATATGTCTGACTGCTTCTTGTCTCAGGTGATGTTCCGGCTCCTCACCTTCTTGCTGAATGCATTCACTCTGCGGTTCGTGTCCAAAGAGCTGATCGGGGTTGTCAATGTCAGGTAAAGATGACTGCGATGAGAGAACAGTGTCTCAGCCACAATAAGCCACATCACAATATCCATACATTTCATTACACATGCTCCTGTGTATGCGTGTGTTTCTCTTGCAGGCTGACCCTGCTGTACACCACCTTAGTGTTTTTGTCCAGAGAGGCTTTCCGTAGAGCCTGCCTCAGTGGGGTGTCTGGGACAAACCACAGCTGGAGACAAGTTATCAACCTGCTCTGGTTGACGTGAGTTGCTTTTACACAATGATCCAAGTGTTGAATCTGGTGCATTCATCTTGTATGATATCTTTGTCTTTCTTCCCTCTCAGGTTGCCTCTGGGTGTGCTATGGGCAGCCCTGCTGGTCTGTGTGTGGCTGTGGCTCCTGGAGGTCCCAGACCCCCTGACCGTCCCATACTACGGCCCTGCTGTTGTGCTGTTTGCCGTGTCGGGGGTGCAGGAGCTCCTGGCTGAGCCCCTCTGGGTCCTGGCTCAAGCTCACATGCTTGTCCGACTGAAGGTGGTGGCTGAGAGCCTGGCGATGATCGCTAAGTGCAGTGTGACCGTGGTGCTGGTGGTGTTTGCCCGTGAATGGGGCCTTTACATCTTCTCTGCTGCTCATGTAAGAAATGACCTGACATCTTAGTGCTTTATCTCTGTTATAGCTTCCTCTGTATGTACTGTCATGATTTTAAGCTATGGGCTTTTCTTCAGTTGGTGTACACAGGATTCCTGGTGCTGTGCTATGCTGTTTACTTCATTCATTTCTTGGGCTCTAAAGAGGCAGCCAAGAAGAGTTTTCCTCTGCACTGTGTTGGAGATGTCTTGCCCTGTAGAGCTGATGGAGAGGTAGGAGGTCAAGATTATATTATTTATGACTGTCTTCAAAAATCAAATGAATTAGTTACAAGATGAACTTACCATAGAAGACTAATGATCCGCATCCGTTATTTATAGCCGCTTGTCGATTGGACTCTGGCCCGGCTCACGTGGAGCTTCTTCAAGCAGTCCTTCCTGAAGCAGATCCTCACAGAGGGCGAGCGCTACGTCATGACCTTCTTAAACGTCCTCAGCTTCGGAGACCAGGGAGTTTATGACATCATCAACAACCTGGGCTCCATGGTGGCTCGCTTCATCTTCTTGCCCATCGAGGAAAGCTTCTACATCTTCTTTGCCAAAGTGCTGGAGCGAGGACGCAGTGTCAAAAGTCAGAAAGAGGTGTGGGTCTGCGATATGAACACAGGGCACATCTTTGTGAATGGCTACAAAAGAACTGTTGCTGGTTTTACTTCACGTCATGGGTTTTGTCTGCAGGAAGAAGTTGCCATTGCAGCCGAGGTCCTGGAGTGTCTGCTGAAACTTGTGCTGGTGATTGGTCTGATCATCACAGTGTTTGGATACTCCTACTCTCACTTGGCTCTTGACATTTATGGCGGCTCTCTGCTGAGCAGTGGGGCAGGTAAACAAGCTACAACACACTGGTTTTATTGGATTTGTGTGACATATTCTGTTGTGCTTGGTTTTCTTAGCCATAGCTGGTTTCATGTTTTCTTTATTAAAGGGCCCACTTTGCTGCGATGCTACAGCTCTTATGTTCTCCTGCTGGCTGTAAATGGTGTAACGGAGTGTTTTGTATTTGCTGCCATGAGCCAAGAAGAGGTTGACAAGTAAGAGAGTATATTCACAGACATGAACATTCAGTGATTACACATCATGCTGCCTGTCAGTTAACACTCTGTTTGTGTTTTGTCTTCAGGTACAACTTGGTGATGTTGGCTCTGTCTGCGTCTTTCCTCCTCCTGTCCTACATGCTGACATGGTGGGCTGGCGCTGTGGGCTTCATCCTGGCAAACTGCCTAAACATGGGCCTCCGCATCCTGCACAGCCTGCTTTACATACAGCACTACTTTCAGTCCAGTCAGTGGAAACCTCTGCGAGGCCTGTTGCCCTCCCCACTCCTACTATTGGCACTCACTGTCAGCGCTGTTGTCACAGCTCTGTCTGAGGTACAAGAAAATAATATCTCTAAGTTTCATCTCTGAATATTCATCATTAGATCACAATAATATCACAATATTATTCTGTATAATCTGTAGTTGATTTTGTACAAATCAGCGGCTCTAACTCGAGCTTCTCTATCCTCTGGTTTCAGGGTATGTTCTGCTGTGACAGCAGCTGGTTACTGAAGCTGGTCCACATCAGCGTTGGAGCAGCGTGTCTCCTCGGTGTGTTTGTAGCTGTTCTTCTCACAGAAACTCGACTCATTCAGTTTGTGAGAACTCAGCTTTTGCCCCGTTACACAAAGAAACAAACTTGAACTGGACTGGAAGTGGATGTACTGGACTGGAAGAAAGCTTTGGCTTTACCATAGACAGTTCTAACAGGAGCAACTGACTGACAGTTACTGACTGAGTGAAAGCAACGACAGAACAACTTTTTAAAAATAGACCTCATGTGTGCATGTGAATGTATGTGTCTATGAGTGTGTGTATTATGTTGGTATGTTTTCACTGGATCATTCCTGTGTTGTCCTGTTTTGGGATGTAATTGTGGGCGATAAAAGAATGAATGTATTTTAAGATATGAATTTGTTACAGGAATATACTGTCCAACACAGTAAAACAAGGCCACCGAATTCATATTTGTGGTATTCTAGTTAATTTAATAAAAAAATATGAATGTATAAACTTTCAACAGGCCAAAGGATCGTGTGTGACTAAATGTTGTCAAACACCAAACTTTCATTTTAATGTTGGCTTTTCACCGTTTTGGAGGATTCCTGCTGGTTCAAAGGCTATTTTAAGGAACATGTTCAGTAAAAACCAAACCAACATAACATGACATGAATTAACTTTATAAATCCTCTTTCTAATTAAACTTTTCTTTTAGGAATTCAGTCAGTTTTGACGAGGTAAAAATGCAAGGATAAAGTCTGTTTACACCATAAACAAAGCACACTACAACGTCTCCACTGGACGCTTGTCAATTATATTTTATATAGTTTAAAATGCTGACATGATGAAATGGTGGCATTTTCATTGACTCAAATGTATATTGTGAGGAAATATACACTTTGTAGAGCATGGGTTTGCACACTATGTTTGCACCTGTGGAATACGTTTTGTTATTTTACTTTTACAATTAAAAAAACAAAAACAAATAAATCCTCTTTGACATATACTCAATTGCAAACAGTACAAAGACAATATATTTAGTACAAAGACAATATATTTAACTATCATATATATATATATATATATATATTGTATTTGACCTCATCATCTTCATTGATTTTTGTAAATATCTGCTTATTCTGAATTTGATGGCAGCAACATGTTTCAAGTTGAGACAGGAGCAACAAAAGTTGTGGACTGATCCAGAAACACCTGTTTGGATCATTCCACAGGTAAATAGGTTCATTGGTAACAGGTGATAGGATCATGATTGGATGGAAGGTTCATCCTGGAAAGACTCAGTTGTTCACAGCTAGGATGGAGAGAGGTTCACCACTTTGTCAAACACGATTGTATAAAGGAGATTACAACATGGACTCAGGAACACTGCAAACCCAGTGTCGGTTGTACTTAAAGTAAGTTTGAGTTCAGCGATTATTTGACATGTTGTAGTTATTTGTCTGGTTCTTCCTCTGAACTAATCACCACTAAATGTAGGTTCCCTGAGGACTGAATGATGATGTAATGATGGAAAAAAAGCACAAAGGGGTGGAGACTGCATTCTTTTGAAGCAGGGCAATGCTTTTTTCTCCTCTCTGCTCCTTGTTTTTTAACATAACATGGGCTTGGTTTGAAGTTTGTTGTGAAGTTTGATGTCTGAAGACAGACAGTTTCTTATCTACTTATCTTTTGAACTCTACACTTTGAACATTGGGGCCAATTTGCATGACTTGCTGTCATAAAGAATGTACTTGGCTGAAAGAGGGAGGAGGATACACAGACAAACTTCAAACATTTGTCATATTCTTGCATCGCTGAGATTTATTTTGGGGAAATGCAACAAGTTGTAGCAGTGATCTCATCATGTTGAAATGAAGCAGCAGAGAGGACAGCAGACCATGGGAAAAACCAGAGACACAGAAGAGAGGAGGAGCTCACACACTCATTACGTCATTTTAATAGTCTCAAGAACAGATTTATTGTCCACTGGGGATTCACTGCTCACTTGTGTATATATGTGAGTGTGTGTTGGACTGGACTCACAAGAGAAGAAGAAGAGAGAAAGGAGGGTTTACAGCATCTCTTTAAATGCAACATGTCTCAAGTAAGATCACTGTTTTTGAAAGAACATCTCATATTGTTAAGGAGTTTGTGCAGACGTGAAGAGAAATCACAGATGTGTGTTGAATTCTTTTCTTCAGAAAGGTCAGGAAGACGACGACCAAGTGCAGCGTCCTGAGGTGAGAGAGGAGGACCTGACTGAAGCAAAGGGCAAACTGGGGACGAGTGGACCAGCGAAGAGCAAGACATTTGAAGTAATGGAAGAGTGTGGTAAGGACATACACTCACACACAACACACATGGACATCTTGTTTTCTGGATCTGGTTAAAGTATGACCGCATATGTGAGGGGTGTTTCTAATGATGCTCAAGTTTCCACTCCATATACAGAGAGGACAGGGTGACTCCTGTCAAACAGTCTTCTCTCTGAGTGGGAAGGAAAATGAAGTGTGTGTTTATAAAGGTGCATCTCCACAGTCTTACATAACTCTTCTTGCTGCCTCACTTACAGTGAAGTATTCTGATCGCTCTTTCTCTTCCTTCACAGAGAAAATGGGTAAAACTGCCCCCTCTGTGTTCAGCGCAGTCAGGTCAGGAGGGGAGACCGTTCTGAACACCCGCTCAGCTCGGCCTATCAGGAAGTAGCAGGGCAGCACCTGACCATGACTCGACACGCAACCTGCTCCAGGTTAGAGGTTTGGGATCAGTTGTTTTGCAGCTGGACTTCAGGACATGAAGAATCCTCTTTAAAGCCTTTTTGAGAAGTTTTGTGTTGTTTGTAAAAGTCACACTGGTCTTTGCAGACTGTTTTTGTTATTGCACTTATAAAGTTGGTAATTCACTTTTTTAAACATCAAAGAATTTCTATTAAACAGTAAAACTGTTTTTTTCTTCAACCCTGATTCCAAAACAGTTGAAATGCTGTGTTGAGCAAAAATAAAAACAGAATGCAATCATTTGCAAACAATCTGATATTAGTTTTACAAAGTGCTCCTGAGCCCATGTAGTCTTCTCCTTTATAGAATCCTGTGTTTGACAAAGTGCTGAACCTCGCTCCATCCAACAACTGAGTCTTTCCAGGATGAACCTTTCATACCCAATCATGATACTATCACCTGTTACCAGTGAACCTGTTTACCTGTGGACTGATCCAAACAGGTGTTTTTGGATCAGTCTTCTGTTGCTCCAACTTGCTTGAAATGTGTATATGTGTAAAGTATATGTCAAAAAGAATCAGGAAATTATCACATTCTGTTTTGTTTTACACGGCATCCCAACTTTTTTGGAATCGAGGTTTATATTATTACTGTTTGTCAAACCAGCAGTAACCCCTAGTTTTACAGCAAGGTTACAATAATGAACACAAAAGGTGCATTTGTGCAATACTGTAATTTATACATTTGAACAAAAGAATATTCTTAATCAATAAAAAATCCAAATGTGGTGTGCACAGTTGTGCCACAAATGTGATGGCCTGTCAAAGCTCAAAATTAATGTTACAGAAAAGAAGAAATAAATCTCTTGGAAATATGCAAATTCTGTCTTATCCATCCTGTGTTTAATAGCAAGTCGCTAGTAATGTAGCCAATGTCAGTAAATAAATGTAATACATCAATCAAAAAATATAAAAGAACTGATTCATCTTGTGTGTTTCTTTTTTATTCAAAAATTATTTTAATCAACAAAAAGAATAAAACTTTTATTAGAACAAAACTAACATAGGAAATGAGACAGGGGCACTAGAATGAGCCAGGGTGCGGAAAAATTAAATGAGAAAATGCAAAAAAAAACAAACAAAGCATTGAACAAAGATGGAGAATCAAAGTGAACCATGTAACAACTGACTGACAATACCAGCCCTGCGAGTTGAGGAATAAAAAGGTGGAAATCTAATTTTATTTCATAAACTTATGATGTTGATCTTGGAGGATTTTGGCGGAAGACTTGGCGTCATAGAACAGCTCATTGATTTCCTCTACCTGCTCCCTCTCCACGGTCTCTTTTCCCTGAACACGGCCCAGCAGACTGGCTGGTGTCAGCAGCTGTACGGCGTACCTGAGAGGAAACAGGAAATAAGAACTGCTCAGTATACTCTCATATTCAGAAGGGTGAGAGAAGCTGCTCTAAAAGTAGAGTAGTGCAGAGGGCGGAAGGCTGTTCTATTCAGTGACACACAGTGCATGTCCATACCTGAGGGTGGTCTTGGTGCCGATCTCTGCCAGATGAGTCAGAGCTTCCTCGCTGATATTGATCCCCTCGGTCTGTGCACGGATCTTGATGATCTACAAACCACACCATCATTAGTGACACATGCACAGATGCATTCATCACACGTGCAGATATCTGCTAGCCAGGCTCACCTGCTTCATCTCCTGTGGCGTGTACAACATGGTGCGGATGATCATGACTCGGTCCAGTAAGTCCAGAGGAATCCCGTGTGGAGAGCTGATGTCCTCTGTCCCCCTGGTGAGCAACAAGTGAGTGTTAATACTACAAATCTTACATCTTAGCAAGGACAAATGCCCTTTTCTGCTGAAGTCTGAAGAGTTTGTTTCTCTCCATAAATCTAATTTCAGACCTGATTAAACAGTTTCCCCTGTTGGAGGCAAACACGACGATGGGAGCGATGGTGCTCTCGAGCGCTCGATGGAGGTACGTGAAGCATTCGATGTCCAGCATGTGCACCTCGTCCACAAACAGCACACCAGGTACGAGCTCAGCGACGCCTTGGTCGATGTAGCGGTTCACCACCTTGTTGATCTCAGCACGCAGCTTATCTAAAACAGGAGAGAAAACAGGAGTGGATAAAGCATAAAAGTCAGCTCGTGGTGACGGCAGCTGGTGATGTGAGCTGGGACACTGTCAGGTTGTCTTTACCTGTGATCTCTGTCTTTTTGGGCTTCATCAGCTGTCCCATCATGGAGAGAATGTCCTGGCCTCCCTAAGATCAAATAATCAGCAAATATTTAAAAAATATAGGGGAGAACACTGGCAGTCTGTTTTGTAAGATGTAAACAGCTGCACTGATATTTACACTGACATGTGCAGTTACATACCTGGGGTCTGGCATTCGCAACATCCAGGTCATGCAGTGTGACGTCTTGGACAATCTCCTTCTTTTTGTGGACGTCACCTTTGGGCAGCGGCACATACTCCTCTGCCTCCAGGTCAAACTCTGTAGCAAAAGTGTCACAGCGACCTTGTCTCTGCAAAGACACAGTAAAACCGAAATGTCTTTTTAAAAATTAATTTGAAAATCTACGAACTGAACAAAAATGAACGCCTCACATCACTCTGGACAACAATGAAACAAAAGGCCGCACAGGGGAGCAGGTGTATGATTGACCCCAGTGCAGAGAGGAGGGCATGTGACTGAGGGATGAAAGAGTCTCAGAGGGCAGGTCGTGATACGGCTGTCAACAGTTGACAAATGTGTCGTCCAGCCCTCCACCTTTGGCCTCTGACTAGAGCCGGCCCGCGCCCCCGGCCCACCTGCACCGATTAAAGGAGCCGTCATCGCAGCCTGTCAACGCAGGCCACAAGCCCCGCTGCTGGAAAAGAGGCATTGTGGAAGATTGAGAGATAAAGGGAGCATGAAGAGCTGCAGGAATGAGAGAGGCTCATTCCAAAGTACAGTAGAAATGCAGCAGAGATGAAAGAGTACCACCATGAAGGACTGAAGAGGACAATACCACAGTTACAAAACTCTACTACAAGTCCTGCATTCAGAGAAAGTATTCAAGTATTATCAGCAAAATGTACTAAAAGTATCAAAAGATACTTAAAAATATAAAAATACTATAATGTCCGATGGTTTTAGATTAATATTAGTGACCAATGTGTATGTCAGATGTTACTGGTGTTTAAGTTTGAGCTCATTCTAACTACTTCATAATTAGCTGGGTGGTTATATCTACAGCAATACATTGTATTCTATAAGATCATATGTTTGTAGTGTAGCTTTTCATGAACTCAGAAAAACAGCCTTGTTTAGCTTTGTGACAATACATTTGTTTTTTCCCTTTTTTTAATGTTTTCACTGGACAGGGGAAGTATAGAGAATTGCAATCTGAAAAGTAACTAATAACTAAAGTTGTCAGACAAATGTGGTAAAAGTATAAAGTTGCATAGAATGGAAGTACTCAAGTAAAGTACAAATACCTCATATTTGTACCTAAGTATAGTACTTGAGTGAATGTATTTGATTCATTCACTGTTGGGGAATAAAACATGAAAGTATTATAACAATACCTTGACAGCTCCACTGTTGGCTTCGATGTAAATGACATCTCCCACTTCCACACGTTCTTTCTGAAGACTCTCATAAATACTGGGGTCCAGCTGAGGAAACAAGACAAGAGATGATTACCTTGTTTAGCAGTGTTATCACAGTCCATTATACTTCATATCTGAACAATCATTTAATTTTCCCGAGTAGCATTAAATCTGATTACTAAAAACTGGCCCCATTGATGGTCAGAGTCTCAGTTAATATCATCAGTACACTGTTTATAGCTCTGCGTGCTTTTCATGCAACAGTAGAACAAGTTAATGTGAAAGAGCATAGGAAAATACATATATCATAGCTCTTAGTCTGACCTTGAGCTGCTTCGTGCCTTTTCCCGTCTTCAGACCGATGATGACGTGGCTGATGGTTTTTCCATAGCCACCCATGGGATTCTCAGTCTCACAGGGGGTCAGCTCAGTCACCTCCCCTTCATACACCTCCTTTGTTTCTTTGATACGCAGACCTGAATGTGGGCAAGATTACAGACACACACATAGTATAGAGTGAACAATCAGTCTGGCATTTATATTCCTGTATCAACTAAGCCACCACATCCTTCAGTCTAACAAACAGTGCATTTTATTACAGAGAGAATGTGTGTGCACGTGCCCATGAAATGTCGAGGCATCATCTCGTGTAACATAATCACACTCTTGTCCATCTTTTGTGCAGCTCGTGGCAATGATTATAAGCAGCACACAGGTGGCTGATCCGCTGTGGTGAGGGTCAGAAAGCAATGCTTAAAGCAGGGAGCGTCTGTCACAGCGCTCTTATCAACATAGTGATGAAAACTTCTAAATGAAATCCCCTCTCCCCCTTTGTGGATCTTATTCTAGGGGAGGAGCAAAGGTGCTGATGACCACCTCTCCCTCTGTGTGAGCTCCATTTCCTTCCCTGCGACAGGTACCATCAGCAGTCAGACAAACCCCTTCCCCCTCTCCAGCCTTCCTTCTCAACACCATTCTCATAAATCCGCAGTCAAGTGTTGCCTTTCGGCTCATGGGAAGACGTGAGTGGGACACCTTGTTCTTCCTGCCAAAGGACTCTTCACTTGGGTAATGACATGAACATATATTGTCCTTTTTCACCAAGCAGAGTACAAGTATAGTTTTGTTGTTATATGCTGAGATTTTGAAACTGCTTTTTCTGAGAATTAAGGTGCCCCAATTCAAAGCAAAAGAAGTGGAGGGAATCATCATTCACAGAAACATTTCTTAGCCGTCTCAGTAGAACATCTGGGGATTGTTCAACTTTGTCTGTTTCTTTAGTTCTTTCAAGGAACTGAAATCAGAGTTAAGTGACACTCACCAATTGCTCTCCTGAAATTCTCCATCAAGACTTCTGTTTTTTTAATCTCAGATGAGTAGACCTCACTGCCAACCATGGGGCAGAAAGGCACCTTGTTTCCCAACTCCTGTGCTACAGCCAAGGCGAGGGCAGTCTGAAGGAAGGAAAATGAGAAGAGAACATTAACAGTCACAGTAGGCAGCAACAACACAAGCCATATTCATTTAAGCTTTACTTTTACAAGTGATTGAACACAAGACATTTACCTTTCCTGTACCAGGTGGCCCTGCCAGTAAAACTGCCCTTCCTGCCATCTTCTTTGAACGGATCAGCTCCACAATGATGCCACAAGCCTGGAGAGTGATAAAAATATATAGTATCATTACATATAGATATACAACAGAAAAGTGTCAACAGGGCTCGATAGCAATACAAGTAGCAGCAGTAGTGGCATAGTGCCCTAAATTACAATTGTGCTGTAAGAATTGAGTTCAAAACAGGTGTCTGTGGCCTTCTTTAGTTAATTTAGTGTATTGGACTATTGTACAGCACAAGAGTCAACACATTTACTGTTGTTGGAGTCGCACTCTGCTGATAGACATGTCGATCGCCTTGCCATGGTTACACCTGTCCTTTCCATTATCCATGCCATTATATTCAAAGCAGTGCACTGGAAGCTGTACATCTCACATCACGTTTATATTTTCACATACTGAAAGCAAGCAGTGCCAGCAATGTTCCCACAGTACATTTAAACCTCTGGTCAATGTGTTCTGTCCATAGGTGTTAATAAATTATTGAAGTGGGAAAATGGATCAATTTTCTATCTAAGTTTTTTTTTTTTTTTTGCACTAATGAAAATGGCACTGACTACATGCCATTCCTGTTATTTTAGAGATCAACACCAGATGTCTGTATCTGCTGACAATTTTGAAGCTGGTTCTTTGGCATTGAACGGGTGTCAGACTGTGGACACATGCATATGTTGTTTGAGATTATTCATTAGTTTTTAATAATTCTATACGAATTCCCGTCCACTTGACTGAGAAATTACTGAGTTTTGTTTAGGGTGGACTTTCCCTTTAGCTCACCTCTGACCTGAGTATGAAACAGCGACACCACAATGCTAACGGAGTTCAGCTAGCTTGTTACTGTACTATAACACCAACAATGAGCAAAATCACCCAAAAAAACTCTCGTAGCCATTGCTCTAAATATTGAAAGAATAACGCAGGTGCAGTGAAACATGAATATTACCTCTCTGGCAGCCTCCTGGCCCACCAGACCACATGCTGACTGTTTAGCATTGCCGGCCTCGTCTAGCCCGAGTCCTTTGACGTGACTATGAGAGGCGATCCGCTGAGTTTTCGTGGTGCTTTTTACCTCCTCGATCTTCATAGTTAATGATATTTTACAAATATGTGATGTAAAAACTTCAAGGCAGGTTTACGGTGAAGAAAAAGCCTCCTGTGTCCCAGATTATATCTCACCGCCTCATTCGGCGCCGAAACTCAAAACACAGGGAAATCGGTTTCCATGTGGGTAACTAGGGAAAATCAGCGGAAGTGATACCATGAAGCACCGCCTATTTGGACTAGCTAGAAAAACTATTGGAGTTTATCGACAATTGCGACACAGTCATTGGCCAACGTGTATGTCGCTCATTCCCCTGAGAGTTTTCACTTCCGTTTGTGTTTCAGTTGCTTTGTCGCGGTAGAAACTGCTAGAAATTTGACAAGGCGTAAAGAAGAGTTTCAAATGGATGCAGAAGTAAAAAAGATAGAGGGTTTTCAGTACACTGTCGACGCCGTTTTATAGTCACACTTTAATTATTATGGCAGGTCAGTTTTCCTGTTTATATTTTTGTTAGCTAAAAAAAGAAACGTTCCGCTTTAGCATATTTTCTTGAGGATGGAGTGAAGTGACACCAGGGAAGACGTCTCTCTCAACTGTTTACACGCTGAAGTAACGAGAAAGTCGTGTGTATAACTTCCTCTGCTTTGTAAGACTCAAAACAATCAAAACAGCTTGTAGTTGTAGTTGTTTGGGGCCTAATAAGCGGATGCAAGCGAGCGAAGAGACGGCGGGCATTAAATAAGAACGTGTAATGTTTGCGTTGGAGCTGAGTTCAAGGTCCAGCTCAGAGTAAAGAAGAATTCATCAAACTGGTGTCAACATGTCAGAATCTGCTGACAGTCGCACCAAAACGTTAAACTTTAACGTGGGGGTGCTCGGACATGTGGACAGCGGGAAGACGTCTCTGGCCCGGGCGCTGAGCAGCACCGCCTCCACGGCTGCCTTCGACAAGAACCCGCAGTCCCGGGAGAGAGGCATCACCCTGGACCTCGGCTTCTCCTCCTTCACCGTGGACCTGCCCGATCACCTGCGTGACAGCGGAGGCCAGCAGCAGTATGACAGCCTGCAGTTCACCCTGGTGGACTGTCCGGGACACGCCTCTCTGATCCGGACCATCATTGGAGGTGAGCTGTGGAAGTTTTGCTGCTGGATGTCACAGTACATGAAAGGATGGGAAACACACAGGATACAGTCAGTTTTCAGTTTATTAGACACCCACATGCAATTCACCACACCAGCCCTGAAATATTCTCTACCTTTTATAAGGTTATGATATTTATCTTTATTTAGATAGGTATTGATTCAGCTTTGATCATGTCAGAGGCTGGAATTTGGGAGTATACTTTTTTTTATCCATTCATATATCAATGAGGCTGCACAAAATATTACAAACACTTCTCACTGTACTGATAACCTTTATGAAGTTGTGATTCATTGCAGGATTGTTGAATGATGTATTATGTTTGCCTAGATGTACCGAATAAATTGGCAATTAAGGATCTATACAGCTGAAGAAAAAACATTCCTCTTAAATTGGCCTTTGTCACAGCAGACTTTCTGACTTGTTATAGCAAGAAGCACAAGTGTTACTAATGGAATCAGTAAGTCATGACAGTGTGACAGTGAGCCAGGATGCACAATACCGGGACCCTGAAGCCAAAGGGCATGCTGTCTCCATAATCCATAGCATCATCCCATGTCATCCACATGTAAAACAGCCATAGAGTGGAAAATGGCTTTACTGCCAAAAAAACTGAACTATCAGTTGAGCATATGACTTTTAATATGAAGGGATTAAAATTGATAATTGATACTACCTGCCCCCAGTGTGTATCAATAACAATATAGATATGTACTGCAATATAAGTACCATTCAGTCAGTAACACATCACAACAGAACATTAGTTGATGCATTATCACATGTTCCACACCACGTTAGTGTAAATGCTGCAGTCTTGGCCACAGTAGGATGCTGCCTGCACTGCTGTACATCCCTACTGTTATTTCGCACAAAATTGACCTTTCCAGCAGAGGGCGCCTTTTCTCTTGCAAGCAGCTAGGTTCATCATGTTACATGTCACATATACTGTATATATGTTGGATGGTTGGGAGTATGAGGAGAAACAATAGAGTGTGGTTGCCCATAGCAAGATAGCGAGGACACTCTATTACCTGCTTTCCCTCTTAGTCCCTCTTGTTTGTCACTCAAATGACAAACCAAGATCCCACTTATATAAAGTCAAAGAGTGTGACATGAGCAGACTTTGGTAGAAGCAATGGTCCTGGTATTAAAGCAGACTAGAGGCACTTGAACAATGAATGCTTCTCTGTCTTGTAACCAACACACTAAATGAAGTTTATGAGCCAGTGGGGTGGCATATGCTGTAGATTAGGGAGGAAGGAAACTATGGGGATCGGGGTATGTATTAAACTTCCCCTCCTGTCCCAAGTGGGAAGAGCACAGGAAAGAGAGGGAGCCAAATAGAAGGAGAGAAAAGAGGGGAGCACAGGAAAGAGAGACTGCCAAAGTCAGGAAAAGAAAAGAGTGAAAGGAAAGACAACCAAATGAGCTGCAGCTCTGGTTTCAACCCTCTAGCCTTTTACTCCCTCCTCGCTGTTGTGCACCCCTCCCCTATTTTCTCCTCTTGTCCTGCTGTTATTTTTGGGTATCTGTGCGCGTTCCTGTTTGTATTGCTGCTGTCGGCTCTATAGCCTCTACTCTGAGTTTTTACACCTTTTTATAGATGCACAACAGGAAAGCTGGTACGTCTGGAACAGCAAATGACTGTGTTGTTCTTCTGCTTCAGTTTGCTGCTTTTCTTCTGTGTCAACAATATCTGGCATCTTAATTTTTTTTTTTTTTTGCATTTCTTCATTCTGTAGGTGCCCAAATCATTGACCTGATGATGCTTGTGGTGGATGTGGTGAAAGGGGTGCAGACTCAGACTGCAGAGTGTCTGCTGATAGGAGAGCTGACCTGCCCTCGCATGGTGGTCATCCTGAACAAAATTGACCTGCTGCCACCCAACAAGAGACAGAGTGCCATTGAGAAAATGACCAAGAGACTTCACAAAACTCTGGAGAGTACCAGGTCTGCATTTCATATAAGCCAAAGAATGGATCTGGATATGTGTAGAGGTAGTGGCTGTGTGATATTGGCCCAGACAGCCAAGTGGGTTAGGACATCCCGTATAGTTCCCACTGGCCCAGAATTGAATCTCTTGTCAAACTTCCTCATTCATTACAAATTTCTGTCTCCCTGTCTGTCAACATTCTGTCTGTCTGCCAGGCTCACTTCTTTTTATTTAAAGTAACTTTAATCATTACTTCAACTTCAAAGTATGAAGTAATTCCAATATGAATTCTTCTGTTGGCCAGATTTAAGGAATGTCCAGTGATTGCTGTGGCAGCAAAGCCTGGGGGCCCAGAGGCTCCTGACACAGAGGAGCCACAAGGAGTGCCAGAGTTAATAGAGGTAAAGTCCGGAAACACGCTGGTTCCATTGTTACTCATTTAGCTCAGCAGAGCACATAAGTTCTCACTTTAGTCAGTTGACATTGTTCAGGTGGTGGTTAAAAAAAGAAGCAAAGCAAGTCCTTGGCTGCGTTTATTTACCGTACAATTGAAACTAACAACAGGATGCTTTCTTGGTCCAGTTAACAAAGTATACAGAGTGTAGGGATGCACAGTATTGGATTTTTGCCCTTATCCAATAAGCCGATATTTTCCAACTCATTTTGGCTGATTGCAGACGCCAATACTGATACATGATGACACATTTTTCCCCTTCTAGTTTCAGAGGACATCAAATCTCTCCTGTAGTGGAATCAACATATTTTTGTGGTTACTCTTATTGTGACGACCCACTGGCAGATGCAGACATACAATACAATGCTTTTCGAAATGTACACATATACTGGGCAAATTGCAAAACAGCAGAATGACTGATACAAATCAGGTTCTGTTCAGCATTTATAATCCAAGACACAGTTTGTATCAGGCAGTGTTTCTAAAGCCACCACAAAGTGAGACAGCACAAGCTTGTATGGATCTAGTTAGTGTCTGTCTCTCTGTCCTGCCCCCTCTTTTATCTGGCTCATATTTGTGCATGTGTGACCTCGCAATGTTATGACAGCGTTTATTGTTTGTGTGTAAATAAATGTGTCTGTCGTCTCGCCCTTTTCGTCGTCCGCCTCAGCTTTTGAAGAAACAGACGTACCTCCCTCAGAGAGACCCCGGGGGTGACCTTCTGATGGCCGTGGACCACTGCTTCTCCATCCGTGGGCAGGGAACTGTCATGACTGGAACAATCCTCCAGGGGTCATTGGCCATCAATGACACTGTGGAAATCCCAGCACTAAAGGTACACTTTTAAAAATGGGCATGGATTCTGAATCTCTGATGTGTACAAGCAACCAGAGTGCTGGAAATTCTTTGGTAGGAACCACAGGGATTTCGGAAGTTCATAAGTTGACTGGAAGTGGGCAGACAGAGGGAGGGATGGCTGAGTGCGTTCAGAGGATGTGTCAGTTTAATGTGAGGGAAGGATGAGGGGACGGGGGTGGACTGGCAGCACAGGGGTTGGGTAATTTAGACCAGATGGACACTTTTCAGCCATTCTCAGCAGTTTTGTCTGCAGTTCTCACATTGACCTCTTGGTGGCAGCAAATGGCTAAATTAACAGTCATTTGTTGCAGCCTTGATCTGTGCTACTACTGTTGATGTGGTCAGTTTGTTAATACACAAAAAAAACAACCACAGAAACATTGTGTTATGCCAGATCCCACAGCCGCAGATGGGGCGATGGACAGGTAGTCAGGCAGATCTGTATCTTTTAATTGTTCATTTGTATCTTGTGATTTGTTTGGAGATGTATAGTTTTAACAAAACAAAGCACATCATCAGCTATAATTAAGCTTTTTTAATCAAAGCTTGATATCATTTAAATACATAATCAAATATGATTTTTTGCAAAAAGTGATATATTTCTCCACAAATAAACCACATACAACACCTCGTACTTTACTAAGACTTTTAAAAGCCTTAGTATTTAGTATATATATTATATTTAATTTGTTCATTGACAGTCTTTGCCATTAATTGGCAAAATCAATATTGGTGAAAAACAGCTATATTATCTTTAAAGAAAGAAGTAGCTTAAGCTGCAAGTTGTGCATATCTAATGAGGTGTTTCCTTCCGCATATGCATGTTTTATTGACAGAAAATCCTAATCCTCTATAGGGCCTTTCCCCTTAAATATATTCTGAAACATCCCTGTACTGTAGAGATAAAAACCTATACCTAAACCTTATACCTGTATTTAATCTCATGCTGTATTGGACCCGAAGAAATATTTGAACATGGTAAAAATAGCAAAATAAAGAAAACATATTTAAACTTGCATGGGTGACGTGTTACAAACCTTTCACAGCAATAATGTAACATACTGTGGTTTTATGGACCTTTTGCTTTCTGTTGCGAATTGTGTTCCAAATCTGTTCTATTGATTAAACTGATGTTAGAAATCTGTGTTATTTATTGTGTCTCTATTCACTCTGACATCAGGTGACCAAGAAGATAAAGTCGGTGCAGATGTTTCGGAAGCCTGTGTCTGGGGCCATGCAGGGGGATCGGGTGGGTGTGTGTGTGACACAGTTTGACCCAAAACTGTTAGAGCGGGGTGTGGTGTGCACCCCTGGGTCCCTGCGCACCCTCTATGCAGCCGTCATCTCTGTGAGGAAGATAGGCTACTTCAAGGGCTCTCTTCCCACCCGTGCCAAGTTCCACATCACCGTGGGTCACGAGACAGTCATGGCTAGGGTAGCCTTCTTTGGCCTGCCACCTGTGGGTGCCTCAGATCCCCCCTCAGACACTACACCACCTGCATCTCAGCCCTGCTCACTGGAAACACCCTTCACCTTCGACAGGGAGTACTTCTACCAGGATGAATATGTGAGCGGTCAGGGCGTGGCGAGCTCAGGACCTGACCCAGAGCAGTGGGCATTGTTGGAGTTCGAGCGGCCAGTCACATGCCCCTCTTTCTGCCTGGTGATTGGTTCCAAGCTGGACACAGACATCCACGCCAATGCATGCCGGTTGGCCTTCCAAGGCTTTCTGCTGCAGGGGTTTGAAGATAAAGGCTATGCTGAGACTGCTCTGCCTCGCCTGCGCATCTACAAGACCAAACACAAGGAAGGACAGGTGGAAAGGGTGAGTTCACAGTTTGTTGAAAATAGTTTTTTTCTGACTG
This sequence comes from Centropyge bicolor, assembly GCA_037975185.1. Taxonomy (NCBI): domain Eukaryota; kingdom Metazoa; phylum Chordata; class Actinopteri; family Pomacanthidae; genus Centropyge; species Centropyge bicolor. Next base: position 10,408,323 of record JBBMOC010000012.1, on the reverse strand, counting down.
TCGTCCACTTTGCTTGCCCTTGAGTGTTGCCCTTGCTCCTGTGCCCTCTCTATCACCTTGTTCTCCTTCTGGCTCTGGTTCTTCTTTGGATGTTTCTCATTGCTGGTGGCACTGGAGCGTGCCTCTCAGACAGAGCCCCTATTGTATATTCGTAAACAGACACGTACACACAAACAAGTATGCAATGCAGCCCTGGTGAGTAGCGTTTGAGGCATGGGTGGCTACGCATGCCTTAGCATATGCTGTGACACAGAGGCGTGCATGGGTGGCCGCCTGACGCCACCAGCCCTGTCTAGCTGTCAGAGACTGGTACTGTTTGGACACACCTGAGTGGCACAGGAATACCCACATGACTGTGTGAGTTCACCTTCACCCCTCTGTGGCTCAGCATATTTCTCTAACCCTACTTCGCTCTTTCTCACACACACATGAAGTTTAAATCTTTATTCTAGGTTTGATTGCTGTTAGCTTGTGTTCTAAATCTTGACCTCCAGTTCATACCGACCCAAATCTCATTTCATCTAATTCTTTTATCTAATTCTGTTGTTATGCCTCTCGCTGTGGCTGGAGGCATCGTGATTTTGGGTTGTCCGTATGTCCCCTTCTTCTGAATTTGATATCTATTTCCATTACATTTGGCACAAACGTCCACTTGGACTCAATAATTAACCGATTAGCATTTGGTCAGTGCGACCTCACTAAACATGTGGCTTTTGGCCATAATTCAAGAATTAATATGCTAATTATGACAAAATTTCACACAAATGTCTAATTGCATAAAATGTTGAAGTGATGACATTTTATATCCAAAAGGTCAAAGTTCAAATTCACTGTGACATCAAAATGTGTGTAGTAAGTAGTAGTAAGTAGTAAAAACAACACCCTCCCCCCTTGTGTTTTCATCTGTGGGCACACTGAAGATGTTATTACTCTTGTCAGTCTGCTCTGTACAGTTAGTTTCTCTGTGCACCTTCGTGCAGGGTCAGATTTAGGTCGGAGGTCAAGTGTGTGAACTAGCTTCCTGCTGTTAGCACCTCAGGCTGTTGACAGCTCCAGTCACTGGCTGAGCAGTGGAACGGCGTGTGCAGGAGGTCAGACCGTGGTCATGAGACATTACATTTGTCGTTCATCTGTCTCCCAGAAAGAGGCGGTTATGTTTCCAGGCTTAAAAATTCTTTTATTGCAAAAGAACACATTACTGACATTGTTGAGATATGACTGGCTCGTCCAGTCACAATTCATACGGTCTGTCAGATGTGTACAGAAACTGTATTTTTTTGTATCTGCCTATCAGTCACGCTTGAGGGACATCAGGGTCAAATGTTCAAGAATGAATGAGGGTTAGGCAGAAGAGAGAGGAAGAGCTGGCAGTGGGGGGGTGAGTTGGAGACAGAGCGGTGCCCTCCCGTTATCAGATTAGTGGCGGGTTAAGATCGACTTAGTGATGGGTGATAAGAAAGAAATACAAACAAATATAGCATAAAATGTGCAGGAGGATGAAAGAGAGAGAGCGAGACAGCCAGGCGGCGAGCCTCGAAGAATGCGTCTGCAACGAGCGGTGCAGTTGATGAGAGCACAGAGCGGAGGATCTGCTCTTCTTCCTCACGTTGTCATGACGGTGGGTGAAATCATAGCAAAGCACAAGACACCAGAGGAAGGGACAGGAGATCAAACTAAAACACATCCTGACATTTTTCACACTCATAATCGCATCACATCCCACACACACCATTTAACAAGTACTCCTAATAATGTTGGTCACATGTCGAGCTTTCATATCTGTCATTAGTGCTGCAGCTCATGAGGCTCTTTCCTCGCTCTCTTGTGCTCAGGTGACTGATGATTACACTGTGATTGGCCGCAACCTGTTCAAGAAGGAGACCAACCTCCAGCTCTTTGTGGGGTTGAAGGTCACGCTGTCGACAGGGGAGGCCGGCGTTATCGAGGGCGGGTTCGGACAGAGCGGCAAGTTCAAGATCCGGGTACAAGGTAAGGATCACACTCAAACCACTGATGTGTCTCATGGAGGCTGAGTCACACACGTCATCATTGTGGTGCTTTGACATTAGCCTCTGCATCAGTACACACCCAGAGCACTGTCTCCATCTTTCCTCGTATTTTGGGGCTCGTGGACGGTTTTCAGGATGCGGTAAGAGTGGTAGGCCCGACATCCTGAGCCACATTCCCAGGATTCCTCCGGGGATTGCCTGTGTTCCGGGGGAAGTCTGCTCTGTGTTTATTTTACCTTCTGTTGCTCCGAACCCACTGCTCCACACCGGGAGGGAAGAGAAAACAAAAACATTTAGAAAGAGAACCTCACCTACATCCTCTTCACTGCCTCACACTCGCATGTGCTCACGAGTCTCAGACATACTGACACACACATCAGCTCAGAGCATGAATATAACACAGACATCCAGTGGTATTCATGTGAGACTCCCCACGGGCATTAGGACAAAGATGGCACTATTCTGCTGATAAGGGATAGGTCAAATAATGGACTCAGCAACTTCATCAGTACACTAGTATCCTTGTCATGATGGGCTGAGGTGTATTTATTCTTTATTGCTGATATTTTTACTCTACTTGTTACTACTACTACTACTACTACTACTACTACTACTACTGCTGCTGCTGCTTGCTTTCCATTTCCACAATGGCACATTTCTCCATGTTGCAAAATTGTTTTTTTCCACTTGTATTTAAAATTACACAAAACTAAACACACCTAATAAGACAGTGAGTCTGGGGGTGTTACATTACATGTTGTTATTTGTCAGTATTGTAAATTTCCCCCTCTTACATATTCTATCTTTTCTTAAGGACGCATATGTAGCTAAGATGAAGTGAATGTGAAAGTGTCTGCTTTCGTGTAGATTGATGCTTTTTATTGTTCATACCTGCTGCTTGTACCTGCCTTATTTCAAGATCTGCAACTAAGGATATTTATATTATCTCTTAATCTGCATACTGTTTTGTCTATTTTTCAATTGTTTGGTCCACAATAGGTAAAAAAAGAAAAATCGCCTAGAGCCTGAGGTGATTCCTTGTGTTATTTGATCAGCAGTTCAAACCCCTCAAACTATTCTATTCTATTCTATTTTACTGTAACATACTCACAAATGCAGTAAATCTGAACATTTGAGAAGCTTGAATTAGAGGACAATTGCAAGATTATTGTCTCTCTTTCCTCTTATCTGGTGTAAGCACAGAAAACACAGTGGTATCAACCTAGTTATTATGTTGCTCCTCCAAAAATATATTTGCTACTGACTTGGCTAATTATCCTGTCAATTTTGTCCACCATAGCCAATTTACAGTATTCCCATACTCAGTGCTTATTGGGTGTTAATTTTGCACCCTTTCTGATGAGTGTGACACTCATGACCTTAGTGTTTCACATGCACGTATCTTGATTCTAAGGCTTCAGTCTGTGCAATATCTTTTTATAAAGTACATGTTGTACATGTTTTTAAAAAATATTTTCTGCACACTAACACCTGGAAATTTATTTGAGGACAAACATAAACATGCCGTTCCTACTTGTCACTTGTATGTGAACACAAATCATTTAAGTCTGGGTGTGTGAGTGTGTCTTATGGTGGCAAGCGAACATTTCCAGCTGATCATAGATAAGGAGGAGAGATTTCTGGCTGCGCTGCAACCATAACAACACCTCACATTGGCATAATGATAACAAGAAGAATGCTGGCGCCGTTCTGTACGTGAGGTCAGACAGCCGGCGTGTAAAGCAATGAACCCAGAACATTTCTTACCATCCGTGTGCAAAAGAGAAAAACAAGCGTCCAGTTTCTGCCGTAAAGAACACACACACGCAGAAAGATAATGAACTGCGAATTTGTAATGCATGCACGAGGAGCGTCAAACGGCAGCTCAGCGTTCACGAGCAACAGCGTGGCTGAGAACGAGGCCGGAGCAGAGGAAGAGTTATGTATGAGCAGATAGAAGAGACCTGATACTGGAGTGTCAGGATGAGCCAGACTAACGCAGAGGCTCAGCAGCAACCAAGACTTGGTTCACTGCACATTTTCATCAGTTACATCAGGAGGATGAAGCCATCAGTTGATCTCGAGGTCAGCACACAGAAGCACTGATACAGCACCTACCTCACACATAACAGGGGAGAAAAGATCACTATCAAGTATCAGATATACCTGCACTGAGGTGATTAAGTTGACCTAAGTACTGTACACGGGAGGACAATATAATCGAGATTTATCACATAACCAGATCTATTTTTATAATGTTTCTTGATTGTTTGTTTTTTCCAATAATAGATAATCTTTTTATTTGACCTGCCTGTTTTATCTTTTCTTCAGAGGGTCTTTGCACAGAAACCAAGCAGTTGTTCTCCTCCACCTCCAAGAAGAAAGGGAAAGGTGGAAGCAAAGGCGGAGCGGCAAATGAAGAGGAGCCCAAAACAGATTCTCAGCCTGTTAGCATTCACTTGCATTTTAAACGATATGTCTTTGATCCCCATAAAAAGATGGTCCAGTCTTGACCGTTTCAGCCTGGCACTGTGTGGCAGTGCTTCAGCTGTCCTGTGGAGATGAGAGAAATACTGGCCTCTGTATCAGTGATATGATAACTTTTTTGCTTGATGGAGAATGTCTATTGAATTGCACTGAATGTGAAATACTGATCACATGTGAAACAATGATTCTTTTAGCTCCCAGTATGGAGATGGACTTAATCCAGTTTGTGGAAGCTGCTTTTCTGTTCCTGATGCATTTGGGTTGTCTTAAATAAATCAGTAATTTTGTTTTTCTAAATCAATTCTTTTTACTTTTAGCAAACTTTTTCAGTATGTTTCTAATTTAGCTGAGCCTTAATTGGCACAATCACATTAGCAAGCATTGTAAATCATAACACTGAACTCACAGATTTCCACAGGTTCACTTAGATCACTGTAGCCTCTGTCTGCTGGATATACAGGCTGTTACGCTTCAGGTTTGGATTTCAAAACTATTGGTTCACATTTCAATATTTTTCATTTTCATTTCATTTGCTTTAATGCCAGTTTGCAAAGTTACATTTAACCCAGAATAGCAATTAAACCAGAGGCTGCTTGAGTTGAACTGAATGCTGATCTTTTCAGAAAGACAAATAAAGCAAACCTGTGCTGCAACTCTGTTTCTCACTGTTATTTTTTGTGTGATCATTGGTAATGCTCTGGATGCATACAGTAAGAATATAAAAGCAAATGGTATAAATGCCAAACAAGTTGAATTCATCAGTCATTATGTGCAAAACTGAATTTTTTTTTTACTGAACCTTTATTTGAACCCAGAATGCATTGAAGAAGGGACCTTATTTGTAATATAGCTGAGGAAAGCGCAATATCCTAGATACTAAGAAGCAGAAATCAGAAGCTTAGTTTAAAATTGTGATTAAAAGTAAAAATAAATCAGTAAAAACCTCAAACCTTAAGAAATAAAAAAAAAGCAATTAAACATCATAAATATGAACCATCAATCAATCAATGTGAAGCAGTCCTCATGCTAGCTGCAGTTTGTATGTGCAATAGTCAAAGGCGACACTGTTTCCACATATTTTATTAGACTTCCTACACACTTAATACAAACTGAACCGTGAACTTTAATGTGTGTCCAACTGCCGGTTCTCTGTGCTTGGTTTGTTCTGCTCTCATCCGTACCGTACAGCACATTTTACCCTATGATTTCCTACTTAAGTTTTCCTGATGTCACACTCTGTCCACGACCAATTCAACGCATATACAATCCCGGCTGTAACGAATATCCGTAACAAGTGAAGTTACTACTGTAGCTTGCAGTATGAAATGCCTGCTGAATCATATTACGCTGGTCTGCAAAAGCATGATCAATACGTGGTGTACGATTTAGAGATTTTGAAAATTTTATATTGGCTGTTTGTTTTGGAAAAATGAATCCAATGCTGGGGTATTTACAGATGGACATTATGCACACACATTAGACATTAGATCAAGATTTTATTCAGTATTATTCAGTTTTAAGTTCTTTTTCTTCAAATTTCCCATGTTTGAAAGGATAAAAACTGAAAAAAAACAACAACAGGGAATAGCATGAAAAATGTAACAATTATTATCCATATTGTAGGTGATTGATCAGTCAGCCAATGAGAATTGTACTGTGTGTGTGTGTGTGTGTGTGTCCTGTCACAGAAGTGTTGTGGGGTGGGGCAGGGAGAGTGCAGGACACTCAGTATGTAGCGGATGATGTCAGCAAACTGTCCCTGCGAACAGCGACTCTATCTCAGCAAGAATCTGTGGAAATTGGAGAGAGAAGGAGGAGGGAGGAGCAGCAGGAGCAAGAGGGGACACTGGAAGGATTGTTCCTCTGAGTGACAGTCCTTTTAGTCTTATCTCCTCTCGTTCCTCTTATAGAAAACCAGACTGGGGAAAAAAAAAAAATCTCTGTCGCTTTTTACTCCTGAGTCTCTCCAATTTCTCTTTCTTGCTCCACCCCCTCTTTCATTCTCCATCCATTCTAGTTTTTATTGAAAACCCTTTTCTCTGTCCATTACTGGTCTGAGGTCTCATCAAGAAACAGGAATGGGAATCATCTTTTAGGGTCCTAAATATTTCCCTTAATGTCATAATCTAACAGGCAATACACATGTTCTATACATATCTGAAAACTAGCCTGTATTTTTATCTGCATGTTGTCTTTTAGCGTAAACACTATCATTTAAATTAGCTTCCATTACAACTTAATTGAAAAAATAAAATGCATTAAGCCCTAATATAATTGTAAGCACTAAATCAATTTGCAAATGCGTCTCGTTGGAAGATGATTATTTTCATCCTCCTTGTCTTGATAAAGATCCTCTTGCGTTTCGTTAATGCAGACACTGGAGTGTGTGTGTGTGTGTGTGTGTGTGTGTGTGTGTGTGTGTGTGTGTGTGTTTTCCCCCCACTATGTTTTAACATGCATGCTAATCCTGTTGTTTGTGTGTGTGAGAGAGACACTACCATCCCTTTCCAAGCTTAGGTGAGGAGGTTTTGGGTGGACTGTATAATCCGCTTTCAGAGCCATAGCTGATTGTGGCAGGAGGAAACAGACAGGGAGACTATGGGACTGCAGCTGGCAGCGTGTTCTCACCTCAGCTCATCACACACACACACACACACACACACCGTGACCAAGCCAGGACCAGAGACAGACACCTGACATGGGAAAGTGATCACACCTCCTGTTCTTCCTGTGCATTTTATTTAGCGCCCAGTGCTCATATTCCTAACTCCAATTTCCCATAAGTCTCCCTATATTGCTCTCTATTTAAATCTCGCCTCTCCCTCCACAGAGATAAGACACAGCTGTGATGATTTCCCTTCAGCGCCCCCCCCCCCCACCGCCCCCCCGTCCTTTTTTCTGGTGACCTCCGGGTCAACCAGGAGTCGAGGGCCAATATCTGAGCTCCTGAATGTTTATAGATGAGAAACAGTCAGTGATGAGTGGAGATAAGAAGCGACCGTGCAAATGAAAGAAACAGAGGGAAGAGTGCGCTGGCTGGATTATTGACAAGTCAAAGGAGGAGGGCAAGAGAAGAGTTTAAAACATGGTTCAAGGCAGAGGAGATTGAAAAGACTAATTAGCAGCCATTTGACTGATAAATGGGTGCCACATTAATTAACAATTTAACCAGTGGGGAGGTGGTTAGGCTGCTAACGTTTGCTCAAATATATTCCTCGCTTACTCCAGACTATTATATTCCTGTCTTTTTGTCTGACGGTGTATTTTCTTTGCTCAAAAGCAGCTCCAGAAGCACTTTTTTTTTTTTTTTTTTTTAACCACATGTCTCTGTGGTTGATATCCAGTCAGCTCCGCTCAGGTGTTGATCTTTACCAACCTGTCCTGTATAATTGTTGTTTTAAGAGTATCACCCTCCTCTGATAGAAATGATGTTTATAGCTGATTATTTGATGACAGAAGCTGAGACATCTCCACCGCACTAATGAGCAGGGACGCAGATAGAATCACCCTCAGCCCCCTCACTCCTCTCAACCCTCGCCTGCAAATATAATTAGCTATGATTAAAATGGGCATTGTTTAATTAATACCTCCGCCGCCTCTTTCAGTCGGCTTCTCTATTTCCGGTGCTGCTTATCTCCCATCCCCCCACCCCCCCTGAGTCAGCTGCGCAGGTCTTTCTAGTTGTTTTTGACTTATGCCTGTGTGAATCCTGAGTGTAAATATAGATCTGCCTGTATCATTAAGCTATATGGTTAGAATTTTTTTCACTTCTATTATAATAGTTTTTTAGCTAGTAAACTAATAGTTTGATTGCAAATTACACTAATGACAGATGAACTAGGAATACCACAGTGAAAACTACTTTATAGCACTTACTTATCCCACTGAACTAAAATATTAACAATGCATATATCAGAATATATGAGAAGATAAAATGTCACTTGTCCTATAACCACCAACAAGGAGCTAAACAAGATAAGACTGAAAAGGAGGAAAATAATTAACCTCTTGTTAAACTACGGGATGAGTAATGCAAAGTGAGGACAGAAGAGACGAGTTCATTCAGGATCACCCGCACCTTTCTCTTGTTAATTTAGTGTTTTATTATAATAAAATTAGCAAATATATTTAGATTTTTTTTGTGTCAGTTAGTTTTAGAAAAGACTGAAAATTCTGCTACTTTAACCAAATTCTCTATTTCCTTTGCATATTAAAGAGGCTGATCAGCTGATATGTCCACAAAATTGTTGCAAGGGGTAAGCAATACACGCTAATGAAAGAAATGCCCTCAAGACCACCATTGTTCTCCCATCACCGCTGAGTAGTTTGCATATCTATTCCTGTCTCATTTACGCAGACAGAAAAAAAAAGATGCAAATTAGCCCTGTTACCTCAATAGAGCAACGTATTGATATACTGCTTTCACACGCTAACACACACACACACAACAAAAACAACAGTTTTTACTGCCGCTGTCATCCACCTGTCTCCCTCCTCATCACCTCAGGGTGAGGGGACAGTCAGTAAAAGACAAACGCTGATGGCTGAAGATTAACAGTTGATCATTACAGCTGAGCTCAGCAGAGTCCAGTCGTCCAGGTCAGAGGTCACCTGCAGCATCACCTTGAAAAATGCCAGCCAGTAGTCTGTACGCCTGCCAATGTCACGTCGTCTGTCACTCACCTTCATGTATCTCAGCTTGCAGTTGTGACAAATGAAAAGAGTGAAACAGTTGGAAAACATAGCCTCCTTTTCTGATGAACCCTGTTTGTCCACCTGTTAATCACACAGCTACTGCTGCTTCGCACCAGCAAAGAAAGAAAGCCATTTGTTTAAATGATGACAAATCATTTTTTTGTCTTCATGTACCATAAATTGACATTATGTTGGTGTATTTCATGTTTGAGATTTGCTCAGAATTAGAATTTTAAGTTCTCAAACATCAATTTCAGTATCAGTATATTTGTATAAATTCTGTGTCAGTCAGGCTCTATGCAGTATGCTGATTTAATGACGGCATTGTACTGTCTAAAAAACCCCATAAGGACCAAGATGACTGAAACAATCACCTGCTACTTTTCTTTAACTGGATCAAAAATATGTTTCTTTCCAAACAGTTTGACATTCTCTGCAGAACAGTAGGATTCCAAGGTGACCTGAACTCTTCTCTCTTAATCTGAGTTTTTGTTGGGCAAGCTTTCAGCTCAGTGTAGACTCTTAGCTATTGGTAATCTACTTTTTTCAGTTTGAGGTCCTGCGTAGCCACAAAAATGTTCCCAATAATTCTGTTAACATATTTGGCATACGTTAACAACGTAGTAATGAATTTGAAGGAAAGGCCTGGAGCTGTTCCCTTCGCAGCGTTGTGTTACTGCTGAGGGGACTTCATGCTGCAGGGAGCAGCGTTTAAAACTCGGGGTCCAGTTCTAAACTCAAATTGCTGCTGGTGGGGGTCATGTGATGTGTAGGGTCATGTGAAAAGTCACTTCCACTCTGGATAACCTTGTAAAAGATGTCAAAGAGATGTCAACTATTATTGGATTTTCATGCTTGTTTACGATCTAATGAAATTGTCTTGAGGGAGCCTTGGGGAGTCTGTTTGGTCTGCTGCAACCCAGAGGTAGATGTTATGTTTAGATTAGTCACCAACATGATCGTCCTAAACAAAGAAACCAGCCTAACTCATCCCTTATGAGTCAGACACTCTGTGCTGTTGGGTTTTTGAATCCACTGAGCCTAAAATACTTTTAGATAAGTGTTTCATTTGTGCCATCATGTTCATGTCAGTGTGCCTAAAATCAAAGTTTCTGAACTTCTGTTGTTGTTGTTATAGTTGTGATACATAAAAGCTAAAACCGTTGTCTTGTGCAAGCCGAAGAGAAATGTCAAATATTGCTGTTGAATTCAAGTTAGGTCGTTCTTTAATGGTGGAGCAAGTATTCAGATATCGTGAACATCTGTTACATTCAAGCCCTAACCAAATCAAACGCAGCTTAAGCCTATCAGCACCAGGTTAATCTATCTGTATTTAACAGTATAATTTTAAATTATTATTACTGATACCGATACTATTATTATGATACTGCCAGTTTATCATTCATTTAGTGTTTCCACCTGACAAATATACATCCAATATGCACTCTTATTTTAGCTTTGTTTTTGGACAGTCTCCAGCTCTTTAGTTACTAAATGCTCCATTATGTTTTCCAGCTAGCGACTAACTCTGTCTGTCTCCTGTTCAGTGCAGGGCAGGAAGCGCAATGTGTTTTTTTTTAAAGAGCTTTATTTGCTGAAAATAGCTGCTGCTGCAAAACTGACACTGATGAGACAATGAGAGGGAACCGAAACAGTGAAGTTGTTGCCTGGAAATCCAAAATAATTAAGTGAAAGATGTTAAAATGCTTCAAAGAACTTACAGAAACAGAGGCGTGAAATTATAATTGTCTGTGTGTTCATAATTACAAGTGACCAATTCAGATACATGTAGTCATATAACTCAATGTGAAGATAAATATATTGACTAGAGCAGCTTTATATTATTTTTGAAATAACGTTTCTTAGAAGAAAAAATGCTCATTGATGCACTAGTGGTTGACAGCAGTTATATCCTTAGGGACTGAGTGGCTCCAATTGTCATGTCTGTGGATGGATTTTTCTTTAAATGCATGCTAATGGGACAGCTGTTGCGCTGCCATGCAGAGGTTTGGTGCCACAGAAAACCAAAAGCACACTTAAGAACCTCAAGATCTCAGCTTTAGGAAGTCCCAAATGGTTCTTTAATTATCAGAGGAAAATGTTTACAGATTCGGAGTTTCTTCATAGAGTAATATGCTAACATATAATTCTAAACCCACAGAAACCTCAAAATAACTTTCTTTTTAAAGCAAACACAAGGTTATCAGATTAAAGGATATTTATTGTGCCCTGAGGTCTATGCTGTGTCTACTGTAATGGCCCAGTGTGTATACAGACTTAATCCTGGACTGACAGGCAGGGACAGTGGGGTTCTGACGGGGCCGGGGGCTCAGTGTCTGCAGGAGGGCCCGAGCATGGCTCTGGTTCTGTCTGGGACCCGTCTGAAAGCCCGGCACTGTCAGGCTGGCCCAAACACTGCCTGATGGGGCTTTTAGAAGAGCAGAGTGAGTGACGGAGGTTTAGAGGAGATCTGACACTGCAGCCTGTGGTGCTGCTGTTTATGTATGTATGCTAGCCCTCCAAAAACTGTGTTTATGAAAACAGTGGCTGGCTGCCCATCAGATACGAGCTCCGGGGCTGGGACAGGGACAGCTCCTCTGAGAGAACTAAAAAGGAGACAGACAAAGACGGAGAGAAAACGACAAGAAAAAGGGGGACAGCAAGACAAACGGAACATATAAAAACAGGACGGGGGGGCTTCATTTGATGCAAATGTGGTTTGTAATAACTTCCAAATCAGTTTTTTAGCAAAAGGCCTCTTCATCTGTCTCTCTAACTCTTTCTTCCCCGCATACCGCCCCACTTTGTCTTGTCCTCTTTACTTCCAAATGTTTCAGCTAAAGTCTAGAAAAAGTAGAAAGTACTTTGCCTCTCTCACTAATCCCCCTGCCTTTAATTTGATTTCTTCCCTCTGTTTTGGCCCTTCGGTTGTCTTCCTCCTTAATTAGCTCACATCCCTCTGCTTTGCCAGATTGAGGGTGTTGACACGCACGCGGCACAGCCCCAAATCAAATATATATATACTGCCCTTCCAACCACTAACATCACACACTTTCTTACTTCTTCTACTTCTTTCAAGGGGCCTAAAGTGCACTTTTGTGCCCCTTGGTTTTTGTTGCTTGCCCTCTGGCTTGTTGTTGTTTTCTGTTTGAAGTGGCAGATGCAGACTGAAGAACATACAGCCCAATGTGTATTATTGTTATGCTGTCATTGTCTGTATAGGAAATGAAGTTTACATTGACTGTACTTCGCTGAGATAATTGTATGTGCACTGCATGTAAACCCACTCAAAACACTTGTGTTGCCATTCATGCATTGCAGTGACAGCGTCCACAGCACAGTGCTGTGCTCACACACTTTTGCTCTAAGTTTATTTCACTTGTCCTTGATCATTTTAGTGTTATCAAAGGAAAGCGGAGGGAAAACTGCTTCTCAAAGTTCACATTTCAAATATTTTAATTGTTTTATGCAGCTTTCATTTATTTTTCTAATAATCCCCTGAGGCAGCTGGAAGACTGTTTACTGTCTTTGATTTGCATTTACTTCAAGCGTTAATTAACCTTCAAATGGAGAAATTATAGCAGGCACACAAGTATGCGTGCACGTTAGACAGACGCACACACACACACACCAACACACAGGCTCCAACAATGGGAGAGAGTTTTTTCTTCTTTGCTTTTCATCTGAGATCTTCCTTCCTGCTTCTTTCTCTCTCTCTCACACACACACACGCAGCAGACTTACAACATGCAAGTCGACATTTTATTCTCTCTCGTTCCTTTTGTGCACCAAAGTCTGACTCTCGGCTTCCGGATTCTTTGAACTTCTGTCGGCGCAGAAATAACATTACAGGTTCAAAGACAACAGATATCTGTTTTCTGCTCAGAACCAGTTAATCTCCCTGCCTTTCACTTCCATTTGTCTCCATTTCTCTTCAGCTCCTTTTCGTCCTATATGTCATCATCTGCCTTTTTTTTTTGTTCACTTCTTACATAGCTGGTAAAACATTCTATTATTTTGATATAGGCTCTCATTAGCTGTTCAGTCTAATTAAAAGAGCTCATTCATATGAAAATGGGACGCTGATAGTGATTTCCTTTCCCGGCAACAATCGCTAACCTTGCACAGCAACTCTTAATTAGAAACTGTCTTGATTGACATTGAGTATGCACTACACACACTTATACACACATGCATACATAAGCATTCTGTAGAACAATATACCTCTGACTCGTGTAGTATCTGAAATACTTGCAATGTATCACCTGAAGTTAAACTAATAATCCTGGAATTATACACACTCAGAGGCTCTATTGTCTCTGATTCTGTTGTTCTGAACACTATGTTATTAGTGTATATATATACTATAGGATATTCTCTCTCCTCATCTGCTTCCTGGTCACGCCTCATGTTGTCAGCGCTCTGATAGGTTAATTCATGCAGTGTTTACAGTCCTCAAAAAGATTCCCATCAGGCCTTTCTCCCCTCTGTTTTCCTTCCACCCCCTCGCTCCTCTTTTCCCTGCTTTCATTGCTGCATATTAATCATCAGGTGTGTGTACATAACATCATTGCGAGGAGGCAAATGGTGGCGTGGAGACAACGGAGGAGCGCTCGAGGGTGACGCTGAATGGCAGATACAGCGTCTGATAGCGCAGGACACAATATCCACTTCTATTCCTTCTTCATCTGATTCCGCATCTGCGTCTCGAAGCATTAAATGTGCACGTTTATCATGTTACGACTCTCTGTAGGATGTGTATGTACACAAGTTATATGACACACAGTGAGAAGTTATCCTGCATTTAAGATATGCACCCATCTGCTTTTCTGATAATTAATATTTATTTTAACCCCCATATTTAGCATTTATGAGCAGTGTCACTTCATAAATGTTAGGAACACATTTTAATATAGTTGTAAGCAGATATACAGACATTTGTTCAAATCAAAAACTGCAACTCATCCTACTATTAAGCATCCATAGAATGATTGCTAACACAGTTGATCTTTAATCATATTTACAATATAATAATATTACAGTATAGTTAATAAATCATTTATTAACTGTTGCACAAGTCTGTCTATCCCGAGCACTGCTTACAACAGTACCACAGATATGAATGTTTTACTGCTTATAAGTGTTAAAGTGTTAATAATTTCTGGTTATTTTTATCAAGTCAGGCTTGTTTGCACAGTCCACTATCACATCAGCAGCAGTTCCCAAACACAGTCAGCCTCTGCAGATAATATGATGAGATAATCTAATCTTAAAATGTAATCACACTAGTTGAATCATACGTTAGCATTATCAAATTATCAAGGTGTTTATTTTGAATTTTATCCGGGTATCACATATTTTTTCTGTATTTTTCTTTTCAAAAATCAGAGATGACATAGTGTTAAAATCTGTTCCACGGAGCTGAATCGGCTCACGTTTTTCTCGGTATGTAAACATGCCACTGACTCATTTATGTATATTTTCAAAGTCTTAATAGTCTGGTCTGTTATTTTTTATCTATAATTTCTATAATTAAGATCAAACAAGTACAATGTGTTTCAAACTCCTGGGTTATACACTCAGTATAAATACAGTATAGTCACATAATGAATACAGCACAATCTATACTGCCAAAAACAAAAGTTCAGAAAATGCTGCTTTTACTAATGAACCATTACACACATACATCTTATCTCTTTTATATGTTCCAAGAAAACTCAGTTTGTGTACTCCCACAGTTAATTTGCCCAGACACACAAACAAACAAACACAAGCAAGCATATAAATAAGTAATCATGAATTCGGCTTGTTTGGGTAGCTTCACCTGCCCATGTCACCCGGTGGGTCCGACTGTCTGTCTGCTCTGTGGAGAGAAGGACCAAACTGAGAAATCAGATTAGACATAGTCGGACTCTCGTGCGTGCTCGGAGTGTGTGTGTGTGGATGGGAAGACGTATGGAGGATTGGGGTTGAGGGGTTGTCTCTTTAGTGATGTCAGGCCTGAGGCTTCAGGGTAGTGTCCCACGGAAATGAGCCATTAAAATTGAGGATTTATTTATTTTTCTCCTTCCCCTTTTCCTTCTCTGCATTTGGCATGGGGTGCAGAAGTCAGGCAGACTGTTTGGGAACGATTTGGGGAGACGGGACGGCAGCCCCCGTGGTGGACCGGCCTGTGAGTTAGATTTCATAAATGGAAATGCTGCTTCGATTATCATGGTGTTGTTATTTAATCAGCAGTATCTGGGAGGGGGTTGGGTGTCTTGAATGCTTCCGATTTGCCCAGACAGTAGTTCAAGCATGTAACTGGATCTCATCTTGTCACAGACAGCCACTGCAGTAAAGTTAAGTGTGCACTTTCTTACTGCTCTTCTCTTCTCTGCTGTAATTTTCCACCTTCCAGCATTTTCCAAGCTTTTTGTTTAGTGTTCCTAAAACATAAGGCCCAGCTTTACATGTACAGACTGGTTTGAAGCAGATAGGAAGATAGCGCAGAAGTGAGGGACGTGGTTGAAGTTACGGATGAGGTGTTGCTTTATCAGCCGGCGAGAGGCCGGGATTGGTGCGCTGAGCGGACCTTTGATGTGAGTTGTGATCCAGACAGCGTGGAGGTGATCTATCACACAGCAACGATGAGGGGCGATGAAGGGTGGAGGCCATGTTTAGATCAGCTGAGCAGTGCAGAAACACCAAAACAACTTGACCCACAACAAGAAAATCTACTGCAAATCACAGCCACAGAAAATTTAGAAAGATTTTGATTCTTCTATGGAAATAGTTTAACGGCCTTGTTCATAGTGCAGTAGCCCATTCAGGATGGGCTTTACACTGTTTTAACCCGTAACTTGTTGAGCTTATTCACCAGAGATGCTGTTTTTAAATCTCATCCTAAAACTGCTTTTCCTGAAAGACAACACTTCTCTGTGTTTTTTTATTTCTATATAGTGTTTTTATCTTTATGTGTGTGTGTGTGTGTGTGGATATTTGTATTTATTTATGCTTGTGTATGTGCATGCATGTTGCATATATAAGTAAGCATATATTTCCTCTTATAATTGCCCTGAACATTGTTTATGCTTTAAAATTGCTCCCATTGGAAATGAATTATGATCTAATTGCTTTAAAGTGATTTATGAAAAAATAATTAATTTACAATTTTTGTCATTTATTAATAAAAATGTGATCATTGGGATTTGATCTGCTGGTTGTTCAAAACTTGAAGAGACAAATCAGGAAATCTTTTCACTATTTTTTTGATACTTTATACACTGAACGGGTCATGTATAATATGAAATATGTTGGACAGAAGAATTAATAATGAACGTAATAGTAACAGTAGTTGGCTAGTTGAAGTCCAAGCAGGAATATGTAACCCATCCAATAGAGAATTCAAATTGTGCAAACAATCTGGTCACATACAGTAGGAAGTGACAGTGTTGGAGGAAAAGATAAGATAATGGATGTTTTCAGACCAAACAAAGTAATAAAGCAGTGTTTCTTGACCAATCAGACAAACCTCCATCTCAGGTTTCTGATGTGATGAATACAAACTGTAAAACACCCACTGTACACTGGTTCTGTTACTGACTGTGTTTTCTGTAAACACCAGTCATGAAACACTGAAGAATGTCCCTCATCCTCCATTTCACAGACTCCAAGTTGACACATTTATATTTAGAGCAGCAGGACTGTATGTTTTTCTTGTGCAGTGTGTGTTTTCGCAGCAGTGATTTGGCTTCAGCCAGAGTTCATGTAAATACCACACTCATCACAACCATGCTGGTCATTGTCTCCTCTGATCGCTGTCCATCTAACTGTGTATTAATCTCCATAATCCCAGTGTCTGTTTAATAAAATGTGTGGTGGATTTGAAGCCTCAGTGAACTCAGAGGGCAGGACAGACTTCAGGATGATTTCACATGGAGAGCTTTATCTGACTGGCTTGCTCATCTGGATGTAGTTTTGACTTATTGAAGACACATCTTGGTTCACTCTTTCATTTGCTAATCTTTTCTTTCCTCTTCATCTTAATGATGCAAAACTGTTTTCAAAGACAAACATTGTCGCACTGCTCCTCTCATCTTCCTCCTTCCTCCCTCGATTTTCCCTCCTACTTTTCTGTTTCTCCTCATGTACTCTGGTGACACTTTATTTTGATCGTCCAGCGCTTGTTCTGAACTATCAGGTGACAAAATTTAGGAGCTCAACAAGGAAATGTTTTTCTTGTTGTTAGACGCTGTCATCCCTGATCTCAAATTCAGCCCAGTCTTCTTTATAACTCCCCAGTTCTAATTGTAAAGGCACTACATCTATACATTTCTTTACACGCTATTGTTGTTACATCCTGTTTAAATGACACTCACTTGATAATGAAATTTAAATTGTAAATATCTTCGATTATTAACATAAACAGATAAACCATGGCTCTACAGTTATATACATTATTGACACCAGCTGCACGCTCTTCCTGCTGGAGCATGTTTTTAACCAACAGTGGGAGAGCATTTTTGGACAGTGAGCACATTTTGGCAGGTCCACACAACTTGAAAAGCCTGTTTGAAGGTTAATACTTAGGATTAGGTGTAAGTTAGAGTTAGGTGTGATTTAGTTGTTGAATAAGGGGCTGTGGAATACACAGTGTCAATGAGAGAACTTAAGTATTTGTGTGTGTGTGTGTGTGTGTGTGTGTGTGTGTATGTACTACTTCTGCGAGACTATAGATTACTGAGGGCAGCAATGGAAGTTTGGTTACCCCCACCCAACAAACACACACACACACACACACACACACACACACACCGCTGTCTCTGTTTCTGCTCCTGCCCCCCTACTCCATTTTGGATGGAGGGATGAAAGACGAATCCATGCTGTTCACTAACACGTGACACAACTCTGAATAACAAACAGAGCCCTACATCATTTTGCATCCACTTTCTTTCTCTATCCTCCTTCTCCACCCTCTTCTCCTGCTCAAACACTCTTTTACATGAATTCGTAGCCCTTGCATCCCTTGCTCTGTAGCACTGGTAATGATGCTGTGTCTCAAGTCTTGCTTCACTATCCATCCTTTTTTTTTTTACTGTAGCATGGATAATTTTCCCCCAGTGTTTTTACATTTCTGTTTCTTTTGTATAAATATGAAAGAAGCACCGTAGTACGGTCGTGTGCAATTTGATTAATTAGAACACGTTGAAAAAGGACGGCAATTTCACTCACGTCAGCCGCCTGTGAAAACACTGCAGGCGAGGTAGGAACTGACTGTACACACATAAATAGGCATGCACATAATTGCTAACACAGGAGGGACGGACACATGTCGACATTTACAATCAGGTTTCCCTGCTTTGACATATTGCTGCGGGCCTCCAGGCTTTGAAAACCTTTCAGTATCTCACTCTGAGCTCAGACCATATGGTTATTGTGGTTCGTCTAAGTGTAATATTGAGGCTTAATGACATAACTCCCACCTGGAGAAGCAGGCTTTAACAGCCATTATTAAGCCTGCTGCAGAGATAAGGCAGCCATTAGCCAAGCTCCATCATTTCATGGCTACTGCAACAATACGAGTGACAACCCCTTAACGTTAACTGCACCCAGTTAGACGCGCTGCTTTCTCTTTTTTAGTCATGTCTGCAGGGATGTGGTGGAGGGTATTGTGCGTGGGTCAGAGGCCGTTTTAAATAAGCAATAAATGTTAAATCTGCCTGACATCTTCAGTATCCATTACTGCAAAGAGCATGCCGGGGAGGAGACAGAGACGGAAAAGCCGGAGTGAAACTGGTAGACGGAGGAGATGAGATCAATAGAGGCAGAATGGAGGATTGATTCAGGCTCTTAGATCTTTCAGATTAGTGGCTCGATTAGAGACAAATATGGAGGCTTATTCATGTGACCTTAGCTGTGACAGCCTGAACTAAGTGGTCATAGAGTAATTACGTTCAAACCCCAATATCCCCGCTGATGCTGGAGATTTGGAGATGACTGCTGCGCTGGATTTTCTAGAATCTCACAGGACAAAAAATGTTTGTATGGCCCAGTTTTTGACAGGGTTGGTGCTCATTGTCACTAATTCTGCTCCACACTGGAGATTTAATGCTCTGTGTTCAAGTTAGTCCTTTCGTTGGTTTCACTGAGATGACATGGTCTTGGATTTTAGTCCTGTTATGTATTTGAGTAACATTTGAGTTTCTGTTTTACAACTAAATGTTTTGACACGTGAGGTGATGAATGGAGCAGCTGTGAACAATGGAGGCTTTATGACGTCTGGATGTCCCAGTCTGAAAATAAGGCTCATGCAAATGTAGGCAAATACACCATGTATACATGAAAGTGTGTTATCTGCCGACTTTCGTGGTCTGTAATTATAACTGCTTTGACGGGTGGACTGATGTGTTGCCATGGGCCAGAGCACATTGTATGAACGTTGATACAAGGCGTTAATACTGTTAGCAATTCAAGTCTGTCTTTTCACATCATTCAACATCTGGGTGGACCCACTGGGTTGGAGAGTGGATGATAGCAAGCTAATGCCTTGCCTGCTAATGTTAGCACTGATTCCTGCTAGATGTTGCTTTTTGTGGATGTTATTTCAACCCCTGCTGAGTGCTACTGAAGGCTCCTGAACATCCATGCATAACCCCCTTTACACTGGACAACAAACCTACTAACATCTGGCTCTTGTCTTCAGTGGGTACGATCAGCATTCATTCCCGGGTCAAATGACTTTGTAGGGGTCGTGTATTTATTGGCTCCAGCTCTGATCAGCAGTGATGGAGACACACAACACACATTGCCGACATGATGCTATGATGCATGCTGAAACTTTTTCATTGGTTTTATAGTCTGGCAACAGCCCCATGGTTCAGTCTGAGTCTGAAAGAAAGACTGAAATAATAGATATAAAATAGTAACCACTGTTACATTGTCACTGGCCTCCATGCTGCTTTCTACTGTCCCTTGTTTTATGGCGCTTTTGTGATGTTGAACCATGTGTTGAACATTAAAAAAATAAGCATACACGTAAACACCTCTACTGGTAATGGAAAAGGAGTTAATTACAGTTTTACTTGCATTGAAAAAAACTCTGCAAATACACACTTATTCTTGTGTAAAAATGGTATCAGTGTCGTATTTGTGTTGCATTATACAAAGAAGCAGGTTTTGACCAGACCGTCAAAACACAGTAGTCCTGTAACCACCTGTGACTTGAATCAGGATATTTAGCAACATAAATTCATGCACCCTGGAGATACGACATAAAACGAAATAAAATTTAAAATTCTTCTTTGTGGTAATTAGTTTTACCCAATGAATGCACAAGTCAAAACAAACACTGAGGATAATGATTTCTTAACACAGATAATTTATGATTGTAATTATGATTATAATTTAATTTCAGTTTGAGTAATTTGTGCATACAGGTATGAGATGGATATTCAACAGAGCAGTCTTTGTATTGACATGGATGCGGTTCCTGTCTCCCACTGATGCCGTCTGTGTCCTGCGTAATTAATGTAGCTGACGGGTTGTTTATGATTGGCAGGTGAAGTTTGCTTCTGTTGCCCACGCTGATACGACTGCGAGAGATATGACAACAAACAACACTTACAGCGAGAATTAGCGTAAGGAAACCCCTTTCTACCGCGCACAATGCTTCCCTGTGGACGGCCATTTTAAATTAGACGAATAAATTTGGGAGCTTAATTATTTTTGGTGCTTTGAGCTATTATTCTCCTCCATGGGAAAGCGAGGGATGAGGTGAGAGAAAGGGAAAGGATATATGATCCCTAGAAGACAAATGCAGATGTGTTTGCTCAAAATCTCCCTCTTTTTTTTTCACTTCTTCTGTCTCTCCTTCAGCCCCGACAGGCATAACTTTATTTCTTTCACCCGTCATTAGATTGGGTCCAAACAAAAAACAAACTCAATTAACCTTATTTCTCCCCCTTAATTTTTTATTTCTAGAGGACTCCATCAAGCACACACACAGATACGTGATCCTAGTACTATAATGGTAATAGTGAAACATTAATGTTAAATAAGCAGTGGTGAAAACAGCCTTAAACAGTGTAAAGAGTGGCTCTGAAACGCAGTCTATCAGTCTCCTCTTGCAGCCCCACACATGGTGTTTTTGACCAAGTGTAATTCAATCAATTCACACTAACTCTCTCCTCCTCCCCTCTTTTCCTGCTGAACTTGCCAGGTCATGTTCTGTGGCTCATATGTTTGATTGAGGCCTCCCTCTCCTGTCTGGGAGAGAGGGGCGGTGGGCTCCACGGGGAGAGACGGCCCGGTCGCATCGGGACTGAACTTCCCTGAGCTGGGAAACAATTACAACCCCTCCTCCTCCTCCTCCTCTTCATCTCTCCTCTGTCTGTCCACCACTGTTCTTTCTTTTCTCTCTCCTGCTTTAACACTCCGTCTCTTCCATCCCAGTCCTGGGGCACTATATACCCCTTTATTTATTTATGTATCAGGAGACGGAAATGGACTCCCACCCAGGGAACAGGGGTGAGAGGGAGGTGAATAGTGAGTGCGTGCACATGGATGTCAGGATTTGTGTGTGTGTGTGCACACGGGCATACAGTATGTACAGTATGTGTTGTGTTGTACAGGGTGAGATGCAGTATTAATAGGTATCCTGTGGAGTTTCTGACCACTGGTTGTTCTATGTTTTACAAGTGTGTCCTCATTTAGTTTGTATCATATGCCTGTATTAGGATACATGTGCACGACTTGATACATTATCCTTTTTCTGGTTTCATGCTATTTGCAAACTTGTAACACGCAAAGAAAGCAGTGAAGAAGAAGGCTGTTAGTCATTAAACACTGATCTTAATAATGCAGGATTTATAACAATTTTTAAAAATGTGAATGTTTTACAGGGAAGGAAATGCATTTAGCAGGTTTGTCAGGCCTCAAGGATACAGGCTTTGTGGACAATGAAAGTAAACGTAAATTTATTCTCATGAAAACCCCCCAGGGCGACTTCCTTTAATTCATATTTACTGTCGTCTGTCACTCTTTTGTGATTTTTGTTTCTAATTTTCAGACACACACACACGTTTAGAGCCCCTTTAATGTGAGCACATTTTTCAGAGAAGATTTTAAATTTTGGGGGAAAATCTGCTTTCTGCAACAGCTTTTTTTCCCCCACTGATCTCCACTTTGACTCCATTTAAAAGCAGTTTTCATTTTAACGGGTGACTCACCGTCCAGTACACGCCTGCACGGCAAAGCTCTGCCAAAAAGTCTCAGCCACAAAAAACACAGAGAAATCATCTAAAATGGAAAAGACAAAAAGCACAGAAAAAATGAAGCAGGCACACCATTTGATGAAAAGTTCTGATTGCGTCTTGCACTTCCCAGCTCTTTCCTGTGCATAACCTTCGTCTGACCTCTGGGAGACCCCTTTGAAAGAAGTCAAGGACTTCTGCTCGGTCGCTTTGGGCTGGAGGTGGAGGAAGACGGGGTGAGCTGAGGTTCACAGGGCCAGCTTTCTGTTCGCCCCAGAGCGCGTGTTATCACCTCCATCACTGCAGCACACTGTTGTAATTGCAGCCTGTGATCTCTTTCTGGCTGAGCTTTCTTTTTTTTTTTTTTTTTTTGAAGGTCTTTCAAATGTTCTCCTCCGCCCTGTTGACACCCTTCAATGATTTTCCTTCAGACACTTGAAAAGAAAATCAGCGTCATTCTCGAAAGAACACTAAGTGAACGTTGCCAGGTCTGTGTTTGAACTGCATGTGTGATTTATTGTAAACAGCACGAGTAATAAGTGAAGAGCAGTTGATCAGGCTTGATAATGTTTGATTTCTGTTGTATTCTGCTTGACATTTCTGTACTTTGTCGAAATGCTGCTCCGTCTTAAGTTTTGTCAGAAGTGGATCGGGCGGTATTAGAGATACTTTTGAATATTTTATAGTGTCACAGCTTTCCAAAGAAAACATGCTTTTCTGTAAGTTTGTACTGCCGTGAAGCCGTGACATGAAAAATGTATGAGATATGTAGCAAAGTCATGGTTTAAGCCTGAGCTGAGTTTTTCCACTACTCAATATGATGTTCCAAAACATTTGCTAACTTTCAATTCAGAGAGAAAATCAGTGTTTTAAATGATCAAAATTATATATTCGGCATTCTCTCTGACCAGTTACTCATTTTTCTGAGGGTTAGAGCATCAGTATTTTTCATTAAGTGGCCTTTAATTTAGACTTTAAGATGAAAATACAACTGGTTTGATAAGTTTAGGATGACACAGTAATACTTTTCACAAAGTGAGTGTATTTGTGTGGTGAGAGTTTGAGAGAGTTTATTCATGTTTTAAATAGTATTAAAGCATAGTATTGAAATAACTTTTGAAAAATATTGCATTTTCAATCGCAGTAAAATTTGTGTAGATTGTTTTAATTTCCAAGGTAAGAGCTGTGACTGAAATGAAAATTATTCAAACTGAATATTTCACCATTTAATATAATAAGACCAGCTTTCATGGGAACAACCATTGAATACAAACTTCAGCTTTAGTAGTATGCACTGTGTGTGTGTGTGTGTGTGTGTGTGTGTGTGTGTGTGTGTGTGTGTGTGTGTATCTATTTGCATGTGGTTTGCGTGGCTCACAGGCCGGAGCTCATCACCTGCAGGGCCAGGTCTGCTTTCTTATCACTTCGTACCTCTCTGATTGGCTTTTATCAGGCCTCTGAGCTCTGATTGGCCTTTATCTCTCAGCACAGCTCTGATTGGGAGGTCATAATGCCTTACTGCAATGGAGCATAAATAGCCCGATAACACACTGATACCAGAGTTCAGCCCCAACACACTGATAATACTCAACATTATATCCTGGCCCTCATCCTGTTTCCTCCACATCCACACGTAGTCTCACCTCGTTGTTAATGTTATGTAATGTGTGATTTAACGAGTTCACTCTATAAACTGAATGCTGAATAAGAAAACCTGAATAACACTAATGCAGTTTTTTCTGTAGTGCACATGGGTAAGTGTAAGTGCATGTAGTCAATTTCTGGACTTTCTTTTTAGTTACTCGTGAATTTACAGACAAAGGATTTTATATACAAAACATATGTTAAACTTGTAACTATTCAACATTAAATGAAATAGTTAAAAATTAACTCCACGTCGGCCAACTACAACTGTAAAAAACGATAATGCATCAGTAATAATAAACCAATAATATACTAAATAATAGTACTACTTTTTTGCTACTTTTACTTATTATTGAATTTTTACTGCTACTGACTTTTACTTGCATGTAGTATTTTTATACTGCACTACTTTTACATAAGTACTTCCTCCTCCACCGGTAGTCTATACTTAAAGTGTTACATTTGTCTTTTCCAATGTTTTGTTCTTACTCTAAATCAGTCAGTGGGTTTTACGGTGCAGCCAAGTAAGACACTGTTATGCTGATTTTCAGCTGATATAAGTTCTACTAAATTCACTTCATGCTTTCATTAGAAGAGCTCATATTTCTAGTTGCTTGCCAGAACTGGTATGATTTATGCATTAGCTTTATTGTATTATAGCCAAACCGAACACAGATTGAGGACTATAAATCCCAGCGCACCAAATTTTAAATTTTCTCCTCTGAAACCTTTTTGGTGTCAGATGTGAATCCACATATTGTTTACTTACACTTTCACTCTGTGAAGTATTATTCTCAGTCACCACTGAAAGTAACTTCAGCGGGTTCTCCTTTTGTCTTCAGGATATTCCTGTACTGAAATATGTACCTCCAGGGGGTAGCAGTAATCAAGAATGGTTAGCCAAGAGACTGATTAGTATCTGTGTGTGTGTGTGTGTGTGTGTGTGTGTGTGTGTGTGTGTGTGTGTGTGTGTGTGTGTGTGTGTGTGTGCGCGCTTCTCTATAAAGAGAGAAAATAAAAAGAGAAGATGGAATTGAGAAAAAGAAAGACATTTTTTTTCAAAGAATCCCGTGCATTCACATAAAACACTGACTCTGTTCCTCCAAACACTTCTCTGAAAAATCTTGATTTTACTGTCAGGGAGCTCAGACAGATTCATTATCAGTCATTCTGTTTTCTACAGTTGTATGTCCTGTACACTGGTCATTTAAATACTATAAATCACGGTGGACAAATTGGATGTATGTAGCAAAATGATTCCTCCTCCTTTCACTCAGTCCACTGTCAACACTTTACACACTGTTATATAGTGTAATATAGTGTTTTCCCACTGCTATAGTTTAGTTACTTTTGCGATGTCATTTTACATAGAAACATCATCACCAGCTACAACATGAAAATACTTCTTACATATTATATGCATCAAAAATCATTCAATGATATAATGATATAAATTTCAGTAACAATAATAATGTAACACAGACAGGGGATCTGCACAATGAATATTTTATACTGTACATGTTCCCAATACATGTGTACCATTACATGAGTAAAATCAGGAAAGCTTTTTACTTATAATGGAGTATTTTTATTGTGTAGTATTGCTATTTTTACTGCACTTAACACTTCCACCATGGCAGCAGGAACAAAAGTCCATTGAATTTACTCCACATATAATGATTTCATATATAGTATGAGCACTCACAAAATTTTCTTCTTTGATGAGGAAGCAAGAGCATGAAATGTCCTTGTGTTTAGTGAACTAATTTTAAGGATTTCATGAGAAGAAAATCTGTCAGTGCTCACCCTATATATGAATTTAACAGAGCTAACACAGCTGTACAGAACTTTTCCTTAAATAATACAAACTTGTATTGTGTTCATGTGTAATATAGTCTCAAAGAGCAAAGTTGAACTGAACTGTATGACAAATCATTTAAAATGCTCAGGAGGTTTTCCACAGTGGAAAATTTCCCTTTGCCCTGAACTCGGCTATTCTCTCCCTCAGTAACCAGCTCAGACCTTTAGTTTAATGGTGTATATCAAACGCATCCAGATCTCAATTATCATTCTTAATGAGGGAACGACTCTAGAGGAATCCCCTTTCCATCTGCAACCTTCAAAGGTCCTTAAAAGAACATCTGAGGGTCTTTATCGGACAAAGTTTCTCCTTCATTTGAATAATTCTCCTAAATCGGCCAGAGGGAGATATGAGAGGGAAGAGTGAGGTCCTAAAGTCCTGGAACTGAAATGAGATCTGGGTATCACGGGGAGACGTACAGTAGTAGACTATGATATGGATTAGAGTTTAGGGATCTGCATTGTTCGCTTCGTTCCTTTTTTCCTTACACTTGTGTTTCTCTGGTGTTTGCACGACGGCCTTCGCTAGCCCACTTCATATATTCACGCACAGACACATTAACATGCAGACGTATTCAGAGGTAAAAGGAGGGTCAGGAGGTGTCGGAGGGGAAGAGAAAATGTCAAGATGTGTGTGTTCACGGGGCCTGTATCTCATTACATAGGAGTGTGATAGCCATCAGAGTCAGAATAATATTTAGCACATGCTGCCTGCTAATGAAGCGGTAATGTCCACAGACTGGAAATGAGAACCAGAGAGGCCTCACTTTCTTTTATCCCCTCATCTCATCGGCTCTCTCCTTCCATCCCTACTTCATGCGCAATATTGATCATCAAATAACTCAACTACGTTACTGTATGTGCGACAACTTAGTTTTCAACTAGCTGCGGAAAGTTAATACGTCTCAGTACTACAAAAAAGAGATGGTCTCTTGTGAATGATTTTTGAGCCGAATCGCTCCATCTTCACATTCACTGCATGAACGACAGCTGTTTGTGTGACTTAAACGTTGATGATTGAGCATTTTGAATTTCCAAGACTTTTCACAGCAGAGTGTGTTGTTTCTACAGCATCAGGAGAAAGAACCTCAGTGGTGAAGGGAGTATTCAGTATTCAACTCATTTACTTAAGTAACATTACCACAGTGTAAATATACAAGTGAAAGTCTTGCATTCAAAGTGTGACGATACAAGTGTCATCAGCAAAACTTACACTACATGTACTTTATACAAAAATAAAAGTATTCATTATGTGAGACTACTATTACTGATGCATTAACACATAAGCATGTTGCTGTTGCTGTCTGCAGTGGAGCTACTTTCATCATTCTTATATACTTGTGTCTCTTTTAAATTCATCGTATTAAAATGCATTGTATTTTATATGCTCATCATAGGTTTTTCAAATCTTAATTGGCAAAGTAATTTATATATATGTAGTGGAGTAAAAAGTAGAATATTTCTCACTGAGTTGTAGTGGAGAAGCTCAGAATTGTACTTAATTGCAGCAAATGTAATCAGTTACTATTCACAGCTGACTAACAAATTATTCAGGACTATTTTTAGTCATGCTATTTTGAGACATGTTAAGTTTTTTGTGTGTCCATTTATCTGCACTCAGAAACAAAGTCAAGTTGAAACAAAAGAGTTTCCACGTGATGAAGCGTTATTTTCAGATCATTTGTCAATGCAAATCTATCCAACTACTTCTGTTACAGGCAAATCAGCTGCATGGGAATCAGCTCTGGGTTGGTAGATGTGCACAGCTGTCTTCTTTACCTGTACATTTTACAGTAAGTTGTAAAAGGATTTGAATCCAGAAAGAGTGAGCATTATTTATTGTGATGTATAATCGCAGGCTTTTGTACTGTTGTACCAAGTATCATTTCAAACCATGTTTAGCCACATGAGAGCCAGGAGAAGAGTTTGTCTTTTTTGGCTTCAACACACTTTTGATTAATTTTATTGTCTGGCTCGACCTGCCTGTTGTATAATACAGGTTTGAACACATTTATAAATGAAAGCCTGATTGGTTACGGCATTATATAATAACTGACACACACTAAAATAAAACAGTCACTTCTGCTAAATGAACTTTGAAGATTCTCAGACCACACTCATAGCTCTGATGGCGGATTAGGTTTATAGTCAGAAGATAAATTAGGTTTTATAGCTCCACAATAAAACACTGGTTTATTGGTCCTCGTTTGGTTTTTGGTTGTAATAAAGGTAAAGGCTACATTTGACTGTTTTATGAACATGGCATCAATTACTGCTTTATTTGATCAAACTGCTCTTCTTATCAAACCTAAATAACTTTTATGAATGAAATTAGTCTTTAAAAGATGCTTCTCATCTCACTGTTCTCTCTCTCTCTCACACACACACACACACACATTCAGTGTTTGCAGTCGCTAAAGGGCAAATGCAAATCATCAGAGAGTTAAACCAAAGGAGAAAGCAGATCTGAACTCAGCTTATTTGGTTAATGCCATTAAGTCGATGTCATCCACCCTCCACAGAGCCCGTCTTTTCTCTCTCTCTCTCTCTCTCTCTTTTACCCTTGTGCACACACAAACACACCTGCACAAAAGAAAAAGTGATTGTTTCAACTTTCGCTCGTGCCCCCTCTTTTCTCTCTCTCCGGCCCTCTTCCTTGTCGAGAAGATTTACATGCTCATTTTTCCTGGCTCTTTTATGCAGAGACTGCCCCCCCCCTTCCCTCCCACCCAGTCACTGCACAAATACAGCTGACAGGAGGTGGAGGCGCTGCCATGACACAGTCGCGTGCCGTCCA
This sequence comes from Centropyge bicolor, assembly GCA_037975185.1. Classification (NCBI taxonomy): domain Eukaryota; kingdom Metazoa; phylum Chordata; class Actinopteri; family Pomacanthidae; genus Centropyge; species Centropyge bicolor. The sequence goes on along the minus strand of JBBMOC010000012.1, from coordinate 10,379,599 downwards.
ACAAATCCCTCTCAATCCGCCAGCCAGCAGGCCCCGAGTGGGCTTGTGTGTGTCTTTGAAACTGTCCTCAGTTTTCGAGTGTGTGTGTGTGTGTGTGTGTGTGTGTGTGTGCATCAGTATATTTTACAGCCTTTGCATTTGTGTGTATGTGGATCTGCCACGTTCCCTGAATGTCATTTAATAAGAGAAACAGAATAGCACACTTGATTGATTGACTTGGAGAGCGAGTCAGTGTAGAAGACATCAAATACAAGTTTGTTTTGAGTCAGCTTGTTGCATTCATCAATCCTCCGTCTGATCAGTTTGTCAATCTTCATCAATCAATATGCCTATCTGATGGAACAGTCTTCCTATAAATCCATCTTATCTCTTTCTTGGTCAAAAAAAGTTTAACCAAAGACTAAATGCTCTAAAGGTCTATCTAATTAGGTTAAAATCCACTATGATGTAGCATTTATTGCAAACTCAAGCAGAAATCAAGACTAGAGTCTGCAGCCGTGCTAGTAGCTTTTAGTTAAATGCTAATGTCAGCATGCTAGCACTCTCAGAACAACAATGTTAACATGCTGTTGTTTACTGGGTATAATGTTTACCATGTTAACCATTGTGTTTTAATGAGATAGCATGCTTTATTTAGTCACTGGACTTTCTACCTGATGATGACACTTTAGGTGAAATAAGGGCATCAACAAAGTTATTATAATCCATCCCGAGGGGAGTATGAATGTCAGAACCGAGTTAAACCAAATTAAACCAAACTAAACCAAATTACATGGCAATCCACCCAATAATTTTTGAGATATTTTAGTATATGCAGATGTGAGAAGGAGGATCACCAAAGTCAGTAGGACTCATCCTCGCGGGACCATGAATGTCTGTATTAAATTCAATGGAAATCTATCAAATGTTGACATATTTCAGTCTGGACCAAAGTGGTGGAACCACAGATTATCCAGCTCTATGAACAGCAAGGTCAGTCCAAAAACAAGACATCCAAGGCATGGAAGATTCCTTTCATCAATAATATATTCTATATAAAACCTCTATAAAAAAATCTTTTTCAACAGGTTTCAATAGGCTTTTGGTGCCTGACCTTTGCCCTTTCACGCTACATAAAGACGTTGCTGTTTGTCTTTGCTGTTGTTAGGACGTTATAAAACCACGCTGACAGACTATTGTCATGTAAATACAGGCTGCTGATGGTCTATGATGAAACTCAAACTCTATACAGAGCTTGTTTTCATTTAACTTACACATTTAAATCATGCATGTGAGGTATCAGATGTGTTCACTCTAATGCTGGTGGTACATTAGATATTCGATTTATTGTGTTTGTCCCCTTCATATATTATGTCTCAGGGATTGAAGTGATGCAGTCAGTGATGGATGGATGTGCTTTGCTGTGTGGCATTTTAACCAGGTCTTTAGAAACAACTCTGCAGCTGCCTCCTGCTACATGGCACTGCGGGTTAAGCACACACAGACACACACACACACACACAGACACACACACACACACATAGATGCTGCAGCCCTCCAGCTCTCCTCAGTCCAGGGGGCAGTAAAGTGGTTATCTCTCTCTTTCAGATCCTAATCTGACAGCAGCTCCTGCCTGTTGCCAGGTTACCCCTGGGGCGTCAATCTCCATTTAAATCCTCGCTGCCTCCCCGCCCACCCATCAACACCAGCCCTGTACACCCACCACCCTCCACTGCCGTCCTTCACCGCCCCCCCTTCTCATCCCCCAGCCCTTAGGGTCCGCTCTCTCCTCTCTCACCCCCCCACCCCCGCCACCAGACTCACTGCGATGGTGGCATCAGGCTGAATTCACACAGGGCAGCAGGTGACACATGGATGCTTTGGAATCAGCTGCTATTCAGGAAAAAAAAGGCGGATTGTGTGTTTTTTACGACGCAAGCGTGCACGGTGGAGTTTGTTCGACAAGCTCGGGGCTGCAGGCCGTTCCCAGTGTGCTTTGGCACGGGTTCACACACAGTGTACAGCATGGTGTTGTAGAGCAGGGGGATATGGGCTGAGTGGGTTTGTTTTAGAGAAGGGGCGGCAGACAGGGGGTCTCGTAGCTGTAGGAGGATGTGGGCAGGAGCCTGCACCGCTCAGACAGATGAGGGGAAATGGATGGAGAGATGGAGCGATAGGGAGTCTGATGTCTGAGAGAACGTTCTTCTCCTCCTTCTCTCTTTCCTCCCCTGGTTGCTGAATGGAGGTCCATTGTGTGTGTTGGAAGGGACGTCTTGGATGTTGACCCTCACCCAGAGGTCACATGGGGAGCAGGGTGGATGAGAGAGACCGAATAATTGCAGCACAAACACAAAGACGGGCCCACTGACAGGCCCAGCCGTTGTGCCAGTCCGACCTTCGAGAGGCTGTACAGTAGTGTGTCTGTCTAGCCTGTTTGTTTGATCTATTATCTATTGTTGGCTGGTTAAAGCCTGGAGGCAAAGGAAGTTGTAGCATTGTTTTCCATAGAAGGAAGAAGGAACCAGAGATACCTGTTGGAAGGTACAAAAGAATGGATAGATAGATAGATACAGTTGATTAGATTAGATTGCGGAGGAGGTTTTAGGGTTCTTTGAGGAGAGTGTGTTACTTTATGTATCTTAGCAGTAAGAAAAAAAGTTTCTGAATGCTTATTGCTTTTTTCTTGTATTTTTTATAGGTTCAATTAACACCAACATGTTCATTTGTACAGTTGGTAATTGCTGTTCATGCTGGCTGTGTATTGAGGAGGACTGTGAGAGTGTGGTGGACGGGTGTGCATCATATCCAATCTGCAACAAAGGCTCATCTGTTTATTGACCATAACCACAGTCTTTCCATAACCTTAACTCAGTGCTTTAGTTGCCTGAACCATGCATTAGCCTTATTTTTTTTGCCATGACCTCTACCTAATATTAACTGTACTGTAGTTGCCATGTGCCGATCGTGTTGAAAGCAAAAATATAATACTTGCTCATCAAATTGTCCAATATCAATGTTATTGTCTTTCAGCAGTGTTGGAAAAAAACACACAAGAGAAGCTGGTGAGATTTGACATTGAGCCATCCTTGGCACTTCTAAGCTTGTGCCAGGGTCCCAGAGGACCTGTGGTTTTGGGTGGAGGTGTGTGTGTGTGTGTTGGAGCCTGCGCTGTGTTTGTGTGCGACTGCAGTCCAGTTGGCTCGCTCCCGGTCAGTGTGTCAGTCAGTGTGTCGTGTGAGAGGGCATGCTCGGTGCATCTGAAACCTCTGGGCTGACGGCCGGCGGGCATGGCTCAGCCACCGGTGCTCCACCTGGCTGATTGATGCGGGCCTGTTTGAAGTCCTCTCAGGGAGAATGAAGTCCATTCATAAGCCGCTGCGCCCTCCACACTCCCGGCCCCACCTCTCACTGCTGTCCCTCCACTCTGTTAACAGCTGAAATGCTACACTGCTCAGAGCTCAGAGTGGTATGAAACTGAGGTGGACAGACAGCAATATGATAGATAGCCTCAGGATATTCTCCATCTGTGTGGAGCTGCTGCCTGTTGTGGCTTCAGTTTCCTGCTCTTCTGATTTGAATACTCTGTACTCTATGTGAAGATGTGTCCATCCCTAAGCTGTAGACATTCACCAGTGGATTCACCAGTTGATCACCCCATAGTATTATAAGTTAAAAAAAAAACTTTAAAAACATTACAGTTGCATTTATTTTTAAAAGTACTGATCGTTTTTTCAATTGACCTACTATTTCTTTGGTTTATAAAATATCAGAAAAGAGCTTAAAAATCATCAAACTACTTTATTTGTTTGACTAACAGTCCAAAGTCTAATGATATTAAGTTTACTATAAATTATCACAAAGAAAAATAAGAAAATCCTAAAAAGCTGCAACCTCTAAATATTTAGCATTGTTGCTTAAATAGATTATTGATTATAAAAATAATTATCAACAAAGATTGTTTTGCTCATATTGAACTTCTTGGAAGACTTTGTTATATGTAACTTAGCTTAGCATAAAGAATGGAAGCAGAGGGAAACAGCTAGCTGTGTTCAATTCAGTTACATTAATATAGCACCAAATCACAACAGAAGTCATCTCAAGTCATTTTCCATACAGAGTACATACAGTTCCCATCGTGAACAAACACTTGGAAAACAGAACCAGGCTCAAGATAGGGGTCATCTGTTTGGACTGTTTGGCTTGAGAGAGAGAGAGAGAGAGACCAAGAGATGGGGCAGGGGGGGAGGGAGGGAGAGAACTACAATATAATAATAATAATAGCAGTGATTAAACAGAGACACTTGCAGTGGGAGGCTTGTGAAGACAGGTCCAGACTCTGCAGCTACAGTGACACATGTACCTGCAGGAAGCGACAGGAAAGAGAGAAAGAGAGAAATGAGACAGCACAAAACTACGAGCAAGGGAAGAGGTTGCATTATGGGTCAAGAATGAAAACAGGTGGAGGAGAGAGAGGAGGAGAGTATATATGTATGTGTGTGTGTATGTGCTATTCGTCTTCTTGTATCATGCACATGTGAGTATGGGTCCCCTACAATTTCTATCAGAGAGATCTGCTGTTGACAGGCAGAGCCAAGGTCAGTTCCTGGCCCTCTCACCACGCTTTGTCTGTGGGATCCCTGGAATGTGCAGGAATGTGGGCTCGGACAGGTGGAGAAGTCCTCCTCAGAGACACCCAATTGCAACCCCCCCCCCCCTCTTGCTCTCCCTCAACTAGTCTCTCTGCCTCCACTCCCCACCCCGCCTGCTCCCTCTCTTCCAGGTTTCCCCTCACTTTGTGTCTGAAGAATGAATGTCAGGAAACTGCTCTCCTCTTTTCTCTCTCCACGTGGTGAGCAGAGGAGAAATGGAGGCAGACAAACTGGAGAGAAAAGCTTGATTTAACATGAGAACAAGAGTCCAGGCGTTTCCTTTTATTTTCTTCCCCTTGGCAATTTTCTTCCTCCGTCTGATGGATTGGCTTTGGACACCATTGTCACCACACGTAGAGAGATATTCCCATTCTTCCGCAGATGGACTGTCAGGAAAAAAACCCGACCTCTCGTTCCCAGCGCGGTTTCATTCAGTCTGCCTCAGCAAGAAGTTAGACAGGTATTTCTCCAGGTTAAACTGGAGAAATAACCTGCCTGAAGTAGAGCTTCCCTCATCCCCCATCCACCCACCACCCTCCTTCCTTCACTCAGATTGTTATCGTCAGTTAGATTATTGCTTCCTGTAGAGACCCAGAGCTGCCTCCGCTCACAGTTTTATGTCCCTCATGTTCCTGAATGAAGCGTATGGCCAAATTATTTTTATCCTCACACAATGAATGCAACAAAATCTCTAGTTTGCACATTAGTGTAAAGATTCATATATGTTAAAAACAGGTAATGGCTACTTCTTGACCTACACTATATATCACAGTGTGAGTTAAATTGTCTCCTGTACATGAATCCAAATGTTATGTCAGTGTCACGCTTATGTCATGAGAGCGTCCTTGAGATATTGAAGCGACTGTCTATACCAGTTCTGTCTTGAATGCAGATTTCAATGATGGATGTATTGTAATTCAGACATCAAGCAGCAAACCCAGACCTTCTGTGCAGTTTTCACTCTTAACCTAAATTAAATAGCTTCAGCTGTCAGTGAACTTGAGAGGAGCAACAGATGCTGAGAGTCTGTGGGATTTCACAGTTTGCTTCTCTTTATGTGTGTCTGCCTGCCTTATTGGAAAAATAGATTTGAAGCAAAAATAAATGCTTCAGATTGTGGTTATGCCTGTTAGATGAAGCTGAGATGTGAGTGTGTGCACAAAGCCGGTGCTTTTACATCACTAGTGTTTTGGTTTTGTGGAGCACTCTACTGACTGAACACTTCTAGTTCTCTATGTATCTAACTTTTCCACTCTTCTGTTATCTTGTTTTATGTTGTATGTGTGGCCCTGAAGCTTTACCCTTTGCTGCTGTTTTGGTCATGTTTCCATTGAAAACTGAATTAAGGATTTTATGGTTCATAACATCAGATTCAGATTGTGTTAACTCAAAACCATGTTCATGTACTATTGAACACAACCAACATACGCAATACAATAATGACAATCATTTTCACCCAGCAGGAATGAATGTCCCTCAAAACGTACTCAAACACTGTGTTTATAAGCACTGTAAATAGTTTAAATATTCTTAAAGACAGCTCCTATTTATTTTCATTTACATGTAACTTTTGGCTTCATCAACAAAATTTACTTAAACATAGATGGACTTTTTGGAAGCACTTTGTCCTATTTCCTATTTATTCATCCAAGTCTTTATATGTTCCAGTAACTTCTGGGATCTTGGTAACAATTTAGAATTTGTCTCTCTGCAATTTATACTTTTATGCAATTCTGTATGTACTTTTCCACCATCCTCTTTAAAGAAAAATCAAGATGAATTGCAGCCATTGTTTTAATAAAACAGTGACTGTAATAAATATCTTTTTTCATGAATGCGTTTTTATTTGTACTGATTTTGTTTGATTCCAACCTAAACGAATCATTTCACTGTATAATGTGGCAAAGACAATGAGAGAATTTGTGAAACACTGCTGTGAAACATCCTTTGAGTATATTTGCATTGTGATTTTAATTTTCCTACTCACAGTTGCACACACGCTATTCAAATATTCCATGTCTACGCCCTCCTCCCCGTCCTCAGCCTGACTGCAGTACAGCGTCCCAGCCGTCAGCCTCCCAGCCTCATCACTGCATCACTTCTGGAGTAACAAGAGCCATCCAGACCCCTCTGACACCCACTTCAACACAGGCCGTCCTGTAAGACTTCCGTGGCCTCTGATTAGATTTGACCCCTCAAATTGAATCTCTCTCTGAAACAAACACCCTTTTATGCACATGAGCATACACACAAACACGCATCAGCTGGACATTGAAACCCTACTTAGTTGATTGTTTACGCGGTGACTCTTATTCTCAGTAAAAAGCTGCTAATAGGAGCAAATTACTGCCAACAACTTGGAAATATCAAGTGCCTGACTGCTTCAGCTGTAATGGAGTTAACTGCTGACCAATCCAATTACGGGTCTGCAAGGGTCTCAATGGAGCCCGGGGAGGGATGGATGGGATGGAGAGAGGGGTGTGTCGGCCTCAGGGGACGGGGGAGTGGAGGGTACCTGGCTCCTGGACCGCTAACTGTCACTCCTCTGCTGTAATTGCATTTGGAGTGGACCATGGGGCAGAGTTGCCGCTGCCATCCAGACTTCGAGCAGGAGATGTGATCTGATCAGTCAGTCAGTTATTAGCAAACATAAAACAGCTGCTCAGCTCAGGGTGGAGTCTTCCTTTGTCTCTCTTAAACTGTTGGAACAATTACTCCAAGTCTTCCAATAGCACTTCCTGAGCCGCACTGCTTGAAGTATTCACATATTTCCATTGAAGAATGAGAGGTGTTTTTTTTGGAGTAAAATGCTTAAGATGATTGAAGGATTTATTGAGGTTAAGGACATGTAAAAGTCAGAGCAGTTTCAGCCATCGAGGACCGTGGCGTGTTTGTTTTTGTTCTGCTTTGTGAGAGACATTAGGCTGGTCGTGACCCCAGAGGTCAGCGAGAACACAGCTCTCAGCTCGCTGGGTCAACTTTGTTTGACGTCTGGAAATGTTAGAGCAGTAACTCAAACCAGGCCTGTTAATCAAAGCTAATGCAAGTTTGATGCAGCTGTATTTCTGCCTCTATCTCCACTTCATTTAACCTCCATTACCTCGGCCTTGCTTCCTCATTCCACGTCTCTGTCCTCTCTCCTCACCCCACTTTCTCTCTCCCCATGCTCTGTTCAAGTTGCTCTATAACTGGGACCCCCCCCTTCTCCCCTCCAACTCGCTCCCCTCAGGCATCCCAAACCTCATTTACACAGATATGTTTAGCCAGCACAGGAAGCAACCCGTGCCCTTAACAAAATTACGGTCCAGCCAGCGAATGAGCCGCGGGGCTGGTCTGCAGGGACCAATCACAGAGGGCCTCGACTCTACCACTTCCTCATTTGAAAGAAAGAAAGGGGTCGGGTGCCTCAGAAATGCTGACTTTTTTTTGTGTTCCCCCTTACTGTGAGACAACTTTGGACCCGACCAAGAGCTCACCTCTCGCAAAGTGAACTAATGTACTCCATTACAGCTTTTATATGGGCTTCTTATGTAGCTTTGAACGATGTTAATGATAAGGACAGTAATGATGGTGATGTAAATGCACTGAGTGCTGTGTTAACAGACCCAGGGTGCACGGCTGCACTCTGATCACTATCTCTGCGGCGCCTCAGTAATTTGGCTCTGAAGTTTCGTTCTATTAATGGGACTCTGCTTTTCCTTTTTCCTCTCATATCCTTTAATTCTCCCCGTGCCTGCATTCGTCTTTATGTCTGCTGAAACTCTCTTGTTCTTCCAGGCACAGTCTTTAAGAGATCACACTGTTTATATATAGAGGTTCATACGGCCATAACAAATGTTTCAGGAATATTTGTTATATTTGTAGTCTATTTAAGTGTATAAAGTGCAGCTATTTTGCATTAGTGCCTCACAGCAAGCCTTAACAACCTTTACTTAAAACATCCCTTCATGCTTTTTATTGCTGCAGGTCTGTGGCTCTGTGGGAGAAAGTCTAAAGATGAGTGTCTCCCTTTGATTTCTGCTTAATATTCCAATGTTGTCTGTGGTCTTGGAAGGACCATGATGCCACTTAAACAAGCCCCTCTTCCCACTCCCCCACCCCACCCCCCTTAAATCTGTTTCAGTATGCATCAGAGACTCTGGAGGGGTAGCCGTGTGAGATATCTCTCTCTCCCTCATTCCAATCACCTCTCCCTCCATGCCCTCTGCTCAGGTAATTAACTTCTCCCTCCCATCTCGATCCCCTCCAAGCCCAGCCTCTCTCTGCTCCTTATCTGGGCTCCTTTCAGACTGTTAAAACTATCAGCCTCCTTCCCCGTCCCCCCTGTCTAATTCCTCTGACTGAAGGTGGGGAATAGGTAGAAACTAATCCAGACCTGCCCTCCACCACCACCACCACCACCACCACCACCCGCTTTCTGCTCCCCGCATCTGCTCACCACCTCTGTCTCACACCAGCTGAATGACTTTCTACCTGTTTTGTCCCCTTTTTAAAAAAGAATCAGGCCTTTTCAAAGGTTCATCTCTCTCACCTTCAGTTTGAATGGAGATTCAAGAGCCTGAGATTGGATTAATTAGACATGTTATCCTGATCAGTGAAAGAGAGACTTGATCGCTGTTCACCAGATCCTGATTAGGACCCACACACACACACACACAGGCTCAGACACACACACACACTGAGGAGGTGAGGTGAGCAAAGCCAGGCTAAATCTTTGACTTTTGGAACTGCTAGGGATTAAAAGGAGATTGTAATTGCTTTTTGCCCACTCTCAGTTCATTTGTATTGACAACTTGTTACTCCTTTGTGGCACAGCAGAGAGCAGAGAGGTCACAGCTCTGTGAATAGAGTTGGGCCATCACTTGACAAAGACAGAGCACGAATGAGAGGACAAGGAAGAGTGGAAGAAGCTTTCATCTTTCCACTAGTGAGGCTTTTATAGGCACTAATGCCAATTTATGATCTGATTCAGAACATCTGTAAATGGTAACCTGCGCACAGTTGGCACATGTCAATGGAGAATACAAAGACAGGTACAATCTTTGACAGATAATCACAGTCATAATTACCATAGTGTGATAATGGAGAGAGAGCCCTGATTGAATGTGAGGAGGAATTAAGTGGAAAGACGTATGTGCTTCTCTCACGCCTCGCTTCTTTCTCTCTTTTCTCTTTTGCCTCTCACTAGTTTCATCCCTGCCTAATAGCCTGTGACTCGTAGTGTGTGGTACTGCTCGCTGAGTTAGAGGTCAAGTGTTAAGTGTTGTGTGTGCGGCGAGGATTTGTTCCAGATCGTGTGTGGTTAACCGAGACGAGGTGAAGCACACTGTTAAAAATGAGCCGAACGCCTAAGCACAAAAGACACAGCTGAACTGGATCGTGAAAGTAAAGTCAGCAATGAGTTCTGTAACTAAAGGATCAGATTCATGTTTGTAGCTTCAACAGCTTCTGAGATGGTGATATCTTTAAATGTTAAAGAAGTAGCTTAATCTGTTATATATAATTAATCACAGCTTTATGACTCTAAATTTAGACAAACAAAGAATTATATTAAGAAAAATAGTATGACTTCACCATCCACTGTTTATGCTCATAGCAAATCAGTACAAGTATAGTAGTGCATTAGTTTATTTACAAAAATATATATAAACAAGCTTTAATGATAGGACTGGAATAACGGCAAAATAAGAAACGATTTATTATGTAGTTCTATTTCTTAGAATGTTTCTTCTTTTGACTTCTACTAAGTGACAAGAACATGTTTCCATGTTTTGTGGTACACAACTATACTGTAGTGAAGTCAGATTTAATTGGATTGATGTTATTTTAGGACATAGTCCACTTACATACACATTATCTTTGTATGAGGATGATTTTTTTTAAAGAATTTAATACATACACATACTTTTAATATTAATTTTAATAGTTCATGGTTGTGGACCAGCAGTCAATTAAACACTGAAATAATCCCTATTTGTCCACATGTAAATATATAGAAATACAAAAATGTAAATAGTTAAAATTGTAAAATCCCCGGGTAAATTTTAGAGACTTTTTACAGTGTGAGAGTTCCTCTGTTAGTCTCTGTGCTGGGCATTCATGGAGGGGAACCTCAGCCCTCCACCTGGGCTTTTAACATCAGCTGATCAGTCTACAGAGTCTACAGTTTCACCCCCTGCATTGTGCTGTTGCTTTCACTTAAACAGAAACTCCAAAACAATCACTGATAGTTTCAAATTAAATGATTTCCGTCACGGCCTCGGCACATATATACTAGACGGTATAAATTTCTGAACCGAGGCCTCTTTCTTTTTTACTCTGCTGGCTGTATCATGTTGCCAGGACAAAGCCATGCAGATCCCTCCTCCTTTTACACCTCTGTCTATAGCCAGGGATAAAGACCTGATTCACACACCCTCTATACACTCTTCCCTCCCTTTGAGTGTTTACTGTTTAGTGCAGCCAGTGGCAGAGCCGAGGTCGGCCTCTGACTCAGGCACCTTGGCAGTTGCAGTGAGAGCTGGCGGGTTTGAGGTGGAGCTAGAGCCGTGCAGGTCACGGTGGGGGAGCAGGATGGATGAAGCAAGAGAATAACTGAGATAAAAGTAGAAATGGAGAGCTGAAAATGAGAGGGTGCAATAGGAGAAAGGAAAGCGGGGATTACTCGCAGTGCTTATCTCAAAGTGAAAGAAGGTTACAGTGACGAGAGGAGAGAGGAGGAAGGGAGAGAGGGTTAGTGTTTTGGGCTGGTTGGTCAACGCACCAGAGATGATAACTGCAGCTCCTATAAGACCTGGACCTCTGCTGGTGTCTGATCTCCACACGTAGTGATGCTGCATGATGATGAAATATAGCTGCCTTTCATCTGTCCCATCACCTCTCCTCCACCATCCAACCCACTCAAGGAGGCGGTTGGTTGTAATGTAACAGACGGCAGTAAAGCAGCTTTGCAATACATGCAGGCCAACATGAAATCCTATGTTTTATGCTGATCCACTGATCAATAGTTGCTGGACAAAAACACATATCAGTGTGTTAGGTGTGTTTGCCAATAGGACAAGAAGATGGAAACAGTTATGTAAAACTACAATCTTGTCATCACTGTGAACTTTCCAAACAGTGGAGACTCCAGAAATTATTGTATCCACCCAAAAAATGGTTTGGCACACTGTTAAATCACAAGTGTAGTTTTCATACTTTGGTTTTGTGCATTGATGAGCTTCAGTAGTGATGGCAGGTGGATTTTATTACCGTTGGACAGACTAGGTGATTCCCTGTTTCTGGTCTATATGCTGAGATCTTCAGCTGCTGGTGCTCAGTCAGAAAGAAACTGAAGAAGCGTATTTTCCAAATGTCAAACTGTTCTTTCAGTATGAATGGGGCAATGCAGATTTCAAAATATTCAAAGAATTGTCTTGAAATTGTTCGCCAGCCCTTGAGGATACACACACAGTATGTTTTAATGAGAAACACTGGCTGTGTTTGAGAGACTGTGTTAGCTTTGACAAACTAATCCCAACTCGAGGTCCACTTGTCAGCTTTTTCCGATGCCTTCAGGCATAACATATAGTCTTCATCAGCAGCTGAAGAGCTTGCCCAGTTGAACTGAGAAGTGGAAAAATCTAGTAAGTGAACCTTGAATTGGGATTGTTTTGGCAAACTTTAATTTTCAAGGTCACTATGGAACTTTAATGTTTATCTCTGAAGCTGAAGCTTAAAAGTGCTATGGATGGAATTATAACACGCATGTCAACAGATGCATCTCTGTGACAACTGAGCAAACTCCATCTGTTGTTTGATGCAGTTCATAACTTTGGGAAATAGATTCATGGCTTTGCATTAGGGTCATGTGTTCTACATTATCACTGTAATTCTTTGCTTAATGTGATACAGTTTAATCACATATTGAATCCTATAAAGGCTTTTCCTCCGCCCCATTACTCTTCACCTGTACGCAGTCTAACAAACAGCCCGGTCTAAGATTACCCATCATACCGCAGCAGCTTTGTTGGCATGACAAAAGGGAGCGAGCACTCAAATGACAAACTATGGAGTTGCATAAATCAACCACCACCCCTATATACAAGAACAAGAAGAGACAGTCGTGTAATGCACCCACTTTATCCTTCTCTTTGTACCGGGCATGCTGTTCAGCTCTTTCTCCTCTTTGTTTGTTGTTTTACACCCCCACCCTCCTCATCACCTCTTCCCTACCTCTCCTCCTGATAGTCGACCATCATCTTTCTTCCTGTGCTGCATCTTCTTTATCTCCTTGTTTTTGTAGCTTACATACTATAGAAGAATCGGTAAACATATAGGTGCTGGCACAGTTTGATCTTTTTTGTTATTAGCAGTAGTTTTGTCATATTTGTTACAGGCTAAAACTATGAAATGAAGTCTGTTGTATTTAGTGCTACAACATATTAACCAAACATAATCCTAGGGACTGTTTAAGGTCGCTTGAGTATTTTAAATGCAGCCACAATCACTCATTCACTATGTGACAGATGCTGCAAAGTGCCGTTACAAGCAGCTCCCAGGGGACGAAGAGAAAGTGCAGGATTCACCATAGAGGGGGAGTGATGGGATGCACAAGCTCTGTGGACAGATATGTCTTCTGTGTCAATCAACCACAAGTCATGAAGAAAACTGATTGGTTGGCACAATCAGTTTTTTATCATTACAATGCCGACATACCATAAAGTAATAGAAAGCTTTTGGTGACATAGACGACTGTGCTACAACTGTACTAATGTGTTTTGGATGGGTCCTCTGCTGTACCCCTCTGGGTCTGTTTCATTGTGTCTAACTGGATTAGGATGGACAGATAGAGATGGAAGCAGCAGGAAAATAATGGCATTAGTACCTGGAGACTGAGCACTAGTGATCCGTCGTCAATCCAAACCCATTCGGCCGTGATTGACTAGTGATAAAGACTTTAAAATGAAGAGCACTTTGCCCTCCATGTGATAACCATACATTTTAAGATGGAGTATTCGCAATCTGACAGATGGAGTACATGTTACATGTATTAGCATTGGTTGTTTTTAAAGGCTCGGCTCATTGTAAATCAATCAGATGGAATCTCGTCGTAAACCAGCTTTCCATTGACCATCTTTGTTTGGAGCAACACAATAAGAAGTGACTGACTGACTGACTGGATTGTGCTCAGCGAGGAGCATGCTGTTGTATCTTTGTTCCCAGAATAATTGGCAACGGTGGCTGTTTCCTATAAGTCAGCCAGAAATCCCCCCTGTAAAAAGTAGAAATACCAGAGACAAGAAGAAGATAGCAGAATGTAACGGTAATAGTGAATTTGTGCGCTGCAATCTCCTGCGATCTCCATTAAGTGGCAGTGAGCAGAGAGCCAGTCTGATAACCTTGCTGTCTGGGAGCCTGCACTATCTGTTAAAAGAAGACATCATTGGATTAAGCATACCCTCCCACAACCCAAGACATCTGATTTCTAACTGATACATGCCATTATTAATTACTAAGTGCAATTACAGCTGGTAAAAAGGTGCATTTTACGGCCTTACAGTAACCTGCACCTCTGTACTTCTATTATACACACTCTCTGGAAATGGCTGCAGGTTTTTCTGCAGATACTTTTCATAAAGTTTTGTCTGTCAGTCTCATTGCTTTGATGGACATTCATGGACATTCTGATGGCTTTGAAAATTATTCATTGCATGTATGTAAATGAACATTTTCTTTGCATAAAAAACACTCTTTGGAAAAAATAGTGCAAAGGAGTGAGTGTCTGATAGCAGGTAGGCTAAAAGCACACACACACACATGCAGCACACTTAGCGACAGATGTACATATTACCTCAGTCGTTTTTTGCTGGGAGGATGGTATTAAAGGACATCAGAATCAGATTCAGTTTTGTTGCCCAGGTATGTGTACACATACAAGAAATTTGACTCCGGTTTCACTTCGCTCTCCGTGCTTACACTTTTAAGTAGACTAACGACATATAGGTGGACTAAAGGACGAGGTGAACCAGACGAAGTGAAATGGAAAATACTTGATGGTGACGCTAAAGGAAAAGTCACTGGAACATCAGATGACAGTTTACCCTGAGAAGGACTTGTACCAAATTTCAGTGCAATCCATTAATAGTTGTTGAGATATAAGTGGCGGACTGACTGACCGACGTGCCGCTAACATGGATGAAAATAATAAGATGACAGAATGATCGAAGCATCAAATCTCAACACTTGTTCAGAGTATTGTTAAGCTTATTGATTTATGCAATAAATCTAAAATCCCAATCTAGTTTTTGATTGTAGCGCCGGGATGAAAAGTTTCCTAAATGTGCTTTATCTGCAGGATTGCTCATTAGCTTCATATTGTGTCTGTCAGTCAGTACAAAAAAACGAGCCAGCTGTATGAGTGACAGATGCATGCAGGACTAGAGAACAAACAGCCGGCAGACGACGACGACTGATCAAAACAAAAGCAGGCACAGAAAAGCAAAGCATCAACATGACAGCTGATTCATGAATGGACGACTGTCATCCGTCACCGAGGTGCAGTTTTACAAACAATTACACCAAATCTGTGGTGTAACAAATGTGATCTGGTTTTTCACTCCCAATATTGTGCCTTAGAAATTTGATTGATATTAGTATAAGTGAGATAATGCGCTGCTGGTATCAAAGCTGTTGCTCCGGTGTTGTTTGAAAGGAAGTGTGCTGGCATGAATGAAGATGTTTGAATGCAGGGAGGGAGAAAGCCAGCATTAACACAGTGGAAGTGGGGCTGTTCATTTGTCAGGAGATGGATTGCAGCCATTGAGAGGCAAAGCTTTTAATTTGGCTCTGGTGTGGTAATTAGGTTTCAATTCGCTGCGCTCACTAAGAGGAATGGGGAGGGTAATGAAGTTAGTCATCTTACTGTGTGTGTTTAGAGAGTGGAGGAGGGGGGTTAAGTATGCACAGTCTACATTTTTCAGTGGCTCCCTCTGCCTCTCATACTCTAATTCATTGTGTAATGCTGTTTATTGCGGGTATCACAGTGCTTTGATGCATTAGTTAAGTGGCCCCAGCGCATTACTGTAATGGGGAGAGAACATGAAAACACACCGAAACCTGATCTACAACCTCTCTCCTGCTCTCTCCTTTCTGTCTTAATAATGTCTCTCTTTACTCTGTCGAATATTTTTCTTCTGTCTCGCTCGTTCTCCGTCATTTCCCCAGTGTCTCCTTCCCTTGATTTCCTCGTGCCCACGTCTGAACCGACTTGATGTCACTAATGGCTTGGTATAACATGCAGAAAGGACAGAACATGGGAATCTCGGGTTACATGACCTGGGATAAAGAGGAGAGAAGGGAGTAGTGGTAGAGTAGTAAAAGTAGGAGAAGAAGTGGACAAGTGTATGTTTGTCATGTGCTGTTGGTGGAGGGGAAAATGACGGAAAAATTAAAGTCATTTTGTTAGATAAAGACTAGTAGTGAAAATAACAGTGATACAAATCGTGGTAAAAAAAGGACACATGTCTTATGTATAAATGATGTGCTCATGGTCATGTGAAAATTAGCCTCGGGTTGTTCTGTTATCCCATTTGCATTCTTAGTGTATTCATGTAAATATGTAACGCACAGCATGTCCTTAAGTACTTTTGTGTCTCTTTGCACACCTATGCTTTATGTGTGTGTGTGTGAGTGAGTGTTTGTGTGTGTGTGTGTGTGTGTGTGGCAGTGGGCACAGTAGCCACATGATGACCCCTGCATGACCCATGAGAAGCGTGTAGGCGCCGGGGTTCAGTCTGACTCTTGTCACATGATCCCCTGCCGCCCTCCCTCTGCGTTCACAATGGAGTATTAATCTGAACACATACACACGCAACTGAGAAACAGTCACACACACAAATAGACGCTTTCTTTGTCTCCACGTGCAGCTGCTCAGCTGTAATATTGAGAATAATCAATATTTTACATGCATTTTTCTATAATCATCCTCCTGTAATCATTCTTGCATAGCCTGATCTGTCGGAGTCGTGATGTCTGATTTTTCATAACCACGCTCTTCATCACAGTGATTTTTTTTTCTTTATACCTCTGTTGTCCTCACTCTTTTCTCCTTCCTCCTGTCTGCTGACTCTCCCTCTCACTGGTTTGTCATTAAGGGATTAGTGAGGTGAGAGACGGATGAGGTGGCCTGAGGTGGAGCTGGCTGTTGTGTTAATAGAGGACGTGTGCCTCCTGTCAGTCACGTCCCTCCCTCTTTATTCGCCCCCTTGAATCAAAGCCCTGTGCAGCATTTTATTATATCGTTGTTTCTCTTTTCACTGATATAAGTTAATATGCTGTTAGCTAAGCGAGCCCAAGCTGACTTCCTCTTACCTCTCCTGTCTCTCCCACGGTTGGGGCCCAGGGCCTCCAGCCTCCCAGCATCCTTGGTGTGTGGGCTGACTCCAGGCCGGCTTCCTGTTATAGAAATTCGCGGAACCACGTTCCCCACACACACAGACACACACACACCCTCAACAGCCCTGCAGCCATCTGTAGGTGAGTGTGTGTGTGTGTGCGTCTGTGAATGTGATATACTGTATGTACGCTGCTTGCTCAGACAATAGAGTCCGCACGCAAGAGAGACCCAGACGGGTCGAAACGGAGAATGAAAGGTGAACGGGTGGTTTAATGTCACGACACACAAGGTGCTCAAAGTTCTCAAAGATATCACTATAACCAAAAGAATAACACCGCCAATTCTGATGTATGGTTTACGAACAAAAATGAAAGTCAAGGGTGGAAAGAGTTCAAGAATATCCTGCTGTCGTTTACTTCAAAGATGCACTAGTCAATATATTAAGTTTGCAGTGGATCAAATGATTGTAATGTGAAAGTGATCATTCACAATGATGAACCCATAGATAATTATCACTGGGCAATGCAGCTCCCCTCAGCTTTACAGCGCTTTTGTGTCTTTCAGCTAATGGTTCACTGTTTTGGTTCTTTCTTCCCGTTCTCATCAGCAGCAACAAAGCTCTGATAAACCCAGCCACCAACATCAGACAGCAGATGGACAATGTTAGCAACTAGCTGGTGAACAAACTGGAGAATTTATGACCTGAATAGCCAGATGTTTCCCTCCAGAGCTGGTGGAGACCAAACACAGAGCTAGAAGAGCAGTGAATATTGGACTGACATTCATCAGGTGGACACAAACACAGTTTAAAATAAATGTTCATGTTGTTCTCTGTCTGCTGGATAACAAGCTTGTTAATTGGCTTGACAGGTCAACTTTACCAGTTGATGTGCCTGATGTTGTGTTTACAGCTTGTTGTGATCTTTTGAAAACTACTAGGTAATTACAGTTATGACAGGGCTACTTGTATCCTCACTGTAAATATAGTATTATGAATATTTTAACATGAAGATCTGCTCCCAAGTAACGACCACTGACTCTTCTTTTTTTTAACACAGACTTTTTAAAAAAGAGATTGATACATCAAAATTGAATCGATTATGCCTTTTCAAAGTATCTGAATGCAATACTGATTAAAGATGACATTGTAATTTTAGCATCTAAAGAAGTTACAGAATGCCACTTCTAGCACACACTAGCACCTCAATTAATTACTTTTCACTCTACATGCTTTCCAGCTAATATATTGTAGTAATTGCAAATTGAATTTAAGAGTAAAAAAATCCTTGTGTTTGGATGAAAATCAGACAATATGTTGTTGTGACAGACTAAGGCGCAGTAATACTAGTTTACAGAGTATCTAAGGCACTCATAGCCGTGCAGGTGTAACGGGAGTACATCACAGTACAAGGTGTAATTTATAGGCGGAGACGAGCGGAGAAGCTGAGCAGGGTGAGGTTTCAGAACATGGACTAATAACCTCACAGCGTCACTCAATCCACAGCAATTGTGCCGGAGCTCAGAGGCCGACTTGTCACAGCAATCTGAGCAGCTTTGTCCTCATATATGGCCCCGGGGCCGTGGTTCATGAAGGAAGTATTTTCTTAAATGACAATAAAAAGCACAATGAGAGGGTGTAAGCGAGCAGTTTGATCATGTTTATTTCACAAAAAATCCAGTTTAGAGGAGACAGGTGGATTTCCTTACATTGTGTTCACTGGAGTACAGTCAGGATGACTGTGTGAGAATCTCAGAACGACTATCTGCATTCACATGATAGATGTGTGACTGTGATTCACACAAGTGCGTCTGTGCACAGCAGTGGAGATGTTTCCTATTGGTATGTCGTCGTACCAGTGTTTGACATTGGATTTTGTGCGTGTGATTGTCTATAATTCTGAAGGTCAAAGTGTCCAAGTTCACACTGATGTAACAGGCTAAGCTTGGGCCCACATTGACTCCGTGACACTCACAATGGTCGAGGTCTGCCCGCTACACAGTAAAAACATTGTACTAAAATCAGCCTCCTAACCCCCACCCGTCTCTGATCATGGTGTGGTGGCACAGCGTGGAGGGATGCTATCTAACCCGCTCATCAGCAGGTCAGGAGAACAAACCCGCTGAAGGACTTGAGTGGAGAGGAATGTTAAAAAAGACTTCAGTTGCACTGAGAGTTTGATTAATTGAGGAGAAACAGTAAAACTTCCTGATATTTGTATGATTCAGTAGCTGATATTTTCCACATCCAGCGCTTTTTCCCCACTCAGAATCTGTCTCCTAAAAATGACATTTTTATACCACTAATTTACAATGTGTATTTTCAGGGAAACATAATCTCACATGAATTAAGATTTTTATCAACATAACAAGGACAATTTTTATATCTTTTCTTTACATGTTCAATGACTAATTTGTCATAGCATCTTAAACACGGTTAAGGTTAATGAAAGATTGTGTGTGTCTGTATCAACATATGCCCACTACTCACTAAAAAGTAGCACTTATCTTAATATCAAAGAACATTTTTAGTGAACATACAATAGTTCAGGTAGTAATTTGTGTTTTGTGTTACTGACATCTGACTTCTGACATCTACAACCCTGATTCCCAAAAAGTTTGGTCACTGTGTAAAACATAAATAAAACAGAATGTGATCATTTGCTAATCCCTTTGACAGATACTCAATTGAAAACAATTAAATAATAAAGACAATATATTTAATGTTTGACCTCATTGATGTCATTGGTTTTTGTAAATATCTGCTTATTCTGAATTTGATGGCAGCAACGTGTTTCTAAGTTGGGACAGGAGCAACAAGAGACTGTGAAAGTTGTGGACTGATTCAAAAACACTTTCCACAGGTGGTGATAGTATCATGATTGGGTATGAAAGGTTCATCCTGGAAAGGCTCAGTTGATCACAAGCAAGGATGGAGAGAGGTTCAACACTTTGTCAAACACATGATTGTACAAAGGAGATTAATACATGGGTTCAGGAACACTATGTTTGCAAATTGATTCTGTTGTTATTTACATTTTACAATTATATTATATTTGTCTATCATCTGAATAAGTGATGGGATATTTGCACAAAAGTATTATCAGTAATAATTTCTATTTCTTTCTATTTCTATCTATTAAATATACTAAATAATAATAAAATATACTGCTCTAAATATGCCATTGTGAATGTAGACACAATAACAAAACAATAAGACTCTCCCTATGTGGTCTCATTAGATATCAGCTGTCTGTGTGTGTGTTTGTGCGCGTGTGTGTGCAGGCCTGCATATGAGCAAGTGACTGGTTAATGGGGTTAAACTGTTTAGGAAACACACATTGTCTGGGGGCTCATTCAGCTGCAAATGCCTACAGTGATTTCTGTCGGCACAAAATGGCTCTTCTGCAGGTGACAAAACAGCCTCATTATATCAGGGCTGTATAAGGGACAATGCAACAGGGTGTTGTGGCCACCGCAACAATGGCAGTGAAATTAAAGATGTGAAGAAGCTGTTGGAGGCCGTGTGGAAATGGTTACAGAGGGCCGTGGTGGGACAGTGCAGACGGAGGGGAGGAGGATCTAACGGGTTATATGCAGCACTTAAGCAGAGGCAGAAGCTACAGGTGAGGCGGATACATGTCCGTCACTCTCTTCTCTTTTTTCTCTCGGCGCTCACATCCATGTCTCTAGTTTCTCTTGGCCCGATTTCCATCCCTCGCCCCACCTAAGTGTGTGAAAGTTGTGTCTCCTTGCTGTGAAAACCTTGCTGTTTTTGTGAAGCAATATGAGATTACCTGTGACCAATGATAAAGAAAAATAATGTTCATGACTTTATGCAGTTTACAAAGAGGAAAGACTGAGCAGCAGCAGAAATGGGTTGATCTATGTCAGACTGCTCAGCGGGGTGGTGAAGGGTTAAAGAGGAACAAATTATTAAAAAAAAGAGAAAGGCAATAAAAAAGGAGAGGAAATGAAAAGCAGCTTGATGGTGGAGGGTGATAGGATGCGCACTTGTCAGAAAGGCAATCAGCTTAAATTAAAAAAAAATAGCAAAGAAGAGAAGTGAGAAAACAGAGGGATGTGAGGGACAAGAAGGAGATAGCTGCATGCATGTCACATGGGGATACCTTGGCCATCAAAGTCTTATGAGGAAGAATCAAAGCTTAATGGATTTGTGTGTGTAATCCTGTGTGTGTGTGTGAGTGTGGGTGCATGCATGTCCGGTTTTGCATATTTAGCTCATTATCAGTTTTGACTGCAGTCATTTCCAGTGCACTGAGTGAGATATCAGAGCTGTGATCTGCCGGGCGGGGGGGGGAGCTGTGAAAAGTCGCTGGGGTTGCAACATATGAGCTGTATGGCTGAGTTCAATACTGAGCCTCTAATGCTGTTCAGCTCTGCTCAAGACAAACCTGATCACTTAAATCAACAAACACAAGCCCCAATGCACTCTTCATTCTTTTCTCTTACGCCTCTCACGGCTGCCCTTGTTCGTCTTTCATCGCGTTTTCCCTTTTCTGACTGTTTTATTGTTATTTTGCGCCGCAACAATTCTCATGGTAGCACACGTTTCCCTTTCGTCTTGTTCTCTCTTTCTGCATTTCTCTCCAATAATTGGGCCCCAGGCAAAGAAGGGGCCTCTGCTCTGAGCTGCTGTGTGCTCTGCAGGTCAGTGGAAGGTCAGCGGAGAGGCAACATTAACAGCAGAGACACTTGGCCTCCAGCATAAACCCCAATGATTATCTCTCTTCTCTCGCTCGTCCCTGCTCATGCTCAGGACACGACACTGTGATTTGTGTGAGGTACAAAGCATTTCAACTCAGAAGTCAAAGTTGACAGCACAGGAAGACTTTTCTGTTGGACGCCGCCATCTGGAGACATGTTATTTTTTTTGTGGCACAGGAGTGAAAGTGAAAGATGAATGTAAAATAGTTAGCGATAGCGAAAGGGTGTGGACAAGAGAGGGCGCTCCGCTGAGAGATGATGCGATGAAACAGCTAAATGAAGCAGTTAAATCCCTCTGCGAGAGGGTGTGTGTGTGCGTGCGCCCATGTCACATTGTTGTCTTTGTCACATCTGCTCACACACACACGAAACACAATGAGGGAGATTAGCAAAGTCTGCAGTGAGTGAATTGCTGGTGTGTGTGTGTGTGTGTCAACATATGTGATCCCTCTCCACTGAAGTGTCCTTGAGCAAAAGACTGAGTGGCTGCCAACTGAGGTGTTGATCAGGAGCTAATCTGACCACACAGGTGTTCTGCAGTCATGAGATTGACATATTACTCTTCCTCCATTAAATATAATTAATGTATAATTCTGCCTTTATATAATACATTTATAGACTGGCACATTTGTTGTTACCTGAGAACCTTAATGCACCTGTATGCTTCAAACAAAATACTTGTCCAATAGTACATGAATGAACATGAGTCCTCCTCCTCCACACACCTTTATGATGTGTGATTCTGCCCTTTCGATGGCTGAGGGAGTGAGTCATCAGCGCTGGTCACTCAGCGCCACAGTTTCTTGTCATTTCCGCCATGACGTCAGTAAGCTGCTGATGTACAGTATTTAAAACAGATGTTTGTGATTGGAACAAACAGAAAGAATGTCTGAGAAAACAATCTACAACTGTAAGTAATGATATCCAGATAATCAGAGTAATCATGCTGAAATTCAATTTTTGTCCTGCTTTTTGCAGTTACTTCACTAGAATACAATTCTCCATTATTTGCATTTACAATGAATCATATTTTAGTGATGTTAGTAGGCCATACACTAGTAATTGTTTGTATTATTATGGTATTTAAGGGTCAGAAGAAGAGTAGTTACTGTGCACACATAACTGACATGATCACTGACTCCTATAACCATTGTGATGACTGACTGTAAGGGTGAGTGTGTTTCATTTAAAGCTATTCCCCACTCCAATCAGAATGGCTGGTTAGCAAATCACATGACCAGCAACAGAATTGTCAAATCGCGTGGTCTTCATAGATGTTTTTGATGGAGGTGTTCCCAGGTAGGCAGGTAGGCTTTTGGTCTTTTAGGCCTTCTGAAGTGGTCTTATGACATGTCGTACAAACTAGTTCATTTCAAACAAACCTCTGTGTTTAGGCATATATGGGCCAGCATAGGTGCAACGTACCTGAGATGTTTTGTCCCTCCCTCCCTCTTTCCTGTCCGCCCGGCCTAGATACCCCGCCTCTCAGATTTCCTGAGGGCTCAGCCCTGGGCTTTTTGTCAACTGTGTTATAAGATAGTGGGGCCCAGACGCCCAGTCCCAGGGGCCCTAACACACAGGACATTAGCGCAGTGCCTTCAGTGGAGCTCTGTGGGGCACATGTATTTCTTCCTCCCTCCTTCTCTCCTGGACCCTCCCTCCTTCTTTCATTGGTGCAACCGGCAGAAGAAAAGAGGTGATTGTTTGGAGACAAGAGGGATGAATTTGTCTGCCTCAGACAGGAGAAGAAAAGCAGTTTGAAAGGGACTTGTCAGTTGTTGTGGATCGGGTGGTTGGAGGGTGTCCCACTTTTCAGAGAGAATGCACTGTGTGTCAGCATGTTCTACTTTTTCTGTGGAGCCCAGTCTGTCTGTACAGTGTGTGAGTGTGCACATCTGTGTATGCGTCCCTCTTCCAGCATAGTCACACAGAGATACATGTGCCCAGATTACTCCTTTTTTTCATAGTTCCCCATGATTGTTTCCTGTAAGTCTTCCATTTCCTGTTTTGTTGCTGTTTGGAGGAAGCTTCACTTGACTTTGTCGGGTCTACATAATGATATATCCTATCTTAAGGTGTTTTATAAAAGTCTCTAAACAAGAACGTTCCATATCTTCACCCATGTTTAGACTCAGTGAGAGTATGTCACAGTGTCTCTGTGGTTATGAAGGTCAGCGACGTGTCGTTCATGTTTCCTTTGGGACAGATTCTATCACATATTCTGAAGATCACTGATCTCTCTTTTTCTGCCCTCTTACTGTTTTTTTATGCTGTTTGGTCCTCTGGAGATCCAGCAGAGATAACACCTTTGTGTGTCGAACCCAGATCTTACCGAAGCTTGTCCCAGATTGCAGAGTCCCATTGGTGCAGATTGGACACATCTCCCATGATCCCCTGCAAATGTGGGACCATGTTATTTAAGTAACTTCAGTTTAATATAGAAATCACAGTCTTACCTGTTACTACGTCAGCAAAAGCAGCGTTGCAGAATATAGTTTTTAACAGTCTGATTGGTTGAATCATCAATTTTTGAAAATTGATGTATTGATACAGCAGATGTCTTTATGGATTGAGTGATTGATTGAGGCCTGGAAGTCCTGGATCTTTTTCTGCTGTCTGACATTAAATAGATCGTCCTTGTACTGTTTCGAGTTGTTTTCAAGTTTGAGTTCTGATGTCAGAAAAGATTACCAAATGCTCACATTTCTTATCTTGTGTTTAATCTTGTTTTCACCACTTCATGTCCTTTAGTTACGTTGAAGTATTTTCACAGACACAACCTTAACTTTGGCATCTGAGGATCCAGACGTAATGTGGATGAGTTGTTTTCTCCCACTTTTAGAGGACCCCCCCCTCTCTTAATCATTATTAGAGCTCTGAACAGGATAAATCTCTGCTCCTTCACCCTTTCATCTCCTTGATCACCACCTCGCCGCTAACTTACTCCTCTGAAGTCACTTCTGGCCTTGTTTTTGATTCCATTAATTGAGTTTGGTAGAAAAACAAATGGTCTGAGGAGGCAGGATCAATAAATCTCACTGGTGAGCTGATTTAGGATGCCCACCCAGTCCCCAAACTCCTCCACCACAAAGGTCCTCAGAGAGGTTCACTCTAACCACTTGGCTGCTTTTTATCTCCTCTTTATGAGGAAAGTCTCGTTCTTTTGCTCATATTTTCGGGGAGGACGTGACATTTTAAAAGGGCCTATGAATAAGTCTGCGCAGTGTGGGAGGGCCTGGAAGAATGACAGAGTAAGTGCTTCCAGGGTGAGAGGTCAGGGGGAGTCTTGAGACGAGGCTGCATGCTGCACTTGGGTTGACCTTTAACTGTGTGTCGTCTCAGGGCAGAAACAGCTTTCCACTGCGTCATGAGACCAGACTCAAACACTTTGAGAGTGTTTTTGCATATTTTTACCTCATTTAGTAAACTGACTGAATGGTTTACATTACTGCGCTACAATTCACAAATTATATCTCACTTCCCGCTTCCATGCGTTTTATCCTGGTTTTAAAACCAAAATACAGGTAATAGTAGACAGGCAGTTATCATTGTCAGGTAATACAATTTTAAAATGTAATATCACTTAAAAGGTTTTGCACTACACTACCTATTGGTAATGTTTCCTTGATCCTAAAGCAGATATGTTATTCAGTGTGGTAAATGATTATTTTAAGACAAGTCAAGTTTCATAATTTAGAAGAATGGCTGAAATTCTGCTTGCAAATTCCATTTAAAAATTTAAAACATGTAGAAAATGGTTAGTAGTGACGATGTAGTGAAGATATGCATCTCTGATAATAAAGGGGTTGATGTGTAAAAAGAAATGTCCTTTATCACTGTAACAAAAGCATCATGTAACAGACTGATGATGAGAAGGCCAATTTCATAAGAGTATTATCCAATGAGCAGATGCAACTGCTTAAGTAATTGTGGGAACATATGGCTCAGCCTGCTCAGTTTCTTGTCAACAGCACTAATCTCCACTGCCCAGTTCTGGTCAACAAGGGTCAGAGAGGGAAATTGAAAGCATTGATACTTTATTGTTGAGAATAAATGCAAAGGTTGTCCTGAAAGGAGAGGATAGAGGTGATTCATTATCCATCCACCAAATGTAATAAATACTATAACTACAAGAAGATGTTATAGTGTCTTATCAAGTTGGTAGAATCCAAAGGGAAATAAGTTTTCTCAGTCATCATTGCTAGGTTTATATGGTTTCTTTATTATCAACAGTATGCAATAGCTACCAGATTTTCAGCTTTTTGTGACAGGTAGCAAATAGTAAGCACAGATTCTCTGACGCTGGCAGGTGTTGATCAAAAGTCATGATATAGAGGTTAATAGAAAATTGTACTATACATCGTGTTTTCCCTCTCGTTCACCAATGTTCCTCACATGGGGACATTAGCGCCGCCTGTGGAGCAGGTTTGTGAAGGTGAATTGGATGATACCTGAAAAACTGGTAAAGGAATAGTCCGACATTTTGGAAAATATGCTTTCTTTTTGCCAAGATTTAATGGATTTTAGACGCTCATTCTAAAGCTTGTTTGTTTTGGACATACAAATAACAAAGTGTAAAAATAACGCATTGTAGTTTTGGGGGAGTTTATCTTCCGATTATTTCTCAACCTGGTGCAGTAACTTCTGGAACTCCACATTAGCATAAAGAAATGATCGGTGTTGGTTGTAACCTTTGGACAAAACCCGGCTAGTTGTTTCCCCCTGTTTTAGGTCTTTATGCTAAGATAAGCTAACCAGCTGCTGACTGCAGCTTCATATTTATCCTACAGACATGTGAGTGGTAACAATCTTCTCATCTGACTGTTGGCAGAAAAAGAACATAAGCTTATTTCCAAAAATGTTGAACTATTGTTGAGATAAACAGGGATGTATCGAAGGCATTTGATGCACAGAGGATCAACCTAGGATGGTTATTATAATGGTACAAAAAACAAATAGGTATTACTGACATTGTAGCTTTTAATTGTATTTAAATGACTAATAGTGCAGTGATGAGACATTTGTATTTGAAAGACATACAATCATGTGTTTCTCAGGTTCAGTGTGGTACCTTGTCCCTGTCTGGTACAGAGCACAGCACAATTAGCCATATGAAGTTCTGTATCTGTTCTTATTCTGAAGGCTTAAATATTGGATATTGGATATTGAATAGAAGGAGCAGATGGGATAATGAACTTGATCTCTTTATTTCTTATGAGTATAAATGTTGACCAGCTCAGAGAAAGCGCTTCAGCTAAAAATATATTCATAACTGGGATAACAGTATCCATATTATGACTCAAGTGATATAGTAAAAGAAAACAAGGCAGTGAAAATAAATTATCTGAATAGCAATAATAATTAGAATAACAATAATTAGAATAAACAGTGTCAAATTAGGATTCATAAACCTTTTTTTTGTTTGCTTGTTTCTTTTGTGAAAATTCCTTTAAAATTGTCCATGAGCAAAAAAGAAAATCCAGCATATTTTCATTTAATCTTGTGAAGAGGACCGCTCTGCCTAGGACATCCCCTTCGCTCTCACACATTTACAATATTCACAGTTAATATATAAACCTGTTCGGCACATACTGAGCACACCGCACAGTCAGTCAGGCTGTCAGTGGGGATAAAACTATGAGGTGCAATGACATTTTTTGTGTTTACATGTGTGTGCCTGGCCGGCAGGAAGCAGAATGTCTTCCTCCATCGAATAGGTACCTATAGCTTAGGAGTAAAAAATGTCTTTTCCTCCCACGATACATCTGGTCTCCAACATACCATTGGCATAATCAATCAAGAGACAATCAAAGACAAAGACACCACAAACTGCGTGTCTGTAACATTGTACACATTGTCCTCTAGTGAGGACATCAACCTCACTCATACAACCATCTCAGCCTCCCCAGTGTTCCTATGTTGACCCCTCTCCTCACCCTCTCAGCCCATGGCCGTCACCATGTTGGAGTGGGGCGGGTGCCCAAAGGAAGGGTGTATCGGGGTGGGCGTGGGAAGCATGTGTCCAGCGTGGCTGAAAGGTGGCAAGTGACCCATGGACATATGTCCGGCCAGAGACGCGGCGCTGAAGGGAGAGCTCTTGTCGTGTAGGCTTTTGGAATACTCCTCGTAGCTATCGCTGCACCTCTTGCTCTTTTTGGATTTGTTGGACATTTTTCGGTTGCGTGTCTGTATTCCCTCCTTTTTCATGGTCAGAGGTCGGTTCACCTGTATAGAGGGAGAAGCGAGGAAGTGAGTGATTTGGTTTGGAGTTTTGAGGCAACGTTTTATAAATTTTATAAAAATCTAATCAAATACATCTTTAAACATGGGATATCTCTTGTCAAGTTTTAAAGTCCTTAAAGTTAAGATTAATAATATTTTGTTTTCATACAGAGGCCAAAACCAACTGTGCATTAGTCCACCTCCTAATACTTTCCTACTTCCTCCTTTCAGTCAGTCCCTAGCCCTTTGGATCCTACTAAAGATCAAAATCTTTTAAAAAAAAAAAAAAAAAAAAAAACAAAGAAAGAAAGAAAGAAAGAAAGAAAACGTATATATTTACTTTATTTTATTTTATTTTTTAATGAAAATTTTCCTAGAGCAGCACAGTAGTTTACAACAAATGTTACTCAGAGAGGAACATTTGCTGGGGACGATTTTCAGCGAGGGACTAATACACATTTAGTGCTTTAGTCAGTATTTCTGGCACCAGAACAGTGTTTGTGGAATTGTTTAGTTCACTGATGTGTTTTTAATAGGTTTTGGATGACAAAGGAGCTCTATGGCACAGAGGAATGAGCTATATCAGGCTTTGGCTACACAGACAGCACATGTTGATCATTATATTGTTGGTTTACGTCTTTTCATTGGAATTGTTTACAATAAGAAATATAAAGAATATTGTCTGATTCGTCCTTGAAAAATTTACACCCCTGTTTTGCCGCCAATCTTAATGCTATTCATAAGGAGACTGGCCTTATGGCAGTCCCACTCAACAACAGTCCCACCATTGTGACTCTCAAGGGGATTACACCCACCATGGAAACAATAAAGCACAAAGAAAGAAAACACCAATGAGTCCAACAGTGTCTGAGAGTACAACAGCCCTCACTCTCTCCTCTCTCGCTCTCTTTCTGCCTCTCTTATCCCTCAACAATCAGTGTAACCTGCCTGCCTACTTCCCGTCTACTTGACCCTGCCGGCTTTGTATGGCGATCAGCAGTCAAGAACTTACGTTATGCAGTTTATAGTAGAGGCCGCAGGCGTTGCACACCGGGTCTCCATTTGCATTGCGTCGCCAGAGCGTGGTGGTGGTCGTCTGACAGTTAGCACAACAGGTGCCTGCTCGTCTGGCTGCAGACTGTGGGGGAAAAAAATGGATTAAACTTTAATTAGAGTTCAACAGCACAAACAGACACAGGTCAGTTTAAGATTATGTTTAAGAATATACTTCAGAGTTAGTTGAACTTTTCAATTCCAGTTTCGTGACATTAGGGCCACAACTAACCATGATTGTCATTATTGATTAATCCAGAGATTATTTTCTCAAAAAAATAGTGGTTTAATGATTGGTTTATAAAACAAATTCTCAGAGGCCATGTTGACATTTTCAAATGTCACGTTTTGTCAGACCAGTTCAAAACCAACCAAATATTGAGTTTAGTGTCACAGAAGAGTAAGCAAACCATGAAATATTCACATTTGAGAGGCTGGAACCAGGAAATATTTGTCACTTTTTAATTACTAAATTTATCATCATAATTGTTGCCAGTAAAAAAAAATTCTGGTGGACTTTGTGGGAGCTACCTCCTCAATGTTTTGACAATAGATTTCGAATTAACATTTACAACCAAGATGTCACATGGTAAATATTAATTTGATGCTGTGTTTGTTATTAGCTCAGTTTTATTAGCTCAATGCTCAATTCACATGCACATATCTCTGTGCTTAACCAGTGAGGACTGTCTCTTGACAATTCTTCCCCCCTGACTGTTGCATGCTTTCAACTGAGCTCAGTACATGAAATCCATTCATTAATCTGCAGCATCAGTCAAAATGTTGTAATAAATGTATTATCCATCTAACAAGATGAATCTAACATGATTAATTTCTATCAAATTTTTTTTCTATTTATGCTCTGAGTATAAAGACCACATGGTCGTTGCTCTGCTACATCAGCCTCCCTCACTTTTCCACTGTGTTTTACTCTCTGTGTCCTGGCCGGAGATCTTGACCAGTCTGAACCATAGGGTCTGAGCCGAGCTCCGGGTCCTGCAGGAGGAAGCAGCCTGTGGCCCCGCTGCTGTATCTGGACCGGTCAGATATCCGGACAGGAAACAGGCTACTGCTGCCTCCGAGCAGGAGCTCCGGCCGAGCCGTGCGGAAACCAGGCCTGATATACGGCTCCATGTGCTGCCATTAGAGCCGAAAGACGCAGAAATAAAAGCTCGTATATTTTATGCGAAGCAGACAGCTGTGTGTGTGTAGACGTGCATATGTCGGTGTTGAATAGATTTGGACCTATTTGTTGCTGCGGACTCATAACGTGCGTCAACGAAGAGACTGTGATCAGGCGGAAAAAATAGTTTAGCTCAAACTAATATTTATGACTCACTTTAAATTTTAATCACAGAAGTCACAAAACAATATCTTTTGGGATAAAATAGAACTAAAATACTTGTTGTTTAAGCCTTTTATCCATAGGATAATATATAATGTATTTTGCATATTAAATTAAATAATGCTTCGTTGATTTGATTTGAGTGGATATTGCTTTTATAGTCTTCCTTCAAAATAAAACAATTTAAACCATTCCCATAAGTCCTGTTTTAAAAACATGATGGCCCACTGTTAATAAGACTACTGATTTAATAAGCAGTGTATTGACTCTGTAAATACCGTCTTCATTTCATAGCAAACACAACTGGTACGCAAGGTTACATATATTGCTTTATTTTGAAATGAGAATGAGAATTGTCAACTAGTAGATTTAATTATTTTAGGTCTATCTTTTAGTTGTTTATGTCTTATTATTAGCTTTAAAAGTTAAAAATATATATATATAATTATGCAATAAAATTTTCTTTCTAGGCTTTCTAGTATTTAATAAAAAATAGAACCCTGTAAGATTGTGACTGCCCAAATCTGGTGTTGCATTTCTGAACAATGGTTTATGTGTTTAGTCCAAAAGTTCTTTGCAGGATGAGCGTGACATGAAGTTAGGGCTGACTGACCTACTCCCAGCAATAGTGATGCTTGAAGCAGGTCATGATGGGAATTATGTGACTTTAACCAACTCCAAAGCTGCTTTGTCCCTTTTGCACTCAAACAGACTCTCACTGTCCTTTGAAAACCATGTTATCTTCTAAATGTCAGCTCTAAACACAGCCCTGTTTCCAGCTTTGTGACGAAGCATTTTCTCATCGTCCAATTGCTTTTTAATGTCTTATTATAGAAGGAGAATTTTCTCAGTCCAAAATGGATTATACAATTATCCTTCAGTTTATTTTGAAAAAATCTAAATCACCAAATTTGGACACATGTGGTTTTTGCTGGATGGTAACTTTGTGCTGCCCACATGTCAAAATACAAACAACACCAGCCCTGCAAATTTCAAAAACCAGCAGCACTATGAGCCATAAACTGTCAGCAGGGCCTTGTGTTGTTGTCGTGAGGGATGAGGTTGTGGCCCTGCTATCAATGACAGTATCAGAAGTAGCAGTAATAATGATAAGAGAAACAACGCAGATAGTCCCACTCTGCTAACAGCCTGAGCTGAAGGAGCGAGAGGTGAGCCAGAAGCACAATTCCTGGAAACTGATTGGGAAAATATAACTTTCCTGGAATTGTACCTCCTCCCCCTTCCCTTCTCCTTACACTTTTTATTTACTGCCACCTCCACACACACACACACACACACACACACACACACACACACACACACACACACTCACACACACCCTCTCCGTTATGTGCCCTGATGAGACTCACCAGCCTGCGTTTGGGTTTGATGAGTGGTCTGTTCTGGCCGTTCATCTTGTGGTACAGCCCGCAGGCGTTGCACAGGTAGTGTCCGGTGCTGTCACGTCTCCACAGAGGTGTGGAGGTGGCGCCGCAGTTTACACACTCACGGCCCTCTGCTGAAGAATACACAGTGAAATCTTATACCTCGCTCGAATACAAATGCCCCCTGCTTTCTAATATGATGATCATGTGTATGGTCACCTACACTTACAACAACACCTTCATTTACACTTTAAAGCATGTGTAACTTTTTCACCCACTGACTCTTTCATTGTAAGAGATAAGAGAAACAGAACGAGAAAGAGAGTGACTCTTTTACAGTTGCCCATTGGCAGAAGCACAAAAACGGTTGAAGGTTGAAGAAGAGTATGCTGCCCAATGAGATGTATAGACAATATAATATAATATATAATTCAACACTAATGCTTGTAAGTCCTGTTAAACATCCTGATAATGAAGACCATATATATCATTTTTCATATAAGCTGAGCCATTTAATCCCATTTTACAAAATAATTTGAGTTGAACCTTCAAAGCTCTTAAGGCGAATAAAATTTAAGATTTGGAGCAATATTATGTGTAAAAAAACAATCAGTGTAATATAATCTATAATATTAGTTAAATCATAAGAGTATATTTTGCAGCCAGCTCTTATTTCACAGACATGTTTTTCAAAGTGAGTTTAGGTCACCCTCCACTGTATCTCTGCTAATAAACTGGTTAAGCACAATCAGGCCTAAGCTGAGAGTCTCCTGCTCTGTAATCAAATAACAATCAGGACAATGTATTAAGGTTTTATGTAACAGAGAAGCGACTGGTAGCCTAAATCCTGAGCTTTTTGGCTCTGTGCTCCTGCGGATCTGTCTGTCACACCTGTGGGCTGGATCCAGTTCACTGTGCTGCTGCAGCCAGATCAGGCATCATTACACAGTGAACAACAGAGGATTATGAGAGTGTTGCAGGACTGTCGAGAGTAGACTCAGGCCTCTCAGAGCAATTATTGAGAAACAAAAATATTATTATTCAGATACATAAGAAGCTTGATGATGCGCAAAACACAGTCTGCACGTTACAACAGGCTGGATGCGTTTAAGGTCATACAGTAAATCCGAAGACGTTAATCTGGTTACATTTGGAAAATATTAATGTAAAGGCTGTTATCATTATAAACAGTAAATATATTAATATAAAATCCTGACAGGCTGCGTTTGTAGAAAAAAAAAAGTTTTTTCTCGTTTTTTTTTATTATTGTTGTTAAATGCTGCTTTAAAAAATTAAATTGTTCTTGTCTTTGACTATTTTATATTCTAAGAGGATTCGATAATAATCTGATATCTATAGATTATTAAATGACTAATTTTAATGGTTGTGTTTGTGCTTTATGTAACAAGTGACCGTGAAATAATCCTCTTATATATATTCACAGACTAGAAGATTATTTAGAAATGTAGTTGAAACTGTGTAAAACCGTGCAAAGCTGCACAGTACAAAAGTATCATTTTTGCACAGATAAACAATATTATCTAGAGCAAAGTTCAACAGGACAATTTATTAATTTATTCATTTACTTTATAATTGTCTGAGAGTAACTACTTTACTGTACTTTAGACCTGTGATAGATCATGATGTAAAGTCACAGACAGGCTGCTGTGTGCATGTTTTCACCATGGTGTCTCTGTGTGTGCGGGGACTCACCGGTGTGGGACCGGGTTTTGCCTTTGTTCTTCTGGCTGAAGCCGGACGAGGCTCCCAGCAGGCTGCCCGGGTGGAACAGGCTGCCGCCGTACTCGTGCGCGGCCGGCAGAGAGTAGGTGGGGTAGGTGGGGATGGGGTGGTGGGTGGAGGGGGTCTGAGCGCTCATGGAGGCCAGGCTGCTCCTCAGCGGACTGGAGCCCTCCATCTTCATCCCCTCCGGTAGCGACACCTGGTATTTGATAGACTCCTTCTCGTCCATCCTGGTGGCGGAGGGGGACGCAGCCCCCGGGTCCGGGGACACGTCCTTCGGGGGCGTAGGGGGGAAGGTGTACAGGTGGGGGCTGGAGTGAGACGGCGGCGTCAGCGAGGATGCGGTGACCGAGCTCGAGCTGCTGCTGCACGGGTAGACGGCGGAGAGGCCGCCCGGGGACGCGGAGCCGTGGTGGTGCAGGCTGGGCTTGCTGAAGGGACTGACGGCCCAGGCGTTGTGGTGGTGGGCCGACAGGGCCGCCTTCCCCCCGTCCAGCCATGAAATCCCCGGGCTGTGGAGGAGGTGAGGACGGCAGACCTGAGTCCCCGTCAGACGAGCTGTGGAAGAGCCACAAACATGTCATGTAATCTGCAGTGTTTGGGTGCAGTAACACAGATTATTCATCCCACAGATGATTTCTAAATTTCTAAACGTTGCTTCAGTATTTAGTGGATCTGTTGTTTTTTTTCCGTGGCACCAAAGTTTGGCTGCAAAAATAAGCGAGACTTGTTGATTCTCTGGCCTCATTTCAACGTGTCAACAAACGAGCCTAAATTCACTAAAATAGACAAATTAAACCAGTATTTCATGAGCTAAAATATATATTTAAAAACATGCACTTCCTGCCTTATCTTATCATTTTAATCTCGAGTTATTTTTATTATTATTTGCCTAAAATTTTAAATCACAATGTACAAACCGGCTTATCACTCAGAAGCCATCGATGCATTTATTCATAAATAAATCCAGAAAATAATTCACATTAAATTAATAATCAAACAACAGAAACTATTATCTTTGATGTTAAAATAGATAAAATGACCTGCATGTTATCATTAGAATAACAACATAATAAAATACAAACGGCTCATCCTGCAAAGCCAGTTGTGACTTTCTGTCCTTGCATGTATTAAAGCTGCACCCGGAGCTCCGTCTCACCGTGTGCCTGGCTGTAGGACACCCTGGCCCGGGCGGAGTTGTGGTAGTACGGATTTCCCTGCGAGTCCAGGTGATTAAAGAAAACATCCACCTCGTCCGGAGGCAGCAGCTGCGCCGCGGGCTCCATGTAGTTGTGTCCCAGTCCGGGGTGGTGAGAGTCCGGGTGCTGTCCGTTCAACACGGCGTGGTGGTGCATCCAGCGGGGCTGATCAGCCGCCACATCCATCTCTGGAGAGCTTTAGAGAGTCAGTGAATATCCAGGGAGAGGACACGGAGGTGGTGCAAAATACTTGTCCTTTATGAGACCTTCACTGTGTCCATTCACAGCAGAGGTGTTTTTCTTAAATTCCTCTTCTTCTCCTGGTTGAGTTTGAAAACCTGCAACAAGCAAACATCACATTAGTATTGTAAAAGTGTTGTTGTGCAGATCTCCTGCTGTGCATGCACTGATGAAACTTAAAAAAAAAATCTCCCCCAACCATATTTACTACAACATCCATCCAACAACTCCATAAGATGCATGGCAGTAAGATAAACATGCCTACTTTTTCCTCCAGCCTTATTTCATCCACAGCCTCCGACCAGCTCACGCCTCTCTTTGGGGAAACTTGTTTAGCTGCTGCAGGTCTGCTCAGTTTCCAGCTGCTGCTTGTCAGAGTAAAGTGTGTCCGCCGGGACTCAGAGCAACACGTCTGACTGAGGCTGACAGCGCCGGGCCGGCGTGTCAAGCTCAGAGGCGGAGTCTCCATTAAAGCCTGGACTCAGCCAATTGAACAGCACCTCCAGCAGCCTTGAGAGGCGGGTCTGCACAGCACAGCACCACCAGCATACTCCTGTAGTACTCATATGGACACATGCAGTCTGGATCATTTAGCCTGTTTGTGAAATAGGAAAAGTAATACTCCCTGAAACATTATGTATTTACAATAAGTAGACTGTACACAAGCACTATATCATATTATGACTTAATGTCTCATCAGTGTAATACTCCTTGAAACATAATATAGCACTAGTATCAAGATATAGCAGCATCCATTTAAAATGAATAGACTGTATTCAAACATATTTATATATAGTTGAATTTAACATTTTATCACCAGTGTAATACTCCTGAACATATTATGGTATATCAATAGTAGTAGTGTCAATTTCAAATAAAGTGGCTGTATACAAACATATTTATGGCTTATTATCTGAAGACTATTGTCTCTTATGACTTTGTTGATACTTTGTAGAATTTAATGTCTCATCAGTGCAAATTCCCTGAAACATAAAATCAATCTCAAATGCATTAGCTGTATACAAACATTTATTATTTCCCACTATAGCCTGTTATGACTTTGTTGATAATTTATGGAATTTCATGTTTCATCACTAGTGTAATACTCCTTGAAACATAATGTAGTAATAGTATCAGTATCCATGCAAAATGAATAGACATATATACAGCTTATTTTCCTATATGTCCTATTTGTGTAGCTGTGGCTATTTGTCATAAGGGCATAATCTAATCACAAACAAATAAAGAATAATAATTGTATATTGAATTTTAGATAAAAGAAGTGGAGCTAGAGTTACATGCCAGTCCACGTCATTTAGTCTATCTGCATATTTTCGTTCTTTATCTGGACTCTGTGGAGACATATCACAGCCTCTATCACTGTACTTAATCTGCTCACAGGAAACTTTTATCAGTGAAATATACTGTGACACAGTGTCTTAAAGATGTGCATCAGTGTCCCTCCAGAAAACACTCAAATGTAAGAGTTTTAATCTGCACACACTTTAGGCTTCAGGAAACAGTTTGAAGAAATATCGTGTTCAGAAAAATGATGATGTGATTTGTTTAGGGTTGATTCTTCTTTCTGTCTTGTTAGTAGTATGTTAGTATTTATGGCCTGATTCCTGCTCTGTTGTTGGTTGCCTTAAAGTTCAGGCTGCACCCCTCCTCACCCCCTCTGCGCATGATTGACAGACAATAATTGGAGAGGGAGCGCGTGCAGCCGCCTGCTTGACGCCGCTTCCTGACGTCAGTGCATCTTGGTGAAGAAAAAAAAAACAGAATCAGGACGTGAACTTTTTCTAACAGAGAGAGAGAGAGAGAGAGAGGCAGCGAGACCAAGAGAGAGAGAGGGAGACAGGGGGAGAGACGGGGGTTGCCTGCTGCAGTCCCAGCGGATGAACTCGAGGAAGGACACTGAAATTGATATTTACACTGTGGCGACATTAATAATACATCAAGTACATCCTCCTGACCCTGCTGTGATTTCGAAGAACGGGCCAACAAGCAAACTATCACCAAGGTGGACTACACAGATTAGATTAGATTAGATTAGATCAGATTAGAAGACTCAAATGTCCTCAATAAGGAAATTCTTCTTGCAGAAACGCTCCAAACACAGACATGTCGTTTGATCAACTATCAAAAAAAGTCTGTATTTAATGCATGAACAAAATGCAAATACGAACAGAAACCTTTTTTTGTTGGTTTTTCTAGAAGTGTACGTATATGGCATCTTTTGTTCAACACAAATTCAACACAAAGCTCCAGACTTATTTAGTTTTGTTTTCCATTTTGATGAATTTTGCAAAAGCATCTTTCTGAATATCAATTACAAATACTAACATTACCTGCAAATGCAAAGTCATAAAACGCATGATGATCAACAAGGATGGCAATTGAAATGCAAAAACACCCATGAGGCCACTGACTGGAATTCCTCATTTATTCTCTTCAATTATTCAATTAACTTGGAGTCAAAGTCAAACTTGCAAGATTTGTGCAAGTCAGTGCGCATCCAGTTATACTGTTTACATTTTCTGAGAAAGCAAATCTCAAAAATCATTAAGGATCCATCTGTGAGATTGGGGGGAAATGTGCATAAACAAACCAAACGCGCACCTGGAATTATTTGTTTTGCAGGTTTGCGTTTGTTAGTGCAAATTCCTGCACAGTGCAAATGAAAATGACGCAAATAAAGACATTTTCATTTAGTCTGATTGTCTATCTATCTATCTATCTATCTATCTATCTATCTATCTATCTATCTATCTATCTATCTATCTATCTATCTATCTATCTTACATTAAATAAAATAATGATTTCACGTGAATTGAGTCCAACTTTGGATGACAACAACAAATCAGGCTGCATCGTGAAGATGTGGATGTCATTGTTTATCCGGAGACAAGGACTCTTTTCAGGCGGCATTAAGAGACTGGAGGCAGCGGAACACGGCGGAGTGTGGCAGCATTAGAGCTCATCAGCATGATAATGTGCAGATACACATGCTTTGAGTGTGAGCCCTTTTGATCTGGCGTGGCGATAAAGAAAAAAAAAAACCTTATCGGGCCCGAACATCCACTTCCATTTTCGGATTTGACATTAATTCAATCCGCCTCCTTTTTTTTATTATTATTGCTCTTTTTCTCACACGAGCTCAGGAGAATCTCATTATGGAGGAGCAGTGAAAGCAAGCAGTGAGAATAAAGATATATAAAAATGTCACTTTGGTGTATTATACAAAATAAAGACAAGAGCAATATAGACGCTTATAAGTATTAATCTTAATTATGAGCCCAATTAATTTGAAGCATTATTCTTAGTAGTAATGTGTTTGTTTTTTTTTTATTTGCATGTTTAAACTTTTTTGTAGTAGAATTATTTTTGCGCATCAAAACAGTTATTTCTGGACTAACATCTCTTTATATTGACGTGTGCGCGCATGTGTGTGTGTGTGTGTGTGCATGCATGTGTGTTTAGATTGAAAGAAGAAATCCAGTGCTGGTAGGATCCTTGGCTCCTCTGATTAGAGCCCATCCCGGGGTAATTTTTCATCGGTGCTGGCTAATCTTTGTTCTTTGTGAAGATAATAAATAGCCTAATCGTTATCAGCGAGCTGCTGGAGGTGTCGGGCAGAATGGGGCTGATCGGCCCGGGAAATAGGCTCCAAAGTGCCGCAGAATAAATGGCATTTCTTATCTCTCCCTCCCAGATTATCGCCGCCTTTTCATACTCGCACAACAAATACATCTAATGCAGGGAATGCATCATTTACTCGAGCAGATCTGTGTGAATGATAGATGGATAGATAGAAGAAGAGGGGGGTGCATGTGAGGAGGGGGGCTTTTATTTACAAGTTTAATGTCGTGCATGTGCAAAGTCTTTATTGGGTGTATTTAGACAGAATAAATACAGCCTGCTTTCCCATTCTTCTTTAGGTTA
Organism: Centropyge bicolor; assembly: GCA_037975185.1. Taxonomy (NCBI): domain Eukaryota; kingdom Metazoa; phylum Chordata; class Actinopteri; family Pomacanthidae; genus Centropyge; species Centropyge bicolor. The sequence continues at coordinate 10,340,738 of JBBMOC010000012.1, read as the reverse complement.
TCTGCAGGAGCCATCTGAGGTGTCTTTCATGCTGGATTTTACTGGATACGAGTTTAACAGGCACAGCAGCTTCAACACAGGGAGAAAAAATATATTTGAATAATGTTTTCATGTGTTGGAAATTTTTATGTAAAAGCATTAAGCCATGGCTATAAAATGCTTAGATTTACTTGATATTTGAAACTTTTTATTTTCATTTTATTTATATCATAATTTCAATCTTACCACTTTATATGGTTGTTTAGTTGGTTTCCTTGAAGCGCTGTGTTCCTTTAAATAAAGATTATTTGATTAGGCCATTGTTCAATTCAAATGTGATAAAAGTCTTATTACAACCACATAAACTCTTATTTTGAAAAATCATTTCTTCAAAGCTCAATGAACTAAAACAAAACCAAAAAAAGAGATGCCCTTATTTCCAGTTCTCTTTAGACATTAACAAAAAAAAAAAAGCAAAAACACTTTATGAATAAAATTAACATATTGTTGTTTTAAAAACGCACCATTTTCCAAACACAAAAGCTTGCAGTAGCATGTGTCACACAAAGATTTAAAAACACATATGAAGTGTCTTCTTATAGGCACAAAGGATGAAGAGGATCCCAGCATTTGTGCATGAGTGTGTGGGGAGTGACCAGTTATGGCAGAAAAGGTATTTTTCCATTATATACAAACTGGATGCTTAATAACTTGGCAGCTGCAGCAGCCCAGGGTGCTGCTGATGGTCTCCAGAGTAACACAGATAACAGCGCAGTCATTTTCCATATCTTACAGTCTATTATATTCAAGGATTAGTTCTCCTTCCCGAAAAGGTCAAACATAAAGTCAAGCCAACCAGGAGTGCTCCTCCTCTTCCTCCTCCCTCCCCCTACAGTGACAGAGCATTTCCCATTTTTTTCATATTATCTAGTTAAACCAATGAGATGACCTTTGCTGACATGCTTTGATAGATGCACACCTCCCACAGCAGACAACAACCCTCCCCATGAATGTTCCCTTAATATTCTCATAAGGACCTGTGTGTTTGTGGGGAACAGTGATTTTCTATGGTTAACCATCAGTGCAATAAATTTTTCTCTTACACTCATGTCTTATCTATCTAAAATCTTGGCCCATTTTATTTACTGCGAGCCAAAGATTCTCTCTTGACTCAACAGAGGAAAACAGATGAGATGATATAATAGCTCATGGTGGTATGTAGGGATGTGCAGTGATCCTTGGCTGTATAAAGATCTGAGAATATCTAGTGTAGTAGACTAATTGTCCGGAAGAATCCTCAGGCTAAAAGTAGCTTTGAGCTGAGTCCTAAAAGCAAGGACTGTGTCATTCCTGACTTTTAAGGCTCTACTGTAAGTGTTTGCTTTAAGGGTAATTAATAAGCATTTTAGCTGAGTCTGAGAGAAGAGGCAGTCTAGAGGATGCAAAAGTCACCATGTGCTGCAGGTAATGGGCCTTGTTGCATCGGCGTTTAAGAGAAATACAGCAAAACTGAGCTTTCGGAAGCCTTTTTTCAAGACTGGTGGGTTAATAAGAATCAACTCACAGACAAATCAAAGCAATCCAATAACAGTGAAAATGAAAACCTCTCCATTGCTTAAACTCAGGTGTCTGTGAGAATGATTCCTCAAACCAAATTTGTGCTCTTCACATCCACAGTTGTCTTGCCAACGTCACCTGTGCACATCCAAAGTAACAACCAAATGAAATGAATCATTGCAGCACATTAAATGGCCACTGACAGATTCCCTGTAGAATAAATGTAGACTTACCTGTCAAAGCATGAAGATTCGTTCAGTCTAAAAACAAGTCGACTTCATTTAATCTCTTGTAATTCAAAATTTGATTTGATCAAAAATCTAATTTAATTGTTAGTTTATTTTTATTGAATTTGACTCAAATAAAATGTAATTTCAATTTAAAATGTTTGTTTATTAAAAATACAATAATTTATTTTATTGTTTATTTATCTTTTAATTTCAACTCGAGATATTTTTTTAAATTCAAACCTAGTTAATATTAATTTAATTTACTGTAATATAATTCTATTAGATTTAATATAATAAATTCTTTTGTTTGATTTGATTTAATTTGATGCCTTTTTTTATTTAATGTAATATAATGATTCTTCTCATTCAGAATCATGATATCAGCAGGGTCTCCTCCCTCCTCTTAGTGCAGGAGCTCCTCTCAGCAGCTTTGTGAAAAGCCCCTCACAGGGAACTCTTTGCTGGGACCTCTGTAGGAGGAGGACTCCTCATGGAGATAAGACACTGTGAGACTCTGCTGCATGTTGGAATAATCAGGCGGACAGTGACACCTAGAGGAGAGGAGTCTGCAGACAACCTACCTTTGATTCATGCAGTCTTACATTTTGACACTTTTCTGAAACAATGAGGATGATGATGATGGTGATGATGATGATGATGGTGATGATGGTGATGATGATGATGATGATGACGATGATGATGATGGTGATGATGATGGTGATGATGATGATGATGATGATGATGATGATGATGATGATGAGGATGAGGATGATGATGATGGTCAAGCACCAGAGCTCAACTCAACTGAAAACCTAATGGGAGATTTTGGTGTTCTCATCAAAACACCAAATAAGAAAATATCTTTATGAGGCACAGAAAACCTTTGGCCAACTTTGACTGTTTTTCTTGTCCTGGTTCATGTCCTTGTTCATGTTTGCAGTGCTGCTGATACTCCCTGATAGTAAAGATGATAACATATAGCGGATGAAATACTTTTAATTTTCTTTACACTTGAGGTGACTCAACAAATTATGTTGGTCTTTATTTGTATCTGTAGTGACAGAAGGAACAGCTCAAACATAATAAAAAGTTGAAGTGGTGTAAAGTAACTTAGTATATTTGCCCAAGTATTGTGCAGTTTTGAGTATTTCCATTTCTGCTACTTTTTGCTTCTACTCCACTGATGCTATTTGTTATACTGTTACTAAAGTCTGATTTTGAATGCAGGACTTTTACTTACTTACTATTTCTAAACTGTGATGTTGTAAAAAAAAAAAAAAAAAAAATCTTTCTAAAAGAGTCCAGTCAGAGAACGAGAGGTTGGTCCGCACTGTGTGTTAAAAATATCCTGTTTACTCTTGAGGACTGGTTGACCATGATTACCATGATTGTGAAAGGTTAAATTATACAGTATTTATACGTCCTTCTAAACTGGACTCTGTGCATACGGTACACTCTCCTGCTACAGCTGGTTTACTCACCGAAGTTGCCTCTTCAGTATCTCTCTAATGTCCCTGCCTGACCTCTTTCTTCACTGTGTGCAGTCTTGAGAAGGAGCTTTACTAAGTCCTTCGAGGTCAGAGGTTCACTACTTCACTTCCTGCCCAGAGAGCAGCAGGAAGTGAAAGTTTACAACACCTTGTCACTAACAACCTGTCAATCAAAGTCTCGTTCACTGGAGCTGTCCGGGGAGTTGTAGAATTCAAAACACCTTTTTTTTTCCTCGACCTGTGAGTGTTCATCAATTTCAGACATTATGTCTTTGTTTTGTCTTTATGTGAATCCAGTTCCTGTGGGAGTGTGTGTGTGTGTGTTAGTGAGCAAGCGTGTATGTTCAAATGTGTGCACTGAAGACTGTGAAGGCAGTTAGTGGTCAGCAGATATGTGGTAACTGACCAGAAGCTGCGTATAGTCACTTGAATTTGTTTTACGAATGTTTTCTCTATTTTTCTAGAGTGTGACTTGAAATGGCTAAATATTTAGATAAACAAGTATTTGGAGAGTTTACTTCCTTTTCCAAGCCCTAACAGTGGTGTTACACATCCAGGATGATAGTTTTATGGCTTATCATTACTGAACAAAATTCACTCCTTTGAATCATTTTATACACATTTCCATGCAAAGGTTTCCACACAGTGTGAGGCTGTGATGCTAGAGCTGAGTGAGTGAGCAGAAGGATGAGCTTCAGTTTTCTTCATTAAAGGGTCATTCAGCACGTTTGCAACTTTTAGATCCTTGGCTATAAATCATGTATAATGTGCTGATATGATATGATGTATATGCATTTTATATAATGTAGTTTTAGACTGTTCAGGCAGTAATAAGAGTCCGTCCATGTCTGTGTGGTATGAATCATTTAGCAGACTCTTCAAAATGCATTAGTTTCTTGTTAATATTATTTGAAAGATCTGCGCTATATGACCACACAACAATCTAACATTTTGATTTTAATCTGTGATGGCCTCAAACAAGTTTCAATTCTTTTAAGAGATTTTTATACCATAAGTGAGAGGAAACCAGTGCTTGTACCAAATGATAATCCATCCAAAAGTTATTGACATATTTCACCCAAAACTACAGTGTCAGCCTGATGATGGGGCCAATTAGGAGCCAACAATGTCTCTATAAATTTGTGTGCTAAGTCACTGAGTAGATGCTGAGTTATTTCACAGGATAACGGAAAATTGACTGCACTAGACAAAAAGTGAACCATGAATTTCAGTGTATAAATTTCATGACCGTTCATCAGGTAATTGTTGTGATAGGTCAGTCTGGATAAAAGAGGTGATAGAGTCTTGGTGCTAGCATGGTTAAAAAAAAGAAAAAAGGAGCTCTGACACACAATAATGCCTCTTGCTCTTCCCCATATTTTCTGTCCATCAGGGATGATTCTGACCTCCAGCTGACAGGAAATGACATGTCCACACCTTTAAACACTTCACTGCAGTATGTAAGAGCATCTGTGTGCTTCATATTGTCTGAAGCTTTAAGCTTTTGGACACAAGAGTGTGTGTGTGTGTGCGTGTGTGTGCATGCCTTGTTTCATCTCTCTGTATCCTCAGCGATTGTGAGTCTATAAATCCCCTGACATTCCTCCTCCTCCTGTGAAAAACTGTCTGCTGCTTTGCTTAAGCTGATTCTCCAGAGCTAACCCGTCCTGCCTGTCACACACACTTGACACACACACTCACACACACACAGTGAATAAACAAGATCTGATCCATCTCTTCCACTGCTCGCTCGCTCGCTAAGGTGCCTGACATGACCTCAGTCATTCTTTAGTACCATCCACACACACACACACAGACAGCTTTAGATGTATTTCCACCATAACCACTACTTAACCCAAACATAACCTTAACCCAAGTCTTCACACCAAAATGTAATGATTTATCTCATGGGGACTTTTATGTTTTGTCCCCGCAATGCCACTATGTAAACAGATTTAGGTCCCACAACATGACCACACACACAAAAACAAAATCTCTCAACATTTAGCTGAATTCATTTTGCCCTTTGTTGCTGTTTGAAAATGGGACGTTGAAGTCATGAAAATGCATTAGATGTGATGTTTGTGTGAGTAGGAGGCGAGAACAATGTGAAGTTTAGACTGCTCTTTAAAAGGCTGTTAGAAGAAGATGACTTGGTTTGAAAGTTTAGGTTTCTGTTAGTTAAGGTTAGGGGAAGGAACTAGGGATGTGTTATGTCAATGTGTGTGTGTGTGCGTGTGTGTGCGTGTGCATGTGTGCTTTGTCTCTGCCACAACTCTCAGCAGGTGCAAGAGAGAAAGTGACAGAGAGAAGAGAAACACAGCTGACCATTAGGCTGCTTTACCACATCCTTCATACTGTGCTTCACTTCAACCCCAACACACACACGCACACACACACACACACACACACACACACACACACACAGTTAATGTTTCATAATTTTTTGACAATTTTCAACACAGTGCGCATGTTTGTTGATTTGTTAATTGTCAAACATTTTGCTGGTATTTCTCATGGATTATGATGAGCTGCTTCTGACCTCCATCCTGTTTCCTTTCAAGTGTGTTTGTGTCAATCTGCATTATCAGATTAGATAAACACAGTCTGCCTGATCAGCTTTCTCAATCTCTTCACCTTTCCTCTCGCGGCAGTATCTTCTCCAGTTTGGTGGATTATGATGGAAATAGTCAACACCACAGACACAAAAGGAGAGTAAAGAGGGAAACTGATGAAGCTTTATCACCAGATTTTGTCTGCATGGAGGTTTAATCAGTATTCCTATAAACAAACACATACACCATGTTCTTTTCTTTTAATTTAAAATATGATCACAACATTGTATTTGAATAGGCACAAATTGACTTTCAAAGCTTGTCTTTTACTAGAAAATAAACCCTGACATCTATATGGTGTCATGAAGATGAACTGTCCTGATCTGCTGCCCTTACAGCAAAATTCACCTTAAACCTTGAGCAATAACAGAGTTTCTGATGACTTGGGGGAAGCAGAAACAAGTTATGAACTCTGACATTATAACCCTTTGAGCTGATATGGTGAACTTTTTGGCAGCAGTTGGGTACTTACACGCCACAATTATGGGGAAACATCATTAATTTGGAGTTGTGTTTGGAGTCTGCTAAATGCCCCACTATGCTCACTGGCTAGTTGTTAACCTTTGTGATTGCTGTTTGTGCTGGGCAGGATCTCAAAACAGCTGTAGTCTAGAAACAATACTGATGGGAGTGGTGAGACTGAACCAAAATAGTAAAGTTGCGGGACAGCTTATAAATCAATTAGCGCCTTCTTTAAACCAGGAGATAAAAGTTGACCAAACTCTATTGTGCTTTTAACCAAACTATGACAACTATGTGATTATATAAATCATAAAGGATAAAAGTAGACCAGGGTTGCCCGAACATTTTCCACTGGAGGGCCTTAATGGGGGGGCCACAAGGCAAAAGCAAACACCTATTTTATTGTGTTGTTAAGATGCAAAATGGTACTAAGATCCTGAGTTTCTTTAATGGGCTGTCTTCCTGTGTAAAGCATCTCTCTGCCTGTCGTACTCAGATTATTAAAAGTCATTTTTACATCATTTTATACCTGCAGGTCAAACCTCATGGTGGGCCAACCCCGGCATGCAGGCCCAGCTTTGGCCTGAATTAGATAATCTGACTGCGGATTGCTTTTACAAAAAGTAGAAAAAGATCATTATTTGAGTTCTCTTTGCAAGATGGTTGAAAACTTTGCTAACTTGACTCTTCAAACTCTGACAACTTTATGCAACAATTGAAGGCCTCAGTACATCTGTGGGACAAACTGAACAAAGGCATTGTGGTGACTGGTTTACTGCCATTCACTGTCAGGGATGAGGGCTTACAGTATTTTGTTGTAATCATACTTTGTTTGTATTGATTTCTCATCAATCTGCTATCAAAGCACTGATCATGCAGGTAATCCAGCTTTGTCTCTGTAGAGTCACATGAGTGTGTGACAGGCGCCATTTACAACCAGAGGTAGTATATCAGCATCAAGAAAACAACAAGCAGATGCTGCACATGCTGAGTCTTAATGACATAAATATTTTAGTTCATTAAAATGTTTATCTGTGTTATAAAATTTCACACACACCACAGCCTCTCCTTGAAAAAAAGCCCTTTTCAGCTCCACTTTTGTGTGCACCTCTAGAAATGACAAGAGATGGAGTGAGGCCTGCCACATGGCGCCCTCTGTGTCCTCCCCTCCCTCTCCTCCCCACCTCACCCCAGCTCCTCACCACATCAGGATACACTTGTTTTGTGAATTCCGGTTTCAAACGGAACGCTGCCTTACTCTGGTTTTCTGCAGGACCAGTATTAAAAGCAGACACATGCTGTCTCTCAGTGGCCCTGTGGTCAGGGAGGGGGAGCCTCTAACGGCCTGTTATACTCACACACCTTCGAAACCTCACCCGCTCCCGCTTCCTCCCCCCCGAGCCTTCCTATCCTCCTCACCCTTGACAGCAAACATGCGCACCCTTATCATCATGAGAGCAGATTAAAGAATGAATAGTTGCTTCCACTGGAGGCCACAGTTCATCGCCTCCTCCCGCCTCTTTCAAGCTGTCATGTCTCTGATTCCTTTTCAGATGCAGACACGCTGATGTTGAGCCTGTGTGTGAAGTATTCTAGATATTACACATTAAAACTCCATTTTGAAATAAAAACAGTTTTACATTTGGCAAACTCTTCTGACAGTCGGTTGGTTTGTTCTTTGACCTCTGGTGTTAGTTATGGTGCCCCTAGTGTTGAAAAGATGTAATGCAAAGATTTTTTTTTTTTTAGTTGAACCTCAACCAAAAAAAAATCCTTATTTTAACATTTTGTAAGTCAAACTTTTCTTGTTTTTATGTGACATAGTTGTTGCATTTATCAGTCTGACACATCAAAACCCCATTTTTTCTTAACTATATAGCTTTAATACATATATGACATCATTTACATTATCGCCCAGCAGTTTTCACGTAAGCATATTGTGTTTGACCCAGTTATCGTTTCTGACTGTTTATTTTCTTATAGAGCACAATATGTATTGTTCTTTACTTTCCATACACAGACGCTCTCTGCCTCTTTGTGTTTGTGGCTGAGTTGCAGTTTCTCATGTGAAAGTGCCAACGAGTAAGAGGGAAAATCATTTTTCCAGATTTCCTCTTTGCTAACCAACATTGCCACCTGGTGTTAAACAGAAACTGACTTTACCGTCTCAGTCTTAAAGGAGTCTAAATGAGAGCTGATGGGCTTTGAACAGTTGATCCATAAAAGATGAACATATTCTTGCTATGAAATACCTGATTTGGTCAGTTTTTGGTCTGTACAGGTCCTTTATGTAACTTAACTCAATCTGAGGCAGGACTGGAATTTTTACTGAACTGAAATTGTAAAGTAGTAGTGTGAAGTCAGACATGGTATTGTCACTATTTATCCAGACTGAGACTGATTACAAGGGAATCACAAAAGCTGATCATCATTAAAGCTGGATGGATGGATAGCACCACAGTAAACAGATGTTTTGCTCAAGAAGCTAAAACAAAATTTGTCTCCATTTGGGGATTTGGATTTTGTTCCTTTATCTTCTAAAATCATCACAACTATTCAAATCAGCTCCTGCATCACATGATAAGACATCTTCTAGATTTGTGCCTAGAAGCGTAGACATCCTTCTCAGCATACTTTCTATAGGTCAACACGGTGGTGTAAAGATGAGTGAGGCTTCTGTTTTCAATCTGATGTCTACTTGTGGCACACAATAAAGAGTGACACAGGTCACAGGGGAACTTCCCTCAGAGCAGTGCAGTGTTTCTCAGAGGGATGTGCTGGCTAACCGCTGCCCAGGCTGGGCTTCCGGCCCTGGGGCAGCAGAGCCTGCTGGTACCCCTCACACCCTGCAGCACCACCACTATCACCCCACTCCAGACACTGTGCCAGGATACTGTGGTGACACAACCCTGGGCCTCTGTTCCTCCCTTGTCAACAAGACTGATGGATTCAGAGAGGAGGAGAGAAGAGACAGAGGACAAGAAGACTTATTAATATTAAAAGTTACTGCAGCTCAGAGTATGAAGATCTTTTTTTTTAGTGGGAGATTAATTGAGAATGAAAGATTGAATGAAAGAAAGGAAGGTGAAGATGAGGAGCAAATGATTAGTGTGCACTAGTGATTGGTTTTTATTTGAGTAATAAATTACCTTTTTTTGGTATCGAGCTGCATTTGAGATGTTCGTCATTATCAACAACAACTTTTGAGAATATTTCTCAAAGACAGTTATTGAGAACAACAGGATGTATCTTCTGTGTTCTCAGCCTAAACAGTCCCACTGCAGATTTGACCAGTTTTCTTCAACTAAAATATGACTTTTCTCCAGCTCTCCAATTTAATTAGAGGCCACCAGGGGGCAGAGCATGGAGCCTTTCCTCTGCCAACCCCTTTATTGTTTTCTCCAGTAATACACACACACACACACACACACACACACACACACACACACACACACAGACAAAATCAAATGAGAAAGCTGATATGTATAATGGCTTATATGGGTGATTGATCTTGATTACTTATGGTTAACTGTCTGCGTGTGTGTGTGTGTGTGTGTGTGTGTGTGTGTGCAAGCATACATAAGACAGAGAAAAGGGGAAAAAAGAGCTTGTGGCTGCATAACAATAATTAGGGCGGCATGATCTTACCGTCTTCACTGGAAGCTATTTTATTTCTTTTGTGCCCTTGTTTTAATGAAGTCAAGCACATCATGCACCTCTTATCTGCCAGGAGAACCACTGAGACTCCTCTGGGTGCGTGTGTGTGCGTATGTGTGTGTGTGTGTGTAAGTGTGCACATTGATACAGGCAGTGTGTGTATAGCCAGTGTGAAATACTGTAGCTGGTCTAGAGTCTGCCCACAATCTCTGTGTGTGTGTGAGTGAGTGTGTGTATGTGTGTTTGCTCCCCTCACTGGTTAATATTAGACACCTTGCTTGTTGGAGGGACTGACAGCTCATCGCGAACGCTGCCAAAATAGATGCAGCCATTTACACACACAGTGACACACACACACTCACTCACTGATGATCTACACACACACACACACACACACATATACAGAAAAGCACTCACACACCAACTCTAAACTCCCAGAAAAGCCTTTGTGAAGTACAGCCAGAGAAGGAACCGCCTTCCTGACGCCAACTCCAAAAAGCAGGTGAGGCTGAGTGAGTGTGTGTGTGTGTCTTGATATTAGTGGGTGGAGGGTGGTCTCATGGTGTGACTACAGGGAAAAGATCCTCAGCATCAGTGTGTCAAGGTTAGACCTGAGAAAGTATGAGCAAGGTGAGGTGAGAGAAATGGCTTCTGTCTGTTTAGTGTCAGACTGTGTGAGCTTTGGGTTTGTTGCAGTTGCAGGAGCATCTGTGAACAGACACAAGTTTTAAAGTTTAAATTTGAGGAGTTGTGTATCATCCAGCTGTTAGGGCCCCCTGCAGGTCACACTGACCTCTCAGCTTCTGTAAGTTTTTTCTCATTACATCATCTGACCTAAATATGTGTATTTTGATAGATCACAAGAAGCTTAGGCAGGTACAGGCTCATACTTAATCCATGCATTCTTGTTGGATCACATTTCGGGTTTACAATAAAAATCATCCTTTACATGTAAACAGTAATTACACAGAGACACATACCTCACCAGGGAGATCCTCGTGACTCATTAAAGTACCACAGAATATTATTTTTAATGTGCAATAAAGATTCTGGAAACATATTACAACAACTTCAACAAGCAGTATTTTCAATATCTAATTCTTTTTTTTCACTGTTATGGAGTAACAGAATAAATGTGGTTCGTAGAAAGAAGCCTCTTATATAAACGAATGAATATTGTAATATGGAGTGTTAATGATTGTTTAAACCAGTCCCGTCCAAACTTGGTCTTAAAGGCCGTAAGGTCCAATTTGGCCTGCCAGATGTTTTCATCAAAAAAACAAACAAACAAAAAACCCTAAAAAAAAAATAATTTTCAAAAAATTCTAATGTCACTGTTTATGCTGTTTCATTTTTGTGAAAATGCTCTTTAAATATGTAGGATCCCCATTTCTTTATTATCTTTCATAATCTGAAAACAGGAAACAGGAAACAGGAAATTAGTCAATTAGGGGAACTCAGTACCATTTTGCATCTTATATACAATACAATAGGTGTTTGCTTTTTAAATTCCAGAATTTGACCCTCTGATGGAAAAAGTTTAGGCAAACCTGATTTAGACATTATTTTTTTATGTTTGTGTCTTTAATGTATTAGCTGCCATCTGCATGTAACTGTGAAGTGACACGAAAGCTGCTCTAAATCGAGTGATGTCCACACAGGAAGCCAATGCAAAACTGTGATTGACGTGATTATGATTATAGTCTAGTACGTGCTCCTGTAGGTCATCATTATCTTTAGGATGTTCCTACAAAGTTCCTGGGTCTTGTCTTCATCTCCACCCTCTTGAAGGAGTAGCGCTCTCCAGTTCGTCCGTCGGTCAGGATGTACCACGTCCCCCAGTAGATGCCGTTGGTGACCCCACTGTAGCGCCCACGGTAATACCGTCCGTTCAGGTTAGCTGCCAGGCAGGCGTCAAACCACCAGCCTGCGCCGTAGTACTGACCACAGTTCCCAGCTGCGTAACGGTCGTGGTCTCGGTTGGCGGTGCTGAAGGATCTGCCATCGTGGTTGTAACGTTTACTGTAGCTCAGTGCATTGCCTGCGTCTCCAGAGTACTCCCTCGCTGTTAGACGATACCTGGAAGGCAGAAAGAGCACAGGACACATTTGTTGTAAGGATCCAGTTCTTTATGTGTGTACTGAAGAAACAAGTGGACACACACTAAACACACACACACACACACACACACACACACACACACACACACACACACACACACAGCCATGCAAGCACTGATGCCACTGGTATAATACTGCAACCAGAACTATTTCAACAAAAGATTTCTGTTTCCTAAATGTATGCTGGAAATGTAGATACTTACTATATGAATGCAACTATTAAGCTTGAGTGCATCTTTCAGACACAAAATTGATTTTCCAATTTTCAGTTTAAATCAACAGAATTACAATACAACACCGATTCCAAAGAAGTTGGGACGCTGTGTAAGACGCAAGTAAAACCAGAATGCAATCATTTACAAACAACTTTCCAAAGTGTTCCTGAGCCCATGTATTAATCTCCTTTATACAGTTGTGTGACTGACAAAGTGTTGAACCTCTCTCCATCCTTGCTTATCCTAACCCTAACGACTGAGTCTTTCCAGGATGAACCTTTCATACCCAATCATGATACTATCACCTGTTACCAATGAACCTGTTTACCTGCTGCCATCAAGTTCAGAATTATCAGATATTTACAATAATCAATTATGCTGATGAGGTCAAACATTAAATATATTGTTTTTGTGCTGTTTTTAGTTGAGTATATGTCAGAAAAGATTAGTAAGTCATCACATTGTTTTACACAACGTCCAGGCTTTTTTGGAATCAGTGATAGGATCCCAATTCAGTGACATTTGAGTCAAAATGGTGCTGACAGTTGTGGTGTTGTTTGCTCATGTTGCAATGAATCTAAAGCCACAAAATCCTGGTGAAGCAAATTCTGATTGTTAACAATATTCAAACAACATTTCTCTCTTAACTTTGACTGTTGCCCATTACGTCATGCATGTTCCAGAGAAAGATTTTTCAGGGGCTTTAAGATATTAATTGTAGAAAGAGCGTGTTTGTGCCTCTGCAGAGTTTCACCTCTGTGCCTCTGTTGCCACTTTGAAGTTGTTGTAGGTAGCGTGGCGCTTCTGCTGGTGCCAGTCCTCCAACTCAATGCGCAGCTGGTGTTGGCCAGTGGAGGTGAGGGCGTGCAGCGCTGCGTTCCCCAGCCAGTGCTCTCCCTGAGGACTGCCAAAGCCCTCGCGGTATTCCTGCCACGTCCTGTTGAAGTCCAGTGAGCCGTCCTGACGATTCTGAACCACCGTCCACCCTCCACCCGCCGTCTCCATGTCACATTTAGCCTGGGACAAAACAAAGACTTTGATATTGTAAAGCCCAGATTTCAGCCATCCACAGATAGCACAGACATCTCTAAAAGAAGAGGAGCAGGGTGGGGGTCCGTCTGTGTGTTTTACGAGTGCGGTGAATCTGAAATACCTCCAGCGCCGGCCTGTGCAGGTCAGGTTGGATGGTGTAGATTCCATTCTCTTTGATCCCGAGCTTGTAAATCTCTGCGCAGTCCTGAGGATGTAACCTCTCCAAGGGGGCGACTGAGAGCCACACACAGTACAATTTGACTCAACGTATTTTTAAATCAACAACAGTGGCATCATGTGATCATCCTCGCTGCCTCTGTACCTGTCGGTGGATGTTGTGTGATGCTCTTCAGGAGAAGCAGCAGGTCTTTCTCCCCCTCTCTTCCCACAGCTGCACTCTCTGTCGACCCAGAGAAAGAAAATAGAAGCTTTGTCTTTATATACCACACACAGGGCTTCCAGTTTGCCTGACGACTCTTTAAAGACTCTTTGCATCGTGAGCCGTACAGTATGTGTGTGTGTGTGTGCATGTACACAGAGTTGTTCTCATCCTTCTCTGCAGTTAAATTCCTATGCACTCACCTATGACCGACACTTAGCAGGCCTCATTGAGGTTCTGTTTACTATGTGTGGGGGAGTGACTGTGCTGGCATGTGTGTGTGTGTGTGTGTGTGTGTGTGGATTTGCCTGTGTGTTGCAGAGGTGGGGGATATAAATGTGTACTCCTCACCCAGACGCTTGGCCATCGCCCCCAGGGCCTGGCTGTGACAGTGGAGGTCACACTCTGTCAGTACAGCTGCCATTAGTGCCAGGATGGCCCCTAGAGAGTTGCTCTCCTGGTCCCCGTGGCTCCAGGGGCCCCCAGTTTCCTGGAGAGAGCGCATGCAGCGCTGCAGCTGAACCAGACGCTCTTTGACTCCTCCAGTCTGCAAAGACAGCGCTCACAGGTTCTTCTTAATAAGACATTGTGTCACACATTAAATCAGTAAACAATCATGAGTAAACATATCTTTTTTTAATTGTCCTGGAAATGTCATATCTATTAATGCTGTTGAAAGTAAATTAAGTCGTGTGTGTGTATAATCATGCATTCTTCAGTTTGGAAGTTTGGAAGATGACAAAGTCCACACACAAGACTCACAGCTCAGTGGCATGTTTTGTGTCACGCTCAATCTGTCGCTAACACTTACATCAGCCATTGTAATCAGGTCCCTCACACACCTGTTGCTGCATGAGCTCAGCACAACCATATGATGGGGACATTTTTAAAGCGGTCCTAATTTTATCCCGTCTTTGATTGCTGACTGTCATTGCTCCATGGCTGTTAGGTGGTGCCAAGTTTAGTGTCCCATGAGAAAGGACCTGCTGGCCTGATACACTGCTGAGTCTCCTTGGCACATGTGCATGAATAGAGACGAGGTCAGCGTTGCTTCAATTTATCTATCAATGTTTTTGAACCATGGCTTAAAAAATATGATAAAAAGTTGCAAAATCAGGCTTCTTTTACAATAATCTTTTACAATTACAGCACATGACCTCACTTACCTTAGACTGAACCTGGGGTAATTCGTGCCTGTGCTCCACCCTCCGAGGAGCATCCGAGACGGCTGCTAGTGAGACACCCCTCCTGCAGGCTGTTGTCCCAGTTTGACCCACACAGGCCCCAGTAGCTGCTCCAGCTCCTGTGCCAGGTTGGATGGGTGCAGCCACCAGACTGTCCCTGCAGGGAGGGTGTGTGCAGGCCGGAGATGCATCTGAGGACAGCAGCGCTCCCACATACAGTGACAGCAGAGGGAGCAAACCGAGAGAGCCAAATGCAATCATGGGAAAATGCAGAAATGCAAGCTGACCTTTGTCTTAAACCTTCAAGCAGCGGTCCACTTTTTCTTTCAGGTCGAAAGCCTCCTTCCTCCTTTTTGTGATGCTCAGCAAACTTTCACGTCACTTTCCCTTATATCTCAACAGCTGCTTCAGGTGGACAGTGTTTGCTGACCTGTCCTTTGTGTTTAGATCTCTCTACTGTTGTCCTCGTCTGCTCTTTGCGTTTCTTTCATCCTCTTCTTCTTCCTCCTTCTTCCTCCTCCCTCAGTTCATCTCACTCCCGCTCCTCTTCTTTCTCCTGCTCTCTCTGTTAGTGAGGTTGCTTTGGCTCAGATTCCTAGATAACTGCGGCACTCTTTGCTGTCTGACACGGACTAATGCACCCACCCCCTGATGCGAGCACACACACACACACACACACACACACACACACACACACACACACACACACACACACACACACACAGAGACACACACGCAATCTGTCCATCTCCTTAACTCATCTCACTCTCCCTCTCTCAGACTCCCACACAGCCACAACATGAATAGAAATCCATCTGTCTTGAACACATGTGTTATGTAAAATTATGTACATATAAACCAATCTTTCACAGATTAATTGTCCTTTTTTAATGCTGTGGATGAGCTCTACACCTGTGATTATACCTGTCTCACTATAACTTTTTATTCTATACCCATTCTGAACTGGCTTTAACCTCCTCTCACCCTTACCCATCAATGTGCATACGCGGCAATGTTTGAAGAGATGAAAATGCAGCAGATGCTTAAAATATGTGGCTCCTTCCTCCTGTGTACCACTTTGTCACTCACATCCTTTTGTGTGGCTGTGTTTGTGTTTACAAACTGAGTTCCAAAGAGGCCATAAAGACTCTACATTCAATAGGAGGGAGAAGGCAGGAATTCCACTATAAACACCAGTCATCAGGATCCTGCAGAGCCACACTCCCACTAACAAGAAGCACAAACACACACATGTAGGTAGACACATGAGCACGGAGCAGGGCTGAAAATTAAGACGAGATCTCAATCTGAGTATGTTACTAAAAGACAGATATTACAGTTTTGGATTTCCCCAATTGCAATTTTACATTTTTTTTTTAATTTTCTATTTATTCATTCAAAGAATGAATTGTAAATGAGACAGCTGTTTCATGTGCTGTCTCTGTTAAAAGGAAAATGTGAATATATATATGCAACATAACAAATATTGTGCACAAGATATTACATTACACATTCACCAATAAATAATGTCACAGTAAGGACAGTGGGAAAATCTATAAGTTGACCTGTGAGCTTATTCAGATACATTTGGTGAAAACTGCTCCATTGAGAGTTTACAGTTACATTTTAATAGTCATTTTTATCATTTTATATTATTATAGCATCACATAATTTGGTGTTATTATACCAATATCACACATATGTTAGAAATCAATATCTGTTTAAATGTTTTTCTACAATGTGTTATGGCATCTTGAATTATTTTTACAAATTTTGAATACAAATGTGTTTTCATTTGGCAGGTGAACAGATAAAAACTTATAAACTCAGAAAAGCATTGTTAAGATATCCCATGAAAAAAAAAGGAAAAAGCTTCTCCCACCAACCACACACATACACAGCAAAAAAATGCAGGTCAACCTTTACAGTCTGCAAACAGATTGTAAAGGTTGACCTGCATTTTCATCTTAGCATTTTCTGCAGCACTGTGTTTTTGTGTTCAGCGGACAAAGACACTCTTTGAAATATCCCAGAAGCAGATCCCTCACCTATTTTTGACCTTTACACTTTCTTAGTAAATGTCAACACCTCAGAAAGCTACATCGCTCTACAGAGGTCTAAAATATAGATGTGGGCTGTCTGAGAGCAGCAGTTCACTTTCAACACTTCATTCATTCAAAATGAGCTGACACTGTCCTCTAGTGGTGGATCTCCATTTTGACTACAATTAACCACACTGAGCCACACAAGCTCCAGACAGCCTACTAAATGGACCTTGGACCTTCTAAACTGATGTTTTCAAGGCCAAGAAAGAACTTCGTACCACAGCTTTTAAAGTGACACTCACCATCAATGTTAGATATGAAGTTAAGTTTACTGGTCATGTCATGTGGAGGGTGAGTCGGCCAAAGTCTCACAAAATAACCCTGATGACGTTATCAGGACTATCTCAGCTTGGGCTCAAGGTATAAAACTTATAGAGAGATTGAAAGAGACTGAAAACCTGGATATCTCAGCCTCTCTTGCTTTCATGTTAACCATTATTTTTAATTTAAATGGTCTTTCATGAGTCTCTGGACTTTTACAGTCCAACACATGACATTCACATTTCTCAGTATGAATCCTTGTACAGTTCAATTGACAGTTGCTCCTTCAAAGTGTTCTAATAATTTGTATTTTCATGATGCCTGATTTTCAGTTGACACTGGAAATAATAGATGACCGAGAACAGTACATGGATAAATCATAAGTAAACTAACATGGGTTAAAAGAATACATTTAGAATGAAACACTGATTGTTAAACTTTTGTTGCACAAATGATACATATTTTGTGGAATTGTTATACATCAAACTCATAATGATAGGTAGAATATGAAATACTACAGGAGAGAGCTGGATCAAATCTGCATTTTCTCAGGAGAAAAACACATTTTAAATTGTTGCATAGATGACAAAGTCTTCAAATTGCAGCTGGGTCATGAGCATTTAACCATTTATATTGGTTGAACTTGGAATTACAATTATATCTGCAGAAATATTGCAGAATAAATATTTATCTATGCCAAATATTAAAGAAGAAATCAATCGTGTGTGGGCGGGGCTTGTGAGCTGCTGCGTCTGACGTAGCACGCAGGCGTTGTTTTGGAGAAGGAAGTGAAAGGGGAACAGAAGCTGCGGGTAGCAGACAGTTAGCTCGCTGGCAGGCAAGCGTTCAAGCAAAGTGCCAAATTTACACACTATTTGTAGATAATCTGCCTCGTCAGTTTACGACACGATTTTTGTAAGTGTTCACGCAAAGGGCGACGCATTTTTCTAGAAAAAAAATTAAACGAGGTTTTGCCAAATTAACGCTAGCTAACGAGTTCAGTGCCAGCGAGCTAGCTAGCTAGCTAACGTGACGCCTAGTTAGCTAACTGTCCTGAACAATAACAGCTAGTTAGCTCGCAGCCAGGTCGGCTCCCGTCAAGAAGTCGCCTCTCCCTTGGGTTACAAGTTGACAGTAAGTTACTGAGACGACAGCAGTCTGTTCACATTAATAATATTTGCTCACTCATCAGTTTCTCCTGCGTCCTATTAACGCCAACGCTACAACGGCTAATGGTGGTGCAATGTTTTTCGAGAAGCTGGTTGGCAAAAACAAGGCCGGCCTGTGGCTCCTCTGGGTCCAACAAGGAAGGAGAACCTGGGAGACGAGGTCGTTCGGTTGGTCGAACAAAGCTTCGTGAAAAGACAGGGATATTGATTTCTCTAAATAATTGATTATAATTTGGTGTTCGTGCACAGAGAGAAAGAGGGGGGCAGCCTTTCACCCCAAATCTAGAAATGTCAGGATGGTTAATTAATCAAATGTCGAGGTGGATTTTGGTGACATGTTTGATGGGTGGATCGAGTTTTATAAATGTCTTCTGTCAACAGGCTGTTTGAGAGAAAGATCCTGTGTTTCCAGGCAGGCAGACATGTCACTTGTTTTTCTGTGCGAAACACTTTTTGTTTCTGTTGTGAGTCACAGGTCACGCAGGTACACGATCATAGGTATTAATGTAATGATCTGATGTGCTACAACGCCCAGTACTTCTGCCAGAAAGCTGAAAACTGAGATCCTGTGTAACCTGAAGCTTATTGCTATTCAAGCATAGAAACCCTTTACTTCTTTCTTATTCAAGTACTTTTTCTTCACTTGTTTTTAAAATCATACTGATTACATAACATTCAGACTATTAAGACTGAGACATGTTACTGCTCTGTGATTTTGATTTTAATGATTCATTGCAGTAGTTGGTAACTTTTCCTCCAGCACAACATCTCAAGTTACCTGATATTCGAGTACCTGCCTAGTAGTTTGGATCAGCTTTAATTTTTAGATTTACTCTGTTTATCTCAGCAGTTGGCATGATTTGGTTGATTGTTCATGTGGACTTGTAATGGTTAAAATGCCTGAATTTTTTTCACAGTTCACATTGTAGCATACACAGCTGTGTCTAATTTTACACTGCACTGTGTACCTTCCAGTTTGTTCTGCTGTACTGTGTGTTTATAGTCAAGTGTCTAGGTTTGTCTGTAGGCTCATGTGGAAAGCAAGTTTTTTCATTTGATACAATGCTGAATCACAGCATCAGACATAGAGTAAAAAACATGTTGCTGTCTAGGTTTAGATAAAATATTCCCTATGAAAGCATTATTTATAGAAACATTTTACTGCATATGAGATTGTGTACTACTTATTAATGATGTAGTATTGTGATTTAATCACCTATTTAAATTGCCTATTGTTTTAAGTTCTATCAAAACACTTGATTTTGACAATGCTGACTTTTTGTTAAACCTACACCAATGGACCATCTGTTAATCACATGAACACTCACTAAGATGTACATTACAGAGCTAACCAGGAAACATGAAGATGGCCTGACTTTATGACGCATTGAAATGGATTTGAGCATTGAGAAACATCCAAACTCAGCCTTCCAATTCTATATTTAGTTCAGAGATGGTTTGTGTCTGTGGGTGTGCGTGCACAACCCATATCAGAGGTGATCTGTGAATTCCAGCTGCTTGTGCTGGTAATTTACGGGCAGACGGCAAAATGACGGTTCTGAAGACACATTTCTCAAAATGAATCCTTGAACGGTTTGATTTCAATATTAGCTGGTGCTGTGATGGGCAGTTGCAACATTCTAATTATTGTCATGGTGCCAGATTTTTAGTTAAAACAGGAACTTCTGCAGCCCAGCTAAATAATGTAACTAGATGGGAGACTGACCATGAACAGTAGATTGATAAAATATCATAAGTATAAGCATATCCATATTTGATGGAGCAGTTAGCATCAAACGAAAAAATAGTACATAGGATATGAAATACTACCGTAACACATTTTAGTGCCAGTACAAGTCTTTAATGCAAAGTGATTTAATAAAAAACTCATTAGCTACTTCACATCCAGACACAACAAATGTTTTCATAAACTCTAAATTAATATTTTAAGGACAATTTAAACATTACACTATATGCTGTTTTCTAGTGTGTGGTATTTCTGCAGACCTGATATTTGAGACGAATATTTTTAACTTTACTGTGTAAAGAATCATTTGTTTTTTTTGTCACAGAATGCTTCAACTACCATCAGTGTAATCTGCCACTTGGTGTATTGGTTAATGATAGCAGAATAAATAACCCTCTTTGTAGTGAGAGGCATTCACCTGACTGAACCTCCTGTCAGACATGATAGTTGGCATTTAACAATCAATGTCCAACACTGTTTGTCAGAGGTTAAAGATCTGAGTTGAGTTTCTTCTGTAATCATGTGACTGTGGTCTGATCTTTCCCAGACTTCAGTGATGAGCTGTTGTTAATGCTTCTGTCAGCATCTGTGCGTTGCGGTATGGTTGTCACTGGAGTGCTGTGCTTAGTCCGTTCAGGAAGAACACAAGTGTACTTTCCAGCTCCTGATGGGAACTGAAGGGTTTTATAGGTTAAGTCTGAGAATTTGGATTTATTTTAAGGGCTCCTGATCCTGTGTATCTGTTGAATCAAGGTTGTGATTTTTCATCTTTTTGTCTCGACACTTTTAAAACATTGTAAGTACTGCTTATTTTCTATAATTGAGTTACACCACGAACCAGTTTGGTTTGGTGGATTGGCATGTCTGAAATGTCTTTTGTGGTTTGTCTGTGATGACTGCATGTTGACTTACCTGAAGAACTGATGGCAAATGTCAAAATCATGATTTGTCTTTGTGGTCACTTGTTTCTCCCAAAATAAAGGACAGAAAATTATTCATTAGAGATGTTATTGTGCTGCAGCTGCTGCAGCATAATCCTTGTGGGCACCCGTCAAAGTTCAACCAATAAAAGGGCTTGTTTTATGCCACTGACAGCCTCGGATAGCAATTCTAAGAGTCTGGCAACATTATGGAAGGACGAGAGGGCAACAGAGATAGACCTTTGGTGCTTTCCAAACAGGGATCTGAAGCAGTTGTATCGCTCTTTTCAAAGCCACCAGACTCCTTTGACAAAAACAGGAATTTTACATAGCATTTCACATCTGAACAAACCCTTTCACAATATCGCTGTTCAAGTAATTTTCTATTATGAGGAAATACTGTATCATAGGCCACATGTTCCCATCAGACAGCTGCTAATGCTGCCATTTTCAGTGAGAGTATGCACACCTACAGTAGACTTTCTAAGTTGCATTGTGCTGGACTGTTTACTTGACACAGATAAGACAAATGTGTGAAAAAAAGATAAAGCAGACTCTTATGAAATCAAGGTTTATTTTAGTCTGTCCTGTCTGTTTGTGCATGGATATTGTTTAAAGATAACCCCTTGAGTCTGGAACTTAGGCCTTTTTAGTTTATTTTACTGTGCCACAATTCATTTTGTAATTTGAGTTCTCTCTATAAACAGCAAAGTCATTATATTTTTGTCTGCCAGTATGAAATCCTGGAAGTTAGAAGGAATACTGTTGATAGATAGAAGGCAAATGAATGGTAGTAGCTGGGACTAAAGATGAGCCTCCATCATGTTCCTCATCTTGGACCTCAATAATCAGGATTGTACATTAGGTGAATTTGCTTTTTTCTAGCTTTGTTATGATCACAGATAGTGACCTAATGTCATACATGATGTCTTGGGAACAAGTGATTTTGTTTTCACAAAACATGAATGACTGTTATAAAGCATCTCATTGCTCCTTTCTTGCCCTTCATTTTTAAAATTACTTACTTACTTTGTCACCTTTGTGGAAACATGGTTGAATGACGCATCTCCCAGCTGCAATTTTGAAATTTTCTAAATGCATCAGCTCGAGGGTGACGGTAGAGAATTTGCTCTCTCATTCATGTGTAGTATCTTAGATCTTACTTAATTCATTTTGACTGAGAGGAAATGATGCACTTCACTGCTTCCCACTGCATTTCAGCATGCAGAAATTACATATTGCCTGAATGTGAATTACAATTCTTTCTCAAAGTATTTCTCTGACTGACTAACTCAAATCATGGGGAAACGACTATTGCTCCTTTGTTGAGAACAATCAAATTACATTTCCTGACTAAATTATATTTAAAGGTCTTACATGATGTGTTCACTTCATTATTTCATTTTTGTATTGATTAAAAAAAATGTTGGTACAGCTGTGTACATTTGAAGACAGTAGGGCTTTAAATGAATAAATATACTTGTGCCAACTGATGTTGTAAACATGATTGTAAATGCCGGTCAGTTGACATAATCATCACATGTTATCAGTCAGTTACAATGTTTGACAGTGTACTGAGATCAACACATGCTGGAGTAGGTTGTCTGCTTAGTGACAGCGATGTCAGCAAAAGATGGCAGATGTGTCCCTTGGTTCGGACTTGTAGTACAGAGAGGGAGTCAGTCCTCTAGGAGGTAACTTCCTGTGGTGCACGAGAAAGAGAAAGAGTGATGTGTTCCTCGTGATTTGCCCAACAGCTTAGAAAGCACATGACTGGAATGAATGGTATTCAAACCTGATTGGTCCAGGAACAAGAAACCCTGCACATGAATTCGTAGACTAATATTGTCCAATGGCTCGTCTGCATACAAACAGATTTATCTTTGTATTGATCGTATTGTTCAGGAACAATAGGAATCTGGTGATTAGGTTGTGACTTACAATGAAGAGGTTAGGAAGGCAATATTGAGTTCTCTCTTTATGCTAAACTTTTTGCTGTTTGTCTGTCTGCAGCTGCGGAAAAATGACTTCCAGGAAGAAAGTGCTCTTGAAAGTCATCATCCTGGGAGATTCTGGGTGAGTGGCAACATGACGTACTTCCCTTCTACTTGTCAAAATCAGTAATGCAGAGCAGGAGATTATTAACAGGTCTGTTCTAAAAAAAAATTGACGAAAAAAACCCTGAATGCTGAGGTACTGTAATAGTTTTGATCCACGTCATTGAAGATCATAAATTATTATTATATTGTTATTTCCTTGTTGGCAGGAGTTGTTACTCTGCTGTAAGCTGTCTCCAGGCAGAGCTCTGCTCCTTGCAAATACTGCCCTGCTGCTTTTGAACCACGGTTACAGACCTAAGAAGACTTGCCATATATTTTCATGCCAAGTACATGCAAAGATTAATTTAGGTGAACCTGATGTGTCACAGCCTTTCTTTAACAGTCTGAGTTTAACTGTGACATAGTGATAGATAGATGCTAGAGCTGGGTAATATTAGTAGTGTTTTGTCTGTGATTGTGTGGTTTCCTACATTAGGAACCATGTTCTAAACTTGGTGAGCTAGTTTTCTTTTGGCTAAAAAAAAAAATCAATAGCAACATTAACTTTTTTTATATATTAATTGTTATAAACTTTTGTGTAACTTTGTGTGACAGGAATAATGATGGCTCACTTCACACATGGCTTTTCCCCACAGACTCACTAAAGTACTTACATTTGGACTGTGGTTTGAGCAATGGGATTTCAATCTATCTGTAATGCTTCTTGGTTACATTTACACTTTGCTTTTTTGAAATGAGTTAGCTATTTGATCTGCCCAAGATGCATGAAGTGGTAAAAGTGTAAATGGGATCTTGATTACATCCATATATCACTCAGCTCTTAATGAATCTAATTACTGCATATTTCATACCAGCGATCAGTCAACCTGCACCACCCTTTTATTTTTGCTCATGGTCTGCCATCGACAGTATCTGTTATCCCGCTGTCTTTTGTCTTCTCCCCTCAGTGTCGGAAAGACCTCCCTAATGAACCAGTATGTGAACAAGAAGTTCAGTAACCAGTACAAAGCTACAATAGGAGCAGACTTCCTGACCAAGGAGGTGATGGTGGACGACCGGCTCGTTACAATGCAGGTACAGAACAAATAGGGAAGGTTGCATCTAGAGGAAGTGTACATTGTTTAAGCATTTAAAACATGTTGTAATTGTTCCTATTTCTATATCCATACCAGGGCATCAGTGTTTTGCATTGTCTCAACAGTTATTATTCGTGTTCGTATTCAGTGTTCTCATCTGTTCTTTAACCTTGTCCGTTTACTAATTTTTTGTCTCCTTGTGATTGTCTAGATCTGGGACACAGCTGGCCAGGAGAGGTTCCAGTCTTTGGGTGTTGCGTTCTACCGTGGGGCAGACTGCTGTGTGCTGGTGTTTGACGTGACTGCACCCAACACCTTCAAGACACTCGACAGCTGGAGGGATGAGTTTCTGATCCAGGCCAGCCCTCGAGACCCGGAGAACTTCCCCTTCGTGGTGCTAGGGAACAAGATTGACTTGGAGAACAGACAGGTTGGTATTGGTGGATAAATCCTCATCCATCCTGCATTAAAATATCTGAACTCTTAAACGGCGAGGCTCATTTCCAGTGTCCATCCTAACAGGCTGTCTAAACTGCTTATGTATGCTGTGTTTTTCTCAGGTTAGGAGTCACTTAACCTGGACAGAATTATTTCTGGGATCAGTAACAAGGCTCATAGTTAATGCAGGGTAATAAAATCAACATCATACAGTCATAGAACAAAGACTTTGGCACAGTGCTAGGTTCAATTTATTCTTGTTCTTTCCTTTTTCTCTTGCAACTTTTCACATTAAAATACTGTGAATGGTGGGTAGTTTTTCTCATGCAATTGGTGTAGAAAGAGATCAAAAGTTAGAGAACCATTGAGCACCCTTGTGCATCACAGTCCTATTTTGTAGTAAGAGTAGAGCTACAGACAGGAAGGGTTGCAGGGAGCAAGAGAGCAAAGAGGGTTAATACACCCACGAGACGCTGTGTGCATCACAGTCTTGAGAGTCTGTAAGGATGGACATTGGAACATGCTTTCATTTTTCTTCACTATGTTGACCATATTTATTTATGGTGGATGATGATCTTAGAAAAGAAAGACAACTGTGAACCCATCCTTTTACTTCTTCAGCTGATTGATGAATCTCTTCCTCCTCATACACACAGGTAACCACCAAAAGGGCTCAGGCTTGGTGTCAGAGTAAGAACAACATCCCCTACTTTGAGACCAGCGCCAAAGAAGCCATAAATGTAGAACAGGCATTCCAGACAATTGCACGTAACGCCCTCAAACAAGTAAGTTACAGTTGCTTGAAATGAAAAATGAAAGACAGTGGAGATGTGTGCTTTGTTATTAGCATAAGTTGATGCAACGTCTGGACAATAATGATAGCTGTATAATTTGAAATCCTCCTTTGCTGATTATTTTCTCTCTTGACGCCTACCAGGAGACAGAGGTGGAGTTGTATAATGAATTCCCAGAGCCCATAAAACTGGATAGGAATGACAGAGCTAAACCTTCAGCAGAAAGCTGCAGCTGCTAAGGGACAACTTGGACCATCTTCTCTCTTGGCTTTCTGAAACACCCTGTCACCGGTTACATCACCTGCACCTCGTTCCCAGGGAAAGGACTTCCCTACTGGTCTTCCTCCTTCACGCTACTCTTCATTCCATCTACATGATCCCCTCACGCAGTACGCTGCACATGGATGTATCCCCCCCACACTTAGTACACAAATTAATACACTAGCGTACTGTCATAAAATACTCTTGACAAATCCAGTGCCCAATGATCACACGAGAGAAGAATGACACTCCCTCTGACCTCACAGTCCCCTGACTCCATAGTGAGTGACCTCCTGCCCCCGCCCACCCATTTCTCTGACTGTGGCCCCTGACTCTCACACTGAGTGGGCAAGATGGAGCCATGTTCTAAGAGTGCAATTGGGAACTCTAGACGGCCTGGCTGATGCTCTGTAATGTGAGATGATGTTGGCTAACGTCAGCATCCCAAGTATCGTATTCTCTTTCTGTTTTCTCTTTGCTTTCTTTTGCCTGTCTACAAATAATCAAGTTGAAGTATATATATCTATATATATTTTAATTGGCTGTTGTTATTTCTTAAGCCAATCTGAAACACATATTTGGTTTTTTTTTGCACTTTCTTTTTATGTTTTTGCCTTTAAATGTTCTAGAGGGATGACTGATTTTTGGATAACGTCTGCTACTACACGCCTTTTGGTAAGCTTCAAATTCTACCTTGTCACTCTGTTTTCCCTGTCGAATATCCCCTGAAAATCTGTTGAACACTTTGGTGATTGTACTGCCTTTCCCCCCCTTTAAGGTTGTGTGTAAATTGGTTTATAAATGCCTCACACTGCAGAAGAAATGTCCCTAAGTAGAATTTAAGTAAAAGCTGATAACACAGTGTAAAACATGGATTAATTCCTTGATATATTAATACTTGCCTTTTATGTAACATTACTTGTACTGCTACTATAACTGCTGTATGTGTTTACGTCCTTCATCAGACATCTTTCAACGCTATGGAATTACAATATGTGTCACCAACATGGCATACACCTGTCTTCTGTCATGTCTTTGTTATTGCTGTTCTCTCTATCTGCTTGTAGCTCAGGTTGGCTAAGTACTTAATATTTTTAACGGATTGTGCATTACGGTGTATAGATGGTAAATGGCTGATGGATTGAACTGAAATGGATGATCTCTCTTTCCATTTAAAGAAAAGATCCAACTTTCTGCCCTGGTATTACTCTTTCTCCTTATAAAAAAAAAAAATCACTGCAATGCCAATGATGTTGTCAAAGAAAATTGGGACGTCAAATAATAAAACTCTTGAATATATCAATGGTCTTGCATTACGTGTCTCAGTTCTTGGTTCATTTATTTCATGGTTCATGTCTTGCAATTTCTTAATGCATCCAGACACTGCTCACTTGCATAGTGACAATTTTTTCTCTGCATTTCTATATTTTTAAGTGTGACTTAAAAACTGAAAATTGTGTGAGGCTATGCTTGGGTGAACTGCAGTGTTTGGATATGTGGTAAATGCTAACACCATTTCAAACAATGTGCTCTATTAACAGCTCCTTGATTCTCCTGTTTGTGGAGCTGGACCTTCGCCTTTATCATTCTTTTTAAACTTAAAACTCACTCATTGTCCACCTATCCTATATTTACAAGCTATAATCATTTAACAGTTAACTCTATAGTGAGGAGTAATTTGAAGTTTCACACACAGCCACAGTGTAGGTTCACCAAACTTCAGTGTCAGAATAGGTCAAATCAGCCAGAATGAAGAACACAGTCATGCACTCAATGCTTTTTGACTAAGCAGGAAACGCCCATGTGTTACTGATCACATTGCCAGTTGAATCATGACAGTGAAGTCAACATGCACAACATCAGGACTCTGACAACGAAGCAGCTAAATGGAATTTGGCCATTTGGCCTCCAGGGCTCTGGGTTTGTTTATGAATCACTGTCATGGCTTAGTGAGACATTACTGTTGCACCTGTGTGACAGATCAAAAATGTCTACCATGAAAACAGTCTGTTCAAATTCAGTAGCTATAGTTCAGCGTTCATATACCTTCACTGAATCTGCTAGACGTGCACACTGCCAGCATTTTAGAAATGATTCCAAATATGAATAATATTATATCAATATTTGCTCAGTGATATTGCCTGTAAGTTTGATTTCCCTCCATTATGGGCTAAATGCTGTTTTAGAATTTAAAAACCTTCCTACACGATCATATACAGAAAGTCATTGTGTAAGTGGAGAATTCAAAATACCTTGACAGTTTTGTTATTTTCAGTTTACGATATTAGTCTGCAAAATACAAGCACATATGTGAGTAATCCTGGAATAACCCCCCAGATTGACAAAAACATTATAGAGGATGTCTCTTATTGTGTTCTGTATGTTCTGTATCTACTGTACGCTCCAAGCATCACGTTTAGAATTGAGAAAAGTCATTCTGGTACAACAACAACCCTAGTAATTCCATTCAAGAAATGTTTGTTTAAAAAAAAACTGTCAAGCTCAGAAATCTAGAAAAAGAAATTAGAATTATAAACAAATAAATAATGTAATTAAAGATACAAAAATAGTTAATTTTGTCAGTATGTGACTGTTTCAAGACTGGTACATAATTTCAAACTGAAAAATAAAACTACCTATTAAATACATATTGATGACATAATTAAACTTAAAGCATGTTTGTCTAAAATGAGCTTGTTATTCTGTGGTGAGGGAAAACATAGGAATTAACCTGCTTTTTCTTTCCACACAGTGTAATCACACTGTAGTCACATGTATTGGAGACGGAAAAATATTCGCTGCTGAATATTTTTGTTTTTTGTAAGAGTCCAAAGCCGCTGTTTCTCCTCATTTCATTTCCGCTCCGCTCGCGGAAAAGCGCTGACAAGTGGACCCACTTCCGC
The DNA here is from genome assembly GCA_037975185.1 of Centropyge bicolor. Taxonomy (NCBI): domain Eukaryota; kingdom Metazoa; phylum Chordata; class Actinopteri; family Pomacanthidae; genus Centropyge; species Centropyge bicolor. The sequence continues at coordinate 10,312,084 of JBBMOC010000012.1, read as the reverse complement.
CTTTAGCCTCCTCTCATCATACAGAGAAATGGTAAGAGAAAACTGACATATGTGCCGATAAACTGAAGCAGTTTAACATTCACATACATCAGATCGTGTCGATATTAAGTCGTTAGCACAAATGAGCTAACATTGCACTGATATTTGAAGCGCAGCACAGTTTTTCCTCTAGTGTTCTTATTTGACTTAGCTAAGCAGGTAGTTAGCTAGCAGGCTAATGCTAGCTGCTGGTTTCCTTGGCTAATAGAAAATATAATATAATCCTCACTCGCAATAGTGCACACAAATGGTAACCCCAGGATAAAATGTACTCATTGTGAGGTTTGAGGTTGGTTTTTGCTCTGTGGTGATATTTGGTAGCTCAGTAATGTGGAATGATGGACAGAAGAGGACACATCTGTTACCAGCTAAACTGATGTTGTGTTAGAGCCTCTGAAGCTGCTTTGTCCCTCAGCTCTAAACACATCTTACAGTTGAATTGATATTTGTTTAAATGGATCAAAATGATGTTATCATTTCACCAGTGTGTTCTGTCATTATCGCCATTACCGCCATCTGGTGAATTAGCTGCCACCAGCTGTCCAGATGATGGTGTTGATGAACCAGATGGTGCTGTGATGAAGTGACATAAAGAAAAATGTTACTGCAAAATCAACATTTGTTTGTTATAGTCACATGCTTATCTTTTTAAGCATGAACTTGCATTGGTATTGTTATGCTACATGAGTTCAGATATCAGGGACAGCTAAAAGACTGTAGCTTGTTCCTTGCCAGATTTTGCCAGATGTTATTGTTTAAATAACCACATAACAGAAGCATTTGATCAAGATCCCTTGAATTTGATTATTGAGGACTGTTGAGAGATATTAAGCCTTCACATGCATTTGGACCAGTAAAAAACGCTGATGTATAGTATGTGATTTTTTTAGGTGAATTTTTTGCACCATCTCAGATTTGCTTCATAATTTTT
>JBBMOC010000012.1:10218605-10291114 GCA_037975185.1 Centropyge bicolor | reverse complement strand
TAAGAAGAGAAGGACGGATCAGCACTGAATTACTAGGCCTGTTTCAAGAGAGGCCATACAGACTAAATACGACGGAAAGACTCTCCAGACATCATCAAAGAAAGTCACACACAGGTAAAGTGTTCACGAGAGAGATCCTCCACATTGGTCACTGGTCACAGACGAGCTGGGTGGAAAACGCAGTGAGGGGAATCACTCCGGAAGTGGATTCGAGTTGTCTACGTCGTCTGCTGAGAGACATTTCTGTGTGCTGACTGGGATACCTACCTCCGGTCTGTCTCTGTGTGTGTTCACAGAGTCCACGCCTAAATAGACAGACTCCACTTTACATCCTGAGTGAGAGCAAACAAAACAAGAATCATCAATAGAAGACGAATCATTATCAAATAATAATAATAATAGCAATAATAATAATAATTATAATAACAATAGCATAATCAATGACTAATGTAAAACAAAATATAAGTTATGCTATGTTTCAGACAAAATGATAATACAAAAAAAATCATTGATGCATTTTTGGATAACTTACATAATAATAATAGTCAAAGTTATATGTCAATAAAAGTCAAGAAAATTACAGAACTCACCATAAGCCATAGGGGTCAACTTCAACACAGTGTGCAAAGGGCACTTAAGATAAGGCAACTCATCTGTGGAGGCAGAGAAACAAAGTTATAAAATATCTTGTTCAGCATATTATTATTTATGGCAGCAACTGGAGCAACAACACATCTCAATACGGTGTAATTTATTCAAAGAAAACTAGCAAAGAATCAGAAACATTCAGACTTTTTTTTTTTTTTTTTGTGGTCCATATCGCCAACTGTAAGTCCTCCATACCTGCTGTCTTGTCCAGGAAATATGCTAGAAGACAGCGCATGACGGCCTGGTGACAAACCACCAAAATGTTCTCCTGTCTCTCCAGCTCCATGATCACAGGCTCCAGTCGCTGCACCAGATCTTCATAAGACTGATGAGGAACCACAGACACGTCAAAACTTTACAGAACACAAACAAATCCATTCACCTCTTAATATGACAATGAGACACTTGGAAGAATCATGCTCACCTCTCCTTTAGGATAGCGGTAGCGGTACTTGTCTTGGTCTCTCAGTGCAAACTCCAGAGGGTAATGCTCTTGGATCTCCTCGTACATCATTTCCTCACACACACCCTTTGTAAAGAGAAGGGGAGGTGTGTTTAGGTTGAGTGCACAAATTGCGTGAGAAGGGATTCATTTTGATGAACAGACGAATCAACGTACAGCGTCTATTTCGTTGAGAGACTTCCACTGTTCATATGGGACTCCCAGGCACTCGGCTGTCTGGATCGTTCTCTTCATCTGGCTCGTCCACACTTTCAGATCTTTGATGTTCTGGTCCTGGATGAATTTCCTCAGATGTTTAGCAAACTAGAAGATAAGAAACCATTGTAGACATAGAGTTTAAATCCAATGAGAACAATGATTTGGCTCTGTCTTACACAAGCGGCAACCTCCGGCGCTGAAAAATGAAGCCAATGCGGAAGTGCAAAAAAGCTGCAGTTCCTCGAATAACCGCTAGAGCAGGCCGCAGAAGGGAGTCAATTACATTTGAGCCCCATGTTAAAATGTCCGATTTTACGACAGAAAAAAACATATTTACAGCCTGGTTCAAAACATGGCTCTAGACTCATAAGCTGTTTTTCTACTCCATGACAACTCTGGGGGGGGCGAATTTTTTTATAAGGTGTTCGTTTAAAATATACAGCATACATCATTATGCACAATTCATAGCTGTCAATCTAAGTGGCGCCACTTTGATTGACAACTAGCCACTGACGGTCTAAAGGGCGTCACCCCGGCTAATTCTAGTCACTGAGTTTGGGAAAGAGATCGTCGTGGGGTTAGCCGGCTAGCAACGATATTTAGCATTTAACCTAGCTGGTTAGCCGTAGCTAGTTTGATTATTTCGAATAAAGTGGCTATTTTCAGCCAATAGCGTTCATTCAGCCAGCCCATAGGACCCGCCTCAGCTCCGCCCTCGCTCCACCTCTTTGTCCATATTTGGAGTAACCGGAGGTAGGCTACCAAGATGGCTACGCACTACGATTTGCTTCATTTTTGCTCTTCAGAAACCTATGGGTGACGTCATGGACACTACGTCCATATTTTATACAGTCTATGGTCTTACACAGTGTCCCAACTTTTATGTTAGTCCAGGTTGTAAATGAGACTCACCTCTTTTCCTCTGGCAGACAAGCCAGAGTCTCCTCCGATGCGTCCCTTGATGTTGAGGTCGCTCTCACCGTGGCGGCACAGGTAGATGGAGCGAGGTGTGATGTGGATGTTCATCAAGTAGTAAACGATTCGGCTTTGGATGTGGTCCAGGACGCGGTTCACCAGGTAACGACGGCCCACATCCATGATCTTTATGTAGGACAGATCCCTGTAGTGAGGGCAGCAGAGTCAGTCATCTGCCATCACGAGGAGGGCAGTTAAGTCTGATGGACTGATGGATAAGTCTGTGTATCCTCACCTGTCCAGAACCTCGTCCAGAGGCTGGTAGGACGACTCGTAACACTTGATCCTCTTCATGAAGTCCTCAATGGCCTCCTCCGTGTTGCAGTGGATGTAGTCTGGGCTGCCCAACTTAACTTGCTGTCAAAGCAGGAAGGGGATGTGCAGCAGAGAAAAAAAGGAAGTTAGCTGTCTGACACTGCTTTAGGCCTTTGTCATGCTGAGTTTGTTAGTTTAAATCTGAACCAGAGAAAGTCTTCTTGGTCTGACAAAGCCTTCACATTAACAAAGGTACACTATTACTGGTTATTGGATTAGGAAATTGTGTCCAAATTTTCTTTTCCAAAACTTTGCAATGTCACAATAACCTATGTGAGGAGGAGTGAATTTGTCAGTGTATCACTTCTATAAACTTTTTTTCAGGATAAATACAATGTTTGCTTATTGTGTTCTTAATATTTATACTGGATATAAAAAAAGAGAAAATGCTTACCACTATATTTTGTGCAATGACATCTGGGTCCTCACACACAGACTCCACAAAAAACACCTGGATTGACAAGAGAGAGTATGACTTAAAGATCATCGAGTCAAGGTTCATGACTGAGTCAGATACAACCCTGCCTTGTTTTACACACCTTGAACCCGTTCTGCTCAGCGAACTTGACAATGGTCCCTCTTCTTTCTCTGGTTGTGTTTGTGGCATCAAAGACCTGAAACAAAAGGAAAAAACACTTCTTATGCAGCCTTATTGTCCAGTATAGATACTGACATTATAATCAGTTGCCACGGAGAATTAGAACAACATCAGGGACTCACCGCTACTTGTCCTCCTTCAACACTCAGGTACTGCCGGACATCATTAAGTGCTGCCATCGCACACTGACTGTGGAAGGAAAACCAGACACAGAGTCAGTGAAAAGATTTGTAATTCAGCTGTAAAAAAAACAAAAAAAAAACAGTGTGACACAATCTTGAATTAACAATGTTGTAAACAAATTATAGTACTGTGATTAATCAGAAGGCTTTATTTTTTAAAATGAAGACATGAAGATGAAGATTGAAGATGAAGGTAAAAAGGGCTTTCACTGACACATTCAGATAATTCATTTAAAAAAGCAATGTGTGAGCACAAATGATAAAGAATAAACGAGAAAGTAACTCTGATTTCAAAAACTGAAAATCTAAATCTGGTGGGAAAACAGACCATTTGGGCAATATCATTAAGACTGTTGTCTCATGGTTGGCCAACCCTGCATGATCCAGGCTGACAGCTAGTGAAGTCAGTGAATACTTACCGTCTGATTTTTAATCCCTCTTCATTATCTGGACGGAAGAACTCAAAGGATTTGTAGATCTTCAGGCACTCCCTCCGGTACTGGCCAACATTGAACTCTGTTACAGAAGATAAAGATGGTTTCTTCTGTAAAATAATATGTAAATATGTGTGTGTGTGTGTGTGTGTGTGTGTGTGTGTGTGTGTGTTGGAGTTGTGGCTGGTACCTTTGGTTGGCACACCTATCCAGTTTAAGTAGCGTGTGAGCTTCTTTGAAATGTACGTCTTCCCTCGAGCTGGAAGTCCGACAGTCACAATGAGGGTCGGGCAGTTTGTCATACATACTGTGGGGGGGGGGAGGGGAGAGAGAGAGAATTTTTAATGATTTAACTACTCACTTTGGCACATTTAATTCACTGAGCACAGCTTGTCAACATTGTTCCATTCAGCCAGAGTTTAATTAGTCTTGAAGGTTGCTCATAATTACAGTAGACGGTGAAAACACTTGTTGGAAAGGTTTCAGCTCATTGTGTGACAGTGATACTCATTACGACTGAAAATCCCCACCAGAGCACAGATAGCATTACTACAACTGAAAGTGCAAACTGACTGAAAAAATAAGTCACATGCTTCTCTGGACACCGGAATGTCTCATCAGTATTTTCAATATATGTCCCATCAGGGCTCGTGACCAGCTCTTAAGAAAAGTGAGAAAAGACGAAAGGACTGACAAATGAACAAACTACTGAGTGTAAGGATGAGATGAGCAAGTCGACAGCAGAAGATTAAGTCTCCCATTTTGTCAACCCTCACATACTTATAAAAAATCTGATCACAGGCACATACTGGTTAATTAAGTCACAATGGTCAAGTTGAATCTCTGCACTTTGTCATAAAGACTAACTGCAATTAAGACTTCAATGCTATTTTCCAAGCAACTGTATCTGTCTTGTAAATTAAATTCTGTTATCTTTCTGATCCTTAACAAAATTATACAGCTCTTTCTGGCTTTACTGTTATTCAGGAACATCTCACACACTAAAGCAATGAAAAGCATTTTACAGTCTACAGACTTTTTTTTTACATATTTTTCTTTTTATTAACTACTTTTATGTTTTGTTTTTTTTAAAGTAAAACAGTAATTTTAAATACACTAGTTGAAAAGTACTGTCTCGAAGTACCAAACTCCTGCTTAGAGAAAAAGAAACTCATGTCTACCCTGAGTTCACCCCTGTTCACTGAGGCACTCCTTCATGTCTCAGACCATATGAGACCTACTACAGAGACTCTTGCAGGGAGCATTGTACTGTATAGAGACACCATTGAAGAAGGTCCAGTGTTTTAGTGCCAGATGCAAGACTGGGCCGACTGGGCCAGCTGCAGCCTGCTTGAAAAGAAAAGCAGCAGAGCTTGACCTGCAGAGAGAAGAAGCCTGAAAAGCAGCTGCTCTCTCTCACACACCCAGGACTGAAGGGTAACACAATCAGACATGTTGGTCCTGGCTTAGCTGATGTCATATGGTCAAATTCACTTAAGAGAGTTTGCAATTCAAATGTACCTCCATGCATGTGATACACAGGAGGAAAATGAAGCAGAGAAGCTGATGCATGATGCAACATTACCCAGCAGAAAAAGGGCAGCACTTTGTTAGTGCGCAACACCTGAAACAACCGTGTGCACACGTCACGTAAAGGAACATCTGTTGTGTGTGATCAAGGAAAAATCAAAATAAAACACGAGGGGTAAAAATGAAAAAAAGACTAGAAGCTGATGTCCCTCATCATCTCCCGGTCCATCCTCCGTGCAGCTGCATCTTACCCCGTCTCTGCGCTATGTGGCCGTTTCTGCACGGCATCCAGATCTTCCTGAGCGGGTTCTGGGTCAGTTCCCGCGGGGAAGAGTCCAGCATGAACTCCTCGTTGTCTAACATCTTGTCTGCTGGATCATCGGTGGTGCCCTGTCTGTGTGCAGCTGAGGCGGGGGGCTCTGCTCCTGCAGCTCCGCAGGAGGGACGATGTCACATATCAGCTGAGGAACAGCAGGCTGCCGTTACCGTAAACACTGGACTGCGCGCGCAACCGAAAGCGAGGGAGCGAAAACAAAGAGCCTGGTACAGGATGTAACTGTCGACCCAGAGTTTCAGACCGGTTATCTCACGTGACAGTGTTGTTACAGGCTTGTTTCCACTTTAATTCATCAGCAAAAAATGCACTAATACTTAAAGACTGGCACTTATTCAATCAAAAGATATATAGAAATAAGATGTTTGACAAAATAAAACTAACTTAAGATCTGTTTACTAGTTTTTCCAGATCTATAGAAATATAAATGTGTTAGTTTTGAAAATCCAATATAGAAACACAAAAATCACTCAATTCACAATATTTTTCTGTCATCAATCCTATAAACTCGTAGAAAGATGCATTTTTAAAATGTTGTTTTTCACTTTATTTAGTGCACATTTTGTTTTGTTTTTTAAAGAAAAGTCTGGACTTTCTGTGGTACAAATGCAAAACAGTTCCTTGAATCATTTTCACAATGTTTTTCTAAATATTTCCAGGCTATATAAGAAGCATATCCAAACATGACTTTCTAAGAAAACACCTTTTTAAGAGTTACCGTAAAGACGCGAGCAGCGAGCAGAGAGAAAGAGGAAGAAAAGCAGATGTAGAAGAAAAACAAGTGTTCAGCTGTTCACATGCAGCACACATGGGCAGTGAATGCAGCGGAAAGATGAACCAATCAGAGAGGAGCAGAGAGATCCAGCGGCCAATAGGAAAGGCGGGCAGGGGATACAGAGGGCGTGCTGACTGCTGGGAGCTCAGATCAGCACGATCACGAAAAACAACGTAAGCGCCAGTGTCACGGGCCCGGTCAGGAGCCCCTGAGACAAGATCACACTCAGTCCAGATCATCCAGAGACCAGGTCACCCAGAGACCAAAACACCCAGAGTCCAGAACAATCAGAAACCAGATCACCCAGCGTCCAGAACAATCAGAAACCAGATCATCCAGACTCCAGAACAAACAGAAACCAGATCACCCAGAGTCCAGAACAATCAGAAACCAGATCAGAGTCCAGATCCCAGAGCACCTATCAACAACTTCCAACTATAATATACTATACACACTGCAGGAGATCCTGTCTGTGACAACGTCAATAATTTGTCAACCAAGGATTTAAATCAGCTGCTTTTACACTTGGGGAAAAGAAACATTGTTCAAATTTGGAACCAATATTATTATTATTTAAAAGAAAGTCAGACACAGGAGAAAACTGTTAAAGGTGAAGTAACAGTTCAAATGATCAATTTAGGGCCACTAGTGACTATTTTCACCATCAACTAATTATTATATTTTACGTATATTTTTGTTTTTTTAAATTATTGATTCATTGGTAGATCTAATAAAATATCTCCAACTGAAAGGATTAGATGACTACCCAACTACTGACAGAACACTGACTATTATATTGATGATTGATTATTTTATTTGTTTTTTTAAAAAAGCTTCTCAAATGTGGTGTGATTTGCTGCTTTTCTCTATTTAGTATAATTATAAGTGGAATGTCTTTTGGGTTTTGAGCTGTCTGTTAGACAAAACAAGCTGTGTGAAGATGTCACCCTGGTCTCTAAGAAATTATAGTGGACATACTGTATTTCACTAGTTTCTAGAAAAGCAATCAACTGGTTGAGAAATTAATCTGCAAATTAGTCCATAATGAAAATAATCATTGTTTCATCATATTTGCGATCTTGGCATGGCTTGTTTTGTCAAAACATTCAAAACCCAAATATACTCAGTTTTCACTTATATAAAAACACAGAAAAGCAGCAGATCAACTCAATCTCAAATGTCAGTAACATCATGTTGTATATTTAAATGGCTACAGTCAGAAAATGAGGAACATCTAATGCAAAAGTCATCAAAGTCATTGTTTGAACTGTAATTTCACTGGTAAGTATTTGTATTGGCACAATACAGCAAGTACCCAAATATAAGTACTGGTACTTGTACTCACATAAAAAAAAAGTGGTATCAGTGCGTTCCTGCTACAGCAGCATTGCACAACACTCATCAGCAACTATATGTGCAAGTGGTTCATTTTAACTTTCAAAATGACTGAACCATTTCAAATTTACAACATCTTGATGAATGTGGAGGGCGGCGTTCTCTGCAGGTTTTGTTATCAGCCAGATGAGACTTCATGTAGTGTCAGAGTTGTGACACCAGGTGGCACCATGCACTCACTTTAAAAGGCCAGACATTTGAAATTCATTGAGTAGACAATGTAGTTAAGATTAAGACATAGTTTAATGAGGAGAAATGACTCCTGTCAGAGTCTGATGGCAGCTATGTTATCAATTCAGCATCTACTACCATAGTAAACACATCCAGAAGTCAGAGGTCAGACACAGGCCAGCATGTCAGCAGGACTAATCCCTTCAGCCAGACACTACACCTCACAGCTTCTAGCCATAATCCCACATATGCATGTTTTCTAGACCATCAGCATGTACACAGGACAGGGCAGGAAAGGTGGAGGAATTTCAGGTCGATTAAAATTATTCTTCAACCACTAGTTTATCAGCTCCTCCGGGTAGATCGACTCTTCAAGATTGATCAAGCAGCATTTACAAAGGGATAGTGACCCCTGTTTCTGGCACATACATCCTCACTGTCTGCGTATTCCACAATACTATTATACATTGGTCAATTCATAACTGTGCTTTTACTCTCACTCATCTATTCCCAGAGCAGTAGAGCAATTTGAAAAGGAAAAGACAGAAAAGTTACACGAAACAGTTTCCTTCAGCCGCAAAGTTTGTCAAAACTTTATAACTGTTTTATCTCCATCTAATGGGAGCTGGAGGTCACTAGCAAAATAACACAAACAAGTACTTTCTAATTTTGTAAAGTAACTCTTATCTTATTAGGCTAAGTGGAAAATTGCAGTGTTTATTATCCTCCTGTCACATCCCTGCTGCGTAGGTGCTGGCCTAAAAGCTGCAGTGCTGTATCTACTCAGTTATGTTGTTTAACAGAGGAGCGAAAGAAAACACAATTTTGAGTCTATAACAGAGATACAGAGATCCATTTGTTTTAGTTTAAAGAAATTTAAAGAATTTTGGTTTCAGTTGATCACCACAGAGATCAATATTACACAAATAAATAAAGATGTATCTATCCCCTGTTATTTTGCTAGAAGCCTCTACAAGACAGTGGAACCTGACTACAGGAATTTGCCAGACACTGACTGGCTAACGTTAGTGTTCAAACTCAAGGTGTTGGATGAGGTCAGGACTCTGTGCAGGCTAGTCAACTTCCATGTCTTTATGGTCCCTTTATGAACAGGGGTGTTCACATTAGAGATTTAACTGAGGATTCTTTTCATTATTGATTAATTTGCAGATTATTTTCATGATTAATTGTTTAGTCTATAAAATATCACAGTGAAAAATGCTCATCACAATAATGTGACTTTTTGATTCAAGAAATTCTAACATGAACTCTCAGAATGTGACGTTAAATTCTAATATGAACTCTTGAAATGTAAACAAAATTTTCCTCACATGTAGTGAAATATAATCAGCGAATGTTTATTCATGCATAGTCTTGAATTCCATTAATTTATCATAAATCACAAAGAAAAGCAGCAAATCTTACAGGACCTGAAATAAGCAAATGTTTTACATTTTGCTTGAAAAAAGACTGAAATGATTATTCAATTATCAAAATAGTTAATAAGTAATAGAGATTAATTTTCTTTTCTACAACAAATTGATTAATCGACTAAGAGTTGCAGCTCTGACTCATACTTTTAGATTAATCAGTCTGTCTTGTTTTAGCTTGTTGATTTGTATTAGATTTACAACTAATGATTAATTTAATTATGGATTCTGTTATTTTTTTCAATGATTAATTCATCATTGGTTAGTTGTGGGCAATAAACCCCTGGGAAATCCAGACGCTCAAGGTGACACCTTAAAATTGTTTGTTTTATTCAATCAACAGTCCCAAACCATAAGGTATTAATTGTGATATAATGATATAAGCTAATAAAAATCAGCAAACCTCAATGTTGCAGAATCTGCCAACAGAGAATTTTAAGCATTTTCACTTGACAAATGGCCTACAAAATCAAATATGTTAAAAATTAATTTTGTGTCAATCAACCGTGATTAATGGACTAATCTATTCGACATTAATTTGTATCTATTATAATCCAAAATCTGTCTACAGAATTGTCTTAAATGTGACAGTTAAATCCCAGCCTGAACAAACAAGATAAATGTCTCAATTTTACAAAAAAATATTACTACATTTGCAAACATACAAAAATAACAATCCTGAACTTGAATGCTCCCAGATGCAAAACAGCTGCCTGATGAGTAGGCGTGCAAACACTGCATAGGCATCACACATACAGGCTGCAGCTCTGCCTGAAGCCTATAATGAGATTCTGAGCGAGCGGGTGAACTTTCCCCCAGATAGAGAGCAGACACAGGGAGGGAGGGAGCTGCAGAGAGCGAGGGAGGGAGTCAGTGAACAAGGAGGAGAGGGAGTGATTTATTGTGATTAGTCAGACGTGGATAAAAACAGAAAAAATTACTGGGTATGATAGAAAGGTGGAAATAGAGGGCGAAAGAAGGCAGATTTAGTGCAGCTGGCAGCATCTGAGGTGTGGAGATTGAGTAAATATCCTGTGGGGTGCACAGCCAGCAGAGTGCATGTAGGGACATAATCTGTGTTGGGTCTGCTGCACAACCTGAAGCATATTCCTCTCTGTCTGCACTCACAAACACATATGGGCTCTGTGGGCAGTCTGGAGTCAAAACTAACTCATTGCTTCCACAACTAGCATCTTCTTAACATCATATTTCTATCACTGTTTACAGCAGGAGCAGAAAAATAGGCACAAGTGTTTTCACCATACTGAACAAATCAAATACAAACTAGCTGTTTCTATTTGTGATTAAAATAGGTATCCCACTTTGCAGCATGTTTTTCCTGTTTCTCTGCTTAGCCCCACCTCTCTTTGTGTTGGTAGACACACGGCAGAGCACATCTCCTACTCATCAACACAGCCTGAGCTCTGTTCATCCCTCGTACATCTGTCACAACAGCTCGGGCCGCAGACGTTTAAAACCACTGTGACCATATTCGTACAAGGAAGAACAGCGAACCCCTCCCTGAGCACACAAAGTCTCTTAGAGGCTTTGTCAGAGTTTGTCCTCTGTGCAGGGCGTTTGTCAACACGACACAGTAACATATTGTTCAACAGGCCCTGCAGGCTACATGACCAACAGAGTTACGTAATAGTTTATTCCTATAATAACTCAGCCACTGGATTATATAGGCCATAGTATCAGCATTGCTTCAGATGCCATTCATATGCACATAATCCTTCCACATGAAGATTTCATGGAGGATCCTCAACAACAGGAAAAATAGAGTTGGATGGGTTGCAAAAGTGAACATGATGCAATGTTTAAAGCGTCATTCGGGTTCCTTTAACACACGGCAACACCTGTCAGACCAGGATTTTGGATCCAAATTAACACTGAAATCTCTTCTCCATCTGTCCCATCCACCGCTACACATGTTGGGACATAAGGAAGCAGACTTTACAGCATGTGTTTGCAATGCATGCTTGTGACACACATTTATTTTGCGGCTACAAGAATCACTGAAACAAAGAAAAAAAGGTCAGGTAATGAAAGACACTTAAAAGCAAGCAATTTCCTTTGATAAAGAACTGTTATTAAGATGTATTTTGTTTTTAAAATTGGGAAGCATATGCTCCTCAATCCAATGTGATTCAAAAAGCAGATGATCCTTGCATAAAGTTTAAGTAAAGTGAGCCTTAAAATGAGGATATGCAAAGATCTGATCATAAGTTTTTTTTCTCTCCTTCCTGTGCACAACATGGTGTGACAGCATTTCCTCAAATGTATCTTTTATATTGTGAGCAGCACAGAAATAACTCTTGAAATGTCTCAACTTAATCACATGGGCTCTATAACCTAAAGGAGATCAATCTAGAGGTTTTTGACATGACATTAAGCTAAATGGCAGCATATTTGTAAACATTTACAGCCAGTGTTTACTTCTTGCTGTCCCTCTCTGAACTGTCCCCAGCAGCTAGCTTACAGGCTAGGCTAACAGCAGCTGCAGCCAGGCTCAGCAGCTCACAGGACGCTGCTAGCTACCAAAGCATCCTCGGCATTTGCAAAGTCACAAACTATTTCTTTGTCTCATGAAAGCTGAAATAGCAGGTCTTTCCTACATTTCTGGGGCTGTGTCGCAGCGTGTCCCGTGTCTCCTCACCAGAAAGCCCTGACAGCTCTGGAGCGTGTCTACGTGACACGGACTTGTTTACTTCGTCTTGCTAGCACAGCTGCTGTAGCTCTGCACAACATCGGCTGATAAAGAGTCGGCAAAACACATTAGAAAGAAAAGTGAGGAGTCAGCCCGACTTTGCACCACTTACCTGGCCTGTCCCGCGTGTTTCTCGGGCGGCAGGAGCCCCTCATGGTCCCGGTTTAAAGCCTCTTCTTCCCAGCGTGCTGAGCAGTGAGAGTCGCTGCAGCAGCTCGGGCAGCAATGAATGAAGCGACTGAGAGCTGAGAGGCGCGAGCGCTCATCACGCACACGCACGTGCACTTGTTATTGTTTGGTTGTGGCTTCACCTTCACCTCTGTATACGTTTCAATGTGCATTACTGATGACATATGTACCAGACTGCATGCAACCCTCTTTGGACCCCAGCCCACAAATGGTCCCCAAAAGCTTGATGTTCACTGAGTCTCAGCTGGACAATATCAACTAAAGTGAGTCCTGAATTAGCGCATAATGTTGTAGTGGGACCATGTTTCAAATCAGTTTCCATTTTATTTGTATCTAGCGCCAAATTACAACAAAAGTCATCTCAAGGCACTTTACATACAGAGCAGGTCTAGACCAAACTCTTTATGATATTATCTATAGAGACCCAACAGTTGCCATCAAGGGAGAAGGGAGAGAACATGCAATACTACACTCCATAAATGTGATGATGATAATAATAGCAGAGTTAAACAGAGGCATGTGGGTAGTGGGAGGCTTGTAAACATGGGTCCAGACTCTGCACATGTGACATACTGTGTGTACCTGCAGAAAATGACAGGAGAGAAATGAGAGAGTGCAAAACTAGGAGAGCGTGAAGAAGTTGCATGTGCCCCCCCCCCCACAGTCTTATAACAGGTTATTCTGGCCCTGTGTGAGACAGTGTGACAGGAAAGGTTTTAATGAATGCATCAAAAAGAGCACAGATAAAATCAAGGTTTCTTTAAAGGTCATTGCACATCAGTGTCCTTCCCCCTGTTGACTTCCATCTTCTCTTGTGCCTCGCTGGAGCAGCTGCTTTTGTCTGAATGCTTGTCTCAGTGCAGTCAGGATAAGGTCACTTCTGTCTCCAGCTGCTGAAGAAGCCGCCTAACGCCGCAAAGGAAAGTTAAGATCATGCAGTTCACACATTTTTCATATTCAAATGGACATGTAGAGAACTGTAACAGCATGCATCCTAGTCCTCTTACATGTCTGAAACTTGCACTCTTTCCGATCCTCTCTGGGACAGCTGGAGCAGGAGTAGATGGAGGAGGAGGAATCCAAGGGGGAATCGGATTCTTGATTAGTGTATCTGTGTCCTGTGGTGTCTGAAGGGAGGTGGTGCTGCCTTTGACGGAGGGCACCGGTGGAAAAGGCTCTTCCCTCAGAGCGAGGGAGATGGATGCCCCTGCAGCTCTGGGCAATGTCTGAGATACTGGCCCTGTCAAATATGCCAGCGCACTGTCTCAAAAGATCCTGTATTACTATTAATTGTTTTAATGTATAAAATAGTCTTACAGGAGCATACCCTGCACACTATTTTTCAAGATGAAGTACCTCTGTTCCTCAGCTCTCTTTGCGCAGCCTTCAGTCCTCCAAACTGGTTGATGATGAGGTCGACAGCTTCAGCAATATCTTTGTCTCTCAGGTCTTCCTCAGTGAGTCTTGCCTGCATCAACAGCCTCCTCATGGGGGGGTCCACAACCTTCATATTAAGACAAGCAGATAGAGCAGGGAACGGACTGATTTAGCATTTTATTTCCACATGGACTCATTACAATTTGACAGTGTCATGATGTCTGACTGTCTCTTTGCAGGCTGTTAGCGTTTCACTGTATAGTTGTACTTACTGAGCTGGTGGTTGGTGTAATTTTTGTGGATGGTGCGTCCAATGGGAAGTGTTGCTCCCCGTCCAAATGGTCAATCGACTTAATTCTACAGAGAACAGAAGCAGAAGGTAAACCATTTAATCCTCTGTTCTCTTCTTGTCTTTACATCTATAAAGTCATAACATTTGTGTCACCCTGAATCAGGTGGGTCACTTGTTGAGTTGTCCTCTTTTTCAGCGTTTCTTGTTTCAGTCATCCTCGTCATCTTTTCTGCAAAACAGATTTTTAAAAAAATTGAAAATGAATGAAAAAGGCTTTCACATGAAGAGAACAAACGCATCTTTAAAATTTGCTGGTACATAAGAGTGATCTATTTGTGCCAACCTTGGTCTCTCTGGATGGCCTCCACTGCAAGATGAAATTCCTCCGCTTCTGTCTCTTCTGCAAAGTTTAGGCCAACCTGATAGCCCTGTGCAGACACAGTAAATCCACCTTAAACCAAGTGAAAACTAATTCTCCAATAAGCTTGTTACATACAGCGATACTTTAAAACAAGGTTGCTTACATCTGCAGGGAAAGTGTGGAAAAACAGGCGACTTGCAGTGTACTTGAATGGGATGTAGAGCTCCTGCTCCCACAGTAACTTTGCACGCTGTGTACAAGGGAAGTTGAAAGCAAAAAAGAGGACAGGAAAAGGCGGTGATGAACAGCTATTACAGTAGTTGTGTGGGGAAAAGAACAGCCGCACCCATAAAGATAGGTCTAACTATTGCTATTGTTATTGCTGCAAATTAAAGGAAAGGCTACGAGCTGTAACTGTGCACACACACTTGAAACTAAAATGTCACTTCATTGAGGGAAGTGGAGTGTTAATTGACGTGAATAATATCTCTAGTCAGTTCTACAGTTCCTCTTACCTTGACACAGTACAGACGCAGGAAGTAGGAGCGAATAGATTCATCCTCAATGAGACACATGACGCCACAACCCAAACAACTCCAGCCTGGACTCTCACCCTGAGCTTCTTTAGCCACTAGTACCTGTGCTACTGTAGTTTTGATGAGCTGAAATACACCAGCAGTCATGACAATAGAATTTACTCATTTAAACTTAGGCATGTGTATTAAGATGAATCAGGAGCGTCTTATCAGCATCATGCGGCAAAACGTTTAAATAAAGCACAAAAATGTAAAGGAAATTAATAATGTGATTGAAAACAATGCAATTTTAAATATCATCGTATTAGTAAGGCAAACCAAATGGATTCTACTGCTGTTTTAAAGGGAGCACTTTAAGTCGTAGAAAACTTTCAGGCTCAGTCTGTGTTTGTGCATTTTTCCTTATAATTAGTACTGTTTTTGCCACTGGTGTTTTCATTTTAGTCTCAGTTTTCTCCTTTTGTGACTCAGAGTAACCTTTGAGACATTCTGATTTAGTTTCATAGCACAGAGGCTGCTCCTCAGAGAGACCACGACCTCTTTTCAGAGGCTGGGAAATGATCCATTTAACTTCTTTTATAGCTTGTGTGAGCTTGAGGAGATCAAATGACTTTATTACATCCTGCCCTGACATAATCTGGGTTTATTACTACTCATACAGGTCCTACAGCACCATGGGTTTTCACTAACCACAGGCAAATCATCCATAGTACACAAAACATGTAGGGCCACGGGATCAAAGTCTCCTCATCGTTTCACTTTGATATCCAGTGTTCACTGTTATGTTGACGACACACCGCTATACAGATAGTGGTTAAATCTATCTATCTATCTATCTATCTATCTATCTATCTATCTATCTATCTATCTATCTATCTAATTTTGATGTGTTCTTCTTTTATATTTTCCTCCTATATGTTATTATATTGCAGCATCTGCTCTGATAACATGGTGAGGTGGTGCCAGGCAATGCAAACTGCAAACAAAACAGGCCTCACAGAAAGCCCATTCATCCACCAGGCCTGATAGATGTTCCTGATAACATGAATACAACTGTAAAGAAATAAAGGAAGTTACACTGTTATAATGCAGAGGTTTATTATGCAGAAAGACAGGCATCTTAGAGACATGCATTTTACCTAATACAGCATTCACTTCTTGTCAGCACTGTTTTCTTGTTGTCAAGTTTTGCTCATTCTTAAAATGTTAATTTATGACAGCAACAGGTATATTCCAGTCTCAGACATCCATTTAATTTGGAATATATACTGGTTCAAATGTTTAAAAAACGTGAGGCAAATCATTGCTGTATTAAGTTGCATTTTCACAAATCTTAATTAGAAATCACAGTAAAGACCTGAACTGACCTTACACTGAGGTTCGAGCAGAGTGAAGAGGACACCTTTCTCACGGATAGTCAGTAGATCACTCATTACAAGACACCCAGGAATCAGACTTGACGCCATTACAGGACCCTTGTTTTCACCGTCTGGTCACCACTGCTGTCACCACCTCGTCCTTTCATTTGCTCTGATCAAGTGAACCAACTCAACCTGAATACGTTCGGTCCAAACCCTAACTAGTTTGAATGGCAATATTGTCAGTGTTGATGGTAGCCATGCAAATATATTTGACTTGGTTTACACTGTACTTGGAGTGTGGCTTTCCTTCCCTAACTTGAACATCTGTTAACAGTTAAGGGCAAAAGCTGGTATTTGTTAATCGATCGCAATTTGTTAAAGGTATAACCTGTGATCTGTTGAGAGTGTTTGTAACTCTGCCTAGTTCCTCTGGCATCCCTCAGTTAGAGATGAACTGTGGATAATATTTACTTCACCTGTCACTGTTTAGTTCCAGTACGCAACTCAGAAGTCAATGATAAATAGAAGCACAATGCTCACAATGCATTTCATGAAATAGTGTACTTAAGTTCAGTGTATATCAGAGTATTTCCAGTTTATGCTACTTTTTATTTCTACTTAGCTTCATTTCAGAGTGGAATATTGATTCTTCCTTTTGGGATGTGTGCTTGATTTAAAAATCCTATGATGAGTTCAAATAAATAAATAAATAAATAAATAAATAAATATATAAATATATAATACAATGTTGTTTGCTGTGTGATTTTCTTTTGATACTTGAATTACATTTAAGTTTATATTACTCAAGTTAAACTTTATTTGTAACTTAAATTGACATGCTTCACTTGGGTACATCTTCTACCACTAGCTACACCTGCTATTATGATCCTCCGTACATTAAATATTGACAGTGGGTGTTGGGTTTGCAGGGTCAACGCCATTGGTCCTGCTCACTGACGCGTTTTTGTTTCCTTTTTCCTCAGTTTAACAAAACCTCCTGTGTCAACTCCTCCTGACAAAGGCCTCTTCCGTCTCCTCTCGAGCAGAGGGTTGGTGGACATGTCCACGTCTTTGACCTCCACCAGGTTGAAGTCAACCTGCATAGTGGACAGGACGCTGCTGAATTTCTCATGATGAGATGACAGAGACATTATGTGCTGCAAATTTGCAGCTTTACTGCCATCTTGTGGTCAAATTCTGAAAGTAAATAGATTGAGTCCTACCTTCACATTGTCCCAAAGCTCTTTGTGCTGTGTCAAAACATGAGAGGTGTGGAGGGGTGTTGGAGGGATCCTTGTTGACTGCTGCAGTGTGAAAAAATAAAAACCCTTTCAACAAAGAAGGGAACAATATAGAGGCCAATAGACAAAGTGTTTACAAAAGTGATAACTTACACTAATCCAGGGATGGTTCATGAACTGTCCAATGGTCATCCTCTCATCGGGGTCTGTTTTCAGTAGCTGTTTGATGAGCTGTTTGGCTACAGGACATGAAATAAAACAAAGTTGAACAACAACATCAAGCTTTTAACCCCATAAATCTTCAATGCAATATAAACCAATAATGATGTTGTCTCTTCTTGTGTGAACTGGAGATGTTGTGCATGTTCTGATTGGTTTGGTGTAACATGCTACATTTAAACCTGCATTAATCAATTCTTAACCACATCTATCAAATACGAAACAATGTTATCATCCAATCAGAATCAGCTCTGACAGACACAAATATCTATGTATGTATAGGCTGGAAAAAAGTGAAAGAGTCTAAAGCAAAGCATTAAAGTTGTGGTCCAAAAAACAAGCAAAAAGCTGAAAGTGACTAAAACGCTCTCTTAAGCTGAGGGGAACTGCAGTTGTGTTATAATTCTCTGTGAGCTTGTCATTATGAACGACACCGTTCACATTACACATAACCATTTACTCCATTATTAATATTAACATACTGACTATAGCAGCTTTAAATTAAATATTAGTTTCTATTAAGAACATAAAATAAATGAATTTCCCCACTGTGGGACAAATAAAGGTTTGTCTTATCTTATCTTACATATTTTGTGTCATATTTATTAATAATTTCCCTCTTACTGCTGATTTTCATAGAAAGTAAGAAGTTGGTGTAATGGAAACTTGCTTTATATTAATTTTATGTCCAAAGCCTGACCTTCCTCAGAAACATCAGCCCACTCAGGGTCGCCGAAATCGTATTGGCCCAACCTGATCTTCTTCTCCATGTCCGGACCCAGACATGTACCTGAGAGGAATGGATGATACCCACACAGACTGGGAACAGAAGAGAAGAAACAAGAAGAAGAAGAAACTATTTTACTTCACTGTTTTCTTTAACCAACCAGCTGAATCAGTTGCAGACTTACATGATACTCACAGCATGTACATGATTACGCCCAGAGACCACATGTCACATGACTTGTCATATTTCTCTGGCCCAAGCACTTCTGGGGCTAAAAGGTCAATATGCAGACACACATGAACAACATGGGAGTGAATCACAGCAACCATGATCTCACTAAAACTCTGACTATGGCAGCAAACACTCACCAGCATAAGGTGGAGTGCAACAGGGACTTTCAAGAGATTTGGGCAGTGTGGCCTCCTGAGCAAAGCCAAAGTCGGTCAGTTTTAGTGTAGCGTTTCTCTCCTTGGTCGTATAGAGCAGGTTTTCAGGCTGTCAGAGATTCAAAACAATGAATTATCCAGAAATTCTTTCCTATATTCAGTGTGAAGAATTATTTTGAGAGCAGCAATACCTTTACATCCGTATGAGCAATGTCCATATGGTGGAGGTACTCTATGGCCTTGCCGATGTCGTGCATGATCTCTGATGCCTCTGATGGAGAGACATGACATTGATGTCACATGTCACAAGACGCCAACATAGAAAACAGTGAAATAAAACTGCTAAATGTGACCCACCTCTCTCTGTGAAGACCTGGTCCCCTCTGGCCTCAATGCGACTGTACAGCTCCCCTCCCTTCATACTGAGACAAGATTAACAAAGAGATCAGAACTGTGGCAGCAAGGAGACTCTTGGCAAACCAGCACAGCTCTCCACCGCAACCATGGTTTGACAACAAAGCAAGTCATTGTGCTTCACAATTTACTGTTCTATGAGTCTATGAGTCTGAGATGACTCAAACTGGACACATTCAACCCTAAAACATAATTTACAGCAAACTACTGCTGAATAAATTGGTCTGTTTAGACAGGTATTAAGTTACTATGTGGAATCTAATGATTTAATTTCTGTCTTATGTCCATATATTTTATCCAATGTTTTGTCAATGTTTTATTTATTTGTTTCCATTTGATTTTGCTCGATTTTATTTCTCTGACTGTGTAACAATGTGTGACTGGTGTCTGTGAAAGGTGCTATAAACTGTAAGTACATTTTACTTGCTGGCTTTTGTGTTCATCTTACACTATAAAGTCAATTCAAACACGCAGGATATTATGGTAGTGTTAATGTGCCGTGACAACAGGTATATCTATTTTGACAGGATGTTAGTGCAATCATTTGTGGGAGGGGACCGGTTCGGGGGAAAAACAGGATGCCAGTGTATCAGAGATATAACTGTATAATTGGAACACACATGGGCACTCACAGACAAGGTGATATAAATTGAACAGATGTAACCCCTATCCAGCTTTTCTCTTTGGCCAATAAACTGCTCCTCGACAGTACAACTCCAGCATCCTGCATTGACTCTTATTTTCCACAGCAGTATAAATTATAAAATGCTATTACCAGGTGACACTTAATCCAGTGGGATCAAGCTTATAATGTAGCTCTGTGTCAGTGTTTTCCTATTCAATAAAAAATGGCTTCTGTCATAGGACATGTAACGTCTTGGCATTAAGAAATGTTCTATGTGTTTGAATTCCAGGGTGACTACATGCAGGTGTGAACACAGCACAGTGAAACACTATAGGGATACAGTGGCATGCAGTCATTCAAGCCACATTAACATGTGGTCAGTGATGCAAATGATGTCTGTTCTGTGGTAAACAAATAGCACAACACTTGCAAACAGTCTGTATCGGATCATTAACATGCTGTCCATCTGTTGCTCTGTATTGTGATGTTTCACTTTTGCTTTCATTTTGAGTAGTGGCACAAGTTAACTTTACCTCAGGAAAAATAAGAATGGAAGGAAAACAGAAACAAAAAGTACAGGAGAGCACAGATGCGTATTTCTTTTCTGTTTATCAGCAGTATAGCTGCCCCAAAGTCCAAAATCAAATGCTAGACAGGTGTAGCTGAGACCATGCCCAGCAGGATCTAGTTACCATTAATGACATATGAAGTAGTTTTAGCATGTATGGCTTCATACAGTTTTTCAAATTATAAATAATAAATACTACATTATAGGAAAAACAGTGTAGGTGCAGGTGCAGGTAATTCATACCACTCCATTATGATGAGGAGACATTTCTTCCCCCGGTGTATGTGCTCATACAGGCTGAGAATCTGGACGATGTGGGGACTTCCAGAAACTCGCCAGTGCAGCTCAGCCTCCCGTCTGCCTTTAGGAGTATCATTCAGGATCTGTTCCACATGACAAACACACACACACACACACACACACACACACACACACACACAGTGAAGTGAAAGTGAAAGTGAAATCCTTCGTTCAGATATGAATGTTTATGAGTGCCAGAGACTCAGATGATGTAAAATGCAAACAGAGCAGATCCTTGTCCAAACATCATTTGTTAAAACTGTGTCAAAGCGTCCCAGATAAGCACATCACTGTGTGGGGAGCTCAGTGACTGAATTTATTCTCAGGTTCCTACTACATGCATCCATGCTTAAATAATATATAATAAATAAGTACATTGCATAAAATTCGCCCAACACCACAAAGAACCACAGAAATCACGATGCTGGACAAATACCAAGACACCATCAAACATGGAGATGACAGAGATGACATGAATAATTGATCTTTTTTTTTTTCAGTGACTGCAGCCTCCAGAGGACTGTTAACATCACTCAGGATAAAGAAGCAGACAAACACACACCTTGAGGGCACATTCCTTTCCTGTCTTCTTGCAATAACACTTCAGCACTTTGCCATTGAGTCCGTCGCCAAGAACCTCAGTTGTGATTTTATAGTCATCTGTCACTGCATTTCTCCTGAACTCCAGTTTGGAATAGGCAGGGGACTGGAGGTCAGTGAGGCCAGGGCTGCTTCCCCGGCTGCTTCCCTGGCTGCTTCTCCGGCTGCTTCCCTGGCTGCTTCTCCGGCTGCTTCCCTGGCTGCTTCCCTGGCTGCTTCCCTGGCTGCTTCTCCGGCTGCTTCCCTGGCTGCTTCCCTGGCTGTTTCCCCGGCTGCTTCCCTGGCTGCTTCCCTGGCTGCTTCCCTGGCTGCTTCCCAAGCTGCTTCTCTGGCTGCTTCCCTGGCTGCTTCCCCGGCTGCTTCCCTGCCTGCTTCCCTGGCTGCTTTCCAGGTTGCTTAGCATGATAAGAGAGAAGAGGCCGAACGAAAGAGCGGCGATCACACACAGACACATCTTGACTCACTTTGACCACTAGAAGCAGAATGAGGTATGTAGTCTGGAAACTAACAGAATCTGAAACAGAAACTGACCCTTCCTGCTGGGGATGCCTCTCTGGGATATTCAGGCTCTTAAAGGAACAAGACGCATAGTGAAGAGAGCCCAAAACCAGGATCCAGGACCAGGAGTGTGTGAAGTGCTCGCATCAGGTAGCGGGACATAAGACTAAAAAATCTCAAAGAATATAGTCTAGTGCTCTTAATACAGTCTGTGTGGCAGCTGTGGGATAGGTGGATCCTTCTGCAACATGTACTGAAAATTATTTACGTGAACTATGTCCTATATGAAGTATATCCAAAGCCATTAACTAAATAATCAAGATGGCATTAAGACCTGTGAGTGTGCTGCACACACAGTGTCATGAAATCACATCTGACATCAACTCTTTGTCTTTTTGTCTTATATGGTTGATTATGCTCTTCTCTTTCCTCCCAGGACGAGTGATATATTCACAGTCTCACATCATTTGCATTTCACGTATTTAAATGAAACATTTGCACTTTAATATTGTCACTTTATCTTCACTAAGCCACTTTAGGTTGCACTTGTACTTTTTTTTATATATAGTTTCTTATAGTTTTTTTATTTTGTATACTTTATACTTCTACCTGATTGTATGCTTGTGCTGCTGTAACACCCGAATTTCCCCTATGGGGGATCAATAAAGAATTATCTTATCTTATCTTTAAGGACTCTGCATTTTCCCTTGTTCACAATATAAAATAAATAAGGACTACATTTTTCTGCCATGAGTAGACAAATTATTTTTGTGGTAAGGTGGCATGCAAATGACTCATATGGGCTTTATTACTTATACAGATTTGCAATTTATTTTTCAGCACAAATAAAATGTATACATTCAGATTGAATTATTAAAACAACACTGTAGCCTACTTTTTCTTTGTATTCAACTTATGTAATAACACTGACACTGATTCATTAGCTGGATCTGACTAAATGTTTTGCAGATTTTCTTTCTGGTGATTTCTAGAAATCTGCAGTGGAACACGACCTGATTAAGAAGGTACAGAAGTGCTTACAGCCGCGGGTTTCCTTTGCTGTGTGGCTGTATGTGGCTGACTGTTGACCTATGTTAAAGCATAGGCTGAAGAGCTTTGTCCAGCACACCCTCATCCTGTACAGGGAAGGGCATGGTGACTCGCAGCTGCCTGTTCTCCTCCATGGTGCGCTGGATGGTCTCATAGGCGTTGGAGTTTCCAGACCAGGAGCGACGAGCCACCTGAGGCACACAGAAACAATTTAAAGCAAGCCAGCAATCATATGCAATTTGAACACACTGTAAAAAGTAAATGAGGCTGGAAGTAATTGTGCTGCTCTTCTGTCCATGCTCTTACCCCATTGGAGACGTCCCAGTTGAGCATCAGACTGGCGCGCTTTGCTGCCTCCTCTGAGCCGTCCAATAGCAAACCAAACCCTCCATTAATTACCTCGCCCCTATAGGTGAGACAAAAGTTAAAATAATAAACACACTGACTTGGTGACAGATAGGTATTCATTAAATAAATGGCTTTAATGAATCACAATAACCATTCAAACAGACGACCGAAATTCCAAAAAGTTGGGAAGCTGCGTAATACACAAAACACAATGTCATAATATGCTTATCCTTTTTGACATATGCTCAAAAGACAATAAAATATTTTTTTTTGTTTTACCTCACTAGTTGTGAAATGCTCCAAAAACACCTGTTTGGATCATTCCACAGGTAAACAGGTTCATTGGTGACAGGTGATAGTATCATGTGTCAGTAAGTGTCAGTAAAATCAGTTTGTTTGTGAATGACTGAATTCTGTTTTAATTTGTTTTACGCACTGTCCCAACTTGTTTGGAATCTGGGTTGTATTTACTGGATAACTTGCCGGCCTTACCAGCCAACACCACCCCCGTTGTGCAGGGCTACCCATGTGGCACCTCTGAACGCATCACCGACAAAGTTCTGAACAGCCATGTCTGTAATTGGGAGACACTGTGAGCTGTCACTTGACTTTTTTAAAAGTTATTCCTACAGAGTTACTGGTTTATATGAATGAAGAGAGACAGGAAAAGCTGGGAAGAGGCTGGGCTGTATGCAAGCAAGTCAATATCCCACGTACCTGCGCAGAAGGCAGATCCATCATAAACATTAGAGGTTTCTCTGAAGGGGCTGTCGGTGCCACTAACATCATGGTGGTCTCTGCTAATAACCACAGGAGCCTGAGCAACAGAAGAAACATTGTTGAGATCATATCAAGCAGACCACAGGACACGCAAAATAATCTCCTTAACAGAGAACTTATCTGCTTACTGAAACTCTTCCATCAGCAATAGCCTGGTTAATCGCCAAAGCAATACAGACTCTTCCTTTCTGGTCAGAGTAGAGGATTCTGGCTTGGGATCCCACAACCTAAGCAAACAGATTACACAGAGCAAATCAACTTATTGTCACTTCATCAGCACTGAATGATCAAATATGGGCATTGGCTGCTGACCATTTTGTGTTTTCCAGCCTCTCTGATCCAGCGGATGTTGTCGTTGTACTGCTGTCTGATGCCATCAGTCACGTTAGCGCTGATTTCCTCCAGGACAGTGGCAGCGATATCATCTGTTACAGCGAGATCTTGGGGGTCGCCAGATGTGCACACCCAGCGAAATGGACCGAAGCCCAAAGAGAAAATGTCCCTGCGGCAAAGGCAGAAGGAGAGAGATCACAAACAACTTATCACATTTTCGTGTCAAGTTTTAATGACAAGATTAATACTGGAATGAGTAAATAAGAACACGTCTCACCCCATTATGTGCTGGACGTAAGAAGGGTAACGGAATTCTGTTGCTCCTCCACCAACCTTTTCTACCTGTGCTCCTATAAAAACAACAAACCTCTTTATTGGTCTCACATGGTCTGAATGATAATGATGATATATTGGAGTGTGTGAGTGTTAAGTTACTGACCAGCTCTCTGTGCCTCCAGGAGAAATGCATTGCCATAATCCCAGAAGAACATACCAGCATCAGACAGCTTGTTGATGGCCTCAACGTGTCTTCGGAGGCTGAGATCATATGTAAAGTTATTTCAGCTTAAAAGACCAATATGTTGCAGAAAATATACCATAACAAAGTCCTTCTAAGTGGCTCATTTTACCTTTCTTGGACCACGGTTCGGAAACGTTTCGGATCGGTCGACATGAGCTGATTGGCCTGGCGGAAGCTGATCTGGACTGGGTAGTACCCGCCATTATATGGGTTGTGAAGGGAGGTCTGGTCTGAACCCAAATCCACCAGGAGCTCCCCTGTCCTCTCATACTCCAACACCAGCCTCTCCCTGGTTGGGAAGTAGGACAAAGATCTCATGAGCACATGAAACAAAAGGTGTCACTGTAGCTCCAGACCTGTGTCGCCGTGTCTGGGTCGCAGAAAGGTTTCACTTCTTGCTCACCACAAATCTACAATGTTGCCATGGTAACCCAGGCTGAGGGGGGTCTTGGAGCTCTTGGCCTCTCTGAAAGACACAAAATAATAGGAATTATCTTACATTATACATCATATTGTCTTTTCTCTAGAGACCTGGAGACTGCCTAAGTAGCAGTGAAATAATATACTGTATATTTACTGAGGTACAGGACTTAGAAGTAGAAATGTGAGGTACTTGGACTATACCTGAGTACTTCCACTTCATATGACTTTATACTTTTACTTCTCTACATTTCAAAGATGTATGATAAAATACTTTTTACTCCACAACATTTATTTGACAGCCATAATTACTAGTTACTTAAAAAAAAAAAAGGTTGTGTACATGTTTATTTAAATTAATCTTATCGATCTCTCTTCTAAAAAGTGTAATATTCAAAATCCTACATTCACAGGGGTCATTGAGTGCTTTTACTTTTGATACTTCCAGTATGTTTAGCAAACAATGCATATGTGCTTTTGCTTTAGTAACGTTGCCAAGGCAGGACTTCTACTTGTAACTGATTATTTTTACAGTTTGTAATTGCTATTTGTACTTAAGCAAAGGATGTGAATAGTTTCTCCAACACTGCCAGGTAGGGCTTTTCTAGGGCTGCCAATTATTACATACATTAAATGCACTAAAGGTTTGTCACATCAAAACATTCATGAGCATAAATAACAGTTAAATGAAAGAGTAAGAGAAAGTAGGTAGCAATGATTTTTTACTAATGGTTTGGACTGTTATAAGCCCTTTTTCTCTTTGTTACCTGATGCGTTTAATGCAGTTCTCCATGCTGCTGGTGACCTCCATCAGCCAGCCCTGCTCGTGCCTCTTTCTAAGAGGAGCCTCATCCACCTACACAGAAATCAAATTCACACACACTCACTGACAGTGTGTCCTTCATTCATGCTTAGTCAGCAGTGTGTATTAACAGGAAACGACCAGCTTACCTCTGCAATCACGCCAACACAACCGGCAATGACGGCAGCTTTAGCCTGAGCTCCACTCATGCCACCCAGACCAGAGGTGATGAAGACGCGGCCCCTCAAGTCTCCAGAGCCCAGGTACCTCCGGCCGGCATTCAGCACCGTCAGCTACACAGAGAAACACAAGGGAATGGATCAAATAAGGAATTACACTAAGTAAATGCTGGGATTAAAGCAGTGCTTCCCAACCTTTAAGACATTTGACCTGTTCATACAGAGAAACATCTACTTGCGACCCCTCTTCACAACTTGTGTTTTAATGAGCTATGAGAATCAATCCTCAGATTGTTTCTTTATTTTTTTTTTAGAATTTTCAGAGGTCTAAAGAGGTGAAGCTATCCAGTATTCCAAAAGTTAAATTTTTTTCCCTGACAGTCAAAATCTCCTGTCATCTTAGGGGGTTCCTGCGCTTCAGGTTGGGAATACAATGAAAGTAATTCATATTTTGTGTGGGGAGTTACTAAAGTTCTTTGTGCACATCTCTTTAAAATAACTTCACAAACCAGAGTGCCATGAACAATCCCTTGTGGTCCAATGTAGCAATAGCTGCCTGCTGTCATTTGACCGTACCTGAAAACAGACAAACTCATTACATCCTCTGCATCCACACAGAAGGTTTATACAGAATCATTTTCTTCCTGATGTAAATAAAAATTAATGGCTAAACCAAATGACTGTATGGAAAGCAACTTACATTGACACACCGAGGGCAAACATCTTTTCATACTGAGCCTTGGAGGAGTAATTTGGAATAACCTGAGTGATACAAAAACATCATGAGTGAGCGTGTCAGTGCACAGGACTGCATGTGAGAAAGCATCAGTTCATTTAATCACACACATGCTGGGTGCTTACCATGCCATTGGTGATGATGGCGCGAGGTGAGGAAGGCAGGCTGGGGAACAGGCCCATGGGATGGCCGCTGTACATGACCAGAGTCTGTTCCTCCGTCATCTCACTCAGGTAATGCATCACCAGTCGAAACTGCACTCACACACACACACACACTATAAGACACACACTACAATCTCTATAAAGACTCACCAAACCCACTAGATGAGCACAAGCTTGCTCAGGGCTTACCTGGGCCCAGTTACTAAACACCTGTCCATTCCCTCCATAGGTGACGAGCTCCTGGGGGAACTGAAGGATGAAGAAAAATTAGTTGTCATTGACACATGAAATCAATCCAGTCACAATGAGATTTGACTCAGTTGTTTAGTTAAATGTTTCAGAGGTTCACCTGAGCAACTGCAGGGTCCAGGTTGTTCATGATCATTAGCATCATGGAGGCTGCTTGACGTGTGCGGCACGGGTACTCATCTATGGGGTAAGCTCTGAGGAAACAGAGGGAGACTCACATCACTGCTGGTGTGAAACAAAGGAAAATTAGATAATACCATCTTAAAGTGAGACTATGTGACCTTTGCTGAACAGTGTTCACTGTGGCCACAACTTTTAATTACACCATGATTACTTTGAATTTCCATTTATGTCAAGTGATGTATTTTGTGCTATATCTGTAAAGTGAAGCCAACATTATCTAACATTAGCTACTGGTCACACCAGACTAGTAAGACTGTAGCAGCAAAACACACTAATGCACTGAATTAGATAAGGGTATGTTTTATTGCATATAAATTCAACTTAAGATTCTTCAAAATAAGATGGTGTTATTTATTCTTTGTGAAGTTACAACCTTGTGTCAAAAGGCTTTGTGTACATGTTATTGAGTCTCACTGACAGATACTGTATCAGCAGGCCGATGATGCTGGCTCACAGTACATTAAGACACACACATCAGCATCTGTTTTTTTTAGTTGTTGTTCTTATTTATAAGGATTTCATTCTCAAATGACAAAATTACCAAACTTACTTCTCAATTTTATTGTCATCTTTTAATAACACTATTCTTTCTCAGTATATATGTATCTTTCTCTTGACCTAATTTTAAAAATGTGCATCTATATTAATCATATGTGCCTTTACTTGTTTGCCAGATTTACCCTGAATATGGATATTGGAATAAAAAAATAAATTCTGGGTTCAGGCTCTCACAGGCAGTTTGGCTCACCTCATGCGTAACGTGGGGCAGAAGCGGTACATGTAGATGTGTCCGTACTGCCGCAGCTCTTGAGCAAATTCAGGCGCAAGTGTCGCATGGTGGGAGGGGGGGAAATAACGTAGTGCATTTCTCAGCGCCAACTAGAGGACAGAGACATATTTACAGTAGATAAGTGAACACCAGTGTACAATTTCAATGAAGTCACATATATATATAAGTACATCTTTTAGGATTGTCCTCATAAAGCCTGTAGAGCTCTCACTGTGTCTCTTTTAATTATTGACTGAAGTCTTTGCTCTAAGTTTGGGAAATCAGTTGAGGACCTTGGAGAATAATCAATTTTTTAGAGAGGCCCATGAGCCAACACTGGTGATGCAACCAGAGTACACAGCATAGTACAATAGGCGTTCTTCCTCTGACACATGTATAGTAAAACAATTGTGTGACATGGTGATCAGCTTTAACCTCTTTTAGACCACTCTCACATCACATCAAGATAACATCTCCCACTTTCTCCTTTAATAGTTGTTTGATAGTTTTGACTGCAGCCGAGATGGTAGACTGTAGGTGCACTCAAAAGAGCTCTAATAAAATGTACATGGATTACAGAAATTACTGAGTGGCAAAGGTGATGGTGATGCACATGAATAGCTTACTCACCCGCTCCTCCTCTACTGTAAGGTTGGGGGCCCGTGTAGGTGCATGTGGCATTTTGGGGTCTCTTCCATGGTTCGGGGGCAAAGGGTCCAACGGTAAACCACTGCATATTTCCTTTAAAGTGGACATCCTTTTGAATATCTTCTGTCACTTGAGACGGAGATCACACTGAAGGCAACTGTCTCACCCTCACTTCAAGCAGTCCTCGATGGAGAGAAAGATCTGAGGGTAATCACTCTTCTTCTTGTCTCATTGGATTTTTGGTCATCTCTGCCCTTCTCAATCCACCAATGGTAGGTGGGGACGGGTTTGGTAATTATTGATTCCTGAGGGAGTTCAAAACGGCACATGTTTCAGTGGACAAACAAGGCCACAGACCTCCGACCCCTGACGCTTTGATATGTAACTCAGTTAAACAAAAGTGCATACCAGAAACTTTGGACAGGTCTACAACTGTGATGTAGAATCATATTGTTTCAGGCACTTACAACACAGAGCATTATCACCACCACCACCTACTTTTTGATGCGGTCCAATGGGTGACCATTCACAGTTAAATTGTACAATAGTAAGTCTATTCATTGTAAAGCCTGAATCATATTGTGCTACTAAACAACATAGCTGATTTTAAAAGAGATTATCAGCAGAGCTAATATCAACAGAAAATCCCACTTCTGTGTTGGTCTCAAGACAAGGATCGTTTTATGTTATGTGTGTGACAGGTTTACTTGCTCACACCTCTTTATGAAATACCTATATTCATAGCACAAACACCTGACACACACTGAGTAGATGACGTGACAAACTTCCAAACTGTCGATGCTGTGCTCCTCATAAACTGTGTATCCTGCTTGGATTAAGTTTCTTTTGAAATTTGTTTATGTTTAACTCAAACCTGAGCTGCTCACGAGTTCCAATGACGCTATTTTTGACAGTCAGGCTTGCAATATGGCGAGCACAGTACAAGGTCAGGCCGACGTGATACAAGGGGTAAACAAGGATACCTCACAAGAACCAATCAGGTATAATACATTTTATTATAAAACTTTCAACAATATTCACCCCTAGTCGCATTAATCAGTCCTGCGTTACACACAAATGTTTCTGTGAATTTCAGATGAGGTAAAAGTTTTAAGTGTGGTTATAAATTAGTAGAGGAAATGTAGGCACATGGGACAGTGGACAACTGCAGAAACACATTATTCTTCAGTACATTCTTAACACCTTTGAATTAGCAACATCGTCAGTAACATTACTAATATAAACCTCGAGTCAAAGTTTAATATCAGTATAAACTTTGCGTAACACATAATGTACATGTAAAATGCAATATGTTGAGTGAAGATATGAAAGAGTGAAAAAAGTAGAGGATAAAAGGTGTCTTTATTGCACTCTTTCAGAACTCATGTAAATCACAGCTTGTCAAACTGTCTTTAGAAAAACAAAATAAAAAAACATGTACTATACACCTCAGTGTGTATACTAAGCTTGGTCCTCTAAGCTCTTGATTGAATCAAAGATTCTTTAATCTTGTTTTGTATGAACTCAAAGGCAGGATTGAACAACTTTAATTACAGTACAGTCATTTCTTCATTGATCGAATTATATTAGTTTTACAAAAGTATAAGCCCATCTTTTCCTAACAGAAAGTTTAAAGTCCAGCTGAAATTACATTTCATCTCTTTTTGGTCTGCTACAGATACACATACTTATCTCCTCTTTAAACCACACGCCACAAATCAGAAACCAGAAGGGAGAAATGTTTAGGTTTCATGACGGTTCTCTCTACATTTGCATTCATTAATCGAAGTACCTTTAGGGCTCTGTTTACCTAGATAGAGAACTTGGTTCCACGCAGCCAAACTGCATCATTTTGAACATTATTAGCATAAAGCAATAGCTACAGATTTTAAACACCAATCAACTGTATAATATATATATTTATATAATATAAGTAAATTTCCCCTAAGGGGGATCAATAAAAAGTTATCTTATCTTATACATCTTGTTCTGCACCTTAGCATGTTGAATAAGTGACCAAACAAACATTCACTGCGGAAATGTGCACTGCTAATGTCAATTTGCAGGACAGATAGCTGATTGGCTTGTTAGCTGCAGCACATTTACCAGCATGTAAACGTACCTACAAACATCCCTTATATCAGTTGAGATTATGTTGTGGTGCTTCAACACAACAGCACATTTGCAAATGACTTGTGTGCTACGCTGCAAGTTTGTTTACTTTGTCTCGTTTCATTGTTGAACACTCAGCCTGTTTGCTTCTGTCAATCAAACACAAACACTGACGCGACCCCTCCAAATTGCTGAGAGGAAAATGAAAACCAAACCCGAAAACCGTTTCTTCCTTTTCACAATAAATAATATCATTAAGGATTAATTTTAAAATCACATTAATATTATTTCGCCTGCAAAAATGGATAATTAAATGTAACTTCAGCTGGACTTTAAAGCCTTGTGGCTCATGCTGCCAACAACGCTCATCATTAGCTTTCCCCTGAGCCCTCTGTGTTGGGTTGTGTGGTATTAAAGTCTTGCTCAGTGCCAGATGTTGAGTTTGCACCTGATGTTTCCACAGATGCAGAGTCTTGTGAGGTCTGCTCTCCTTCTGATGATTGTTCTTGTGGCGCCTTCTCATCTTCTTGAGGATAGAGCTCTGGGTAACGCTGCATACACTCCTGCATGGTCCTGAACTGCTCCAGGCACTCAGAGCCCTTCACCTCCTCCTTACTATAGTGGAAACAGGAGAAGGCGTCCTTAAATTCAGTCCCACAGGGACCACTGGCCATCCCACCAAGGCAGGGGCAGTTCCAGTTGATCTCCCCATTGGGAAGAATCAGACCTAGGATAAGACAGAAAGTTTAAGTTAATATAAAGGTAATACACTTACATTTGTCAAACTTTACCCAAACTACAATTTAGCTTGAAGACAGGGTTTTATTAGTAGTTACAATGCTCCTCACCTCGCTCCTCATACGGATCATTAGGGTCTTCCTCTACAAGCTCAGCACTGCTGGGTGTTTCATGATCCTCTTTGGTGACAAAGATGATTCGGTCTTTACCTATTGTGTAAAATACAGAAGGACAGCACAAACAAATCATCAGTGACAAGTAATGTGGCACTGAATCAAGTGCAAAGGCTTCTCAATGGCATATACAGCCTCTACTTAGCTTAGTTCACCTGAGATATATCTATTTTTTAACTACAAAATGCCTCTGTAGTTAAATGCAAATGATCATTGTTAAAAAACAACTATGAGTAAATATATTGTGTGTGAGAGTGTGTGTGAGTTACCAGGGGACACAAGCAAACACTGCTTCAAAGACAAACTGAGTGCTTGAACAAATATACTCAGTTTCTCTGGACGAGTTATCCATCAAAACCAGGACAGTGTACAAGTTTTCATGATTTCAACCAGCGAGAAAACCTCGACTACAACCATTCATTGACTGGACTCAAGGTCACTTCAATGAAAAGCACCTTAATGTGATTCACTGGGGGAAAAAAGCCACATGACATACTGCACTACTGTTGCTGGTCAAGGTTAAACTCTGTGATGGGCAGTTAGCTAACAGTCCTGTCCACTGAGGATGTAACTGGTGCAGAGTTTAACAGTCGGGAGCAAGATCATTTAAATACATTTTAAGTAAGTGGGTCCTCTACCAACATGAATTATTCACTCAGACTCAAATCAACTTCAGACATTTCTTTCCTGGTAAGTTAACTTAACCGGTTAGCGTGGTTACCTTCCTGTCTGACCGAGCTCATTTCTTCTGCTCGAACTGTTTCGATTCCTCTTTCTGTCGCAGCTCCGAGGATCACGATTCTCACTGATACATGGAAATGTCCCAGATTTTATACAGTCAATGGGTTTTAGTCATAGACTGTATAAAAGTTTTAGTCCAGCATCAGCTAGCTTGTTGTACAACTATCCTTCATAGGCATGGGGATTTTCTTCTTCGTCTTCCTCCTTCTGTTTCCGGTCACACACTGCGGGGCGTTTTGCTGCCCCCAACAGTTCAAAACGTTGCATGACACTTTAGTTTCTGATAAGTTTCTTTTCTATTTCTGTCAAATTACAATGTATTAGCGTCCTGACATATAAAACTATATGAAAAATATATCTTTCCAAATGCTGTAAAGTTATTCACTGACATACAATCACGCAGAAAAAAAAAATCAATAAAGTCATTCTTATTCAGTCAAATGTCTCTTTTGTTACTCACAAATCTAAAATTGTCAAAAAAGGTTGTAACTGTTGACAAATATTGTACGTCAAGACATACAGGTGTCTTTGTAGCTGCTTACAACTACATTATGTTATAAACGATTTATTAAACATGTACGTATTGCACATATACGATAAATAGGGTGGTTAAAGTGTTACAGATGTGGCCAAACTTAAAGTTGAACTATTACAATACATATTATAGCAGCAGAAAAACAAAGAGCAAATAAGATGAATTTTAAAAAATCCCCAGGCATCATATGCCTGATGGGTTAAACCTCAGACCAAGAAATAAATCTTTGTGGTACTGAAATATACAAAAGAAAATTTAAAAAAAACAAACAAAAAAAACCCCCTCCCCTCCAATTTATGTGCTTTTGGAAATTCACTCATTACAGTCAAGTAGAAAAGTCAAAAGATGAAGCATTTCTCCACAAAAGGTTTTATTGAGAATGTTTTTCTATAAGTTTGTTCTGAAATGCATGTATTTTTACATATTCAAAAGACTTATCTTACACTTAAAGACAATTTCAATATTATTCAATGCATGGCCTATGTACAGAAAATCAGAATTTGTCAGTTGTGGAAAAGTGATTAACACAATTATGCTTAGAGCAGACAATTAAAAGAACAAAACAAAATCTTAGGAAGTGGGAAAAAAAATAATGTGACATGTGAGTTAATACTGTAGCTCCCTGGGAATGTCAAACAGTAAAACAGCGAGGACCTTTTTTTTTTAATGGTTCATCAAATGACTGTTCACAAAAATATGTTGTTCTTCCACAGGTGGACCCCAATGTGAGCTCCACTGCCTCCTCTTACCAGACCCTGTTCAAATAACAGCTACATCACAGGATCACATATCAGGAAAATGACGTAATTCACCGCCTGATAGTTCAGCTTCTGGTCCTCTCGTAATTGGCAGGTTGACAGAAAAATAAAATAATGCTGAAAATAAAAGTAGAAACTAAGATAACACCAAGCACAACATCGAGTGCTTTTATGCACACAGCAGGCAGTTGACCTCCGTCGTCCATGTCGAGTATGCCTGCATACTGAAGCGCTCTATTGTCAGTCTGAAAAAAGGACCAGACTCCCACAGGACCTGGGGAGCTATAATGTTGAGCCAGTTAGAAAATCTTATGAAGTACAGCGGAAATGTTGGTGTTTGTGTCACTTTGGAAGTTCAGCCCCACCACCTCGCAGTATTCCATTTCAGCTGAAGATTCTTGAAGATTCCTCAAACATCCTGAAACTCGACAGCTGACGATACAAGAGCTTCACATAGATGTAAAATAAATGTAGAGTTGGTGATCCTAATAAAAGTTGATTGAAGGTGGGAGGATATTGACTTTTCTAGAAGAGCAGGGCCCCCATGCTGCCTACTTCGCTCTGTTCTTTCACAAAGATCTCAAAGTACTGATAGATGATGGTGACAGCCAACAGGATACCAGTACCAGAGCCAATGGCTCCAAGGAAGTCAGCCATTACTGATAAGCCACCGATACACAGTCCACCAAAGGCAGCAGCAGTAGGAATGTACCTAGAACACAAAACAGAAAGATAGAGATGAATATTAATAGATAGAATTTCATGTTTTGCTAGTATAAGCAAGAATGCCAGATGGTGCCATAGTGAATTATGGACTAGCTCGGCATTTCGAGAAAAAAACTTATCGCTGTCAAATTGCAAAAATCGAACAAGTGTTTTACTACTTCTTTAAGCAGTACATATTGTGAAATCACAACCATATGACAACAATAATTGAGGAAAACTTTAGCAGTAAGAAGTGTAGTCACATTCTTGCACTGCTGCCATACTGCTAAATTTAGTGTAGCTCAATAATTGACATTTTTGCACTTTGCACCTTCTGACTAAAGTTTCCTTTTGGGTGGAACAGCATTTCCAAGGTCACATAATCTCACTACAACAACACTTTGATTATAACATGGGAGTTATTAGCTCAGAGTAATGAAAACAAAGACAGGAACATTTGATAATATAAATTTATGATGAAAGCTTATAAGCATTCTAGCTGATAAAGTTGTTCAGTGCCTGTTATGTGTGGCTGATGAGGCATACAAAAGAAAAGCAAGAAAGACCTGCACATGAAAATGCTTTTGGTTTTACCTGTTCAGCTCATGGACCATTGAGGTTTCTCTGTGTCCCCTCATCACCATCTGCTGCTCCTTCAGCTGTTTCGCCACCTGGATGAAAGTAAACAACAGAGCTTTAAAACACAAATGGTTTGAAACAACCACCTAACACCATCTGCTCAAAGGTGGTTCCAACTTACATCTTTGGCAGAAGAGCCAGAGACTTCAATCCAGGTTTTGGAGAAAAAGGCACATGATCCAAGCATGAAGACAATGTAGATGAATGCATGGACTGGGTCCTCCAGAACAGAGCCAAATGACTCAGGGGGAGAGAGGTAGTAACAGAGTCCACCTACAGGGTAGGCACGGGCTGGACCACCTGATGATGTGTCCTACAAAAGTGACAGAAGAATACAGGGTTTAATATCGAGAAAACTCAGTTTACAATAACAAAAATCAATAATTTTCCAAAGTAATTTCTAGAGACCCACTCTCAGAATAAAGCTTAATAAACTGAACAGAAAGGTGTTTAAATGTATACTTACAGACCAAGTACCGAGCAGATTAACCAGGAAATTGCCACTGAAGCGCGTGGAAAGCATCTGGGAGATAACGTACAAGTTGGAGACCAGGGCAGACTGCAGGATGATGGGGATGTTGGAGGTGTAGAAGAGCTTAATGGGGTAGGTGTTGTACTGGCCACGGTAGCGAGCGGACTTGATGGGCAGATCAACTCTGAATCCCTGTGAGAAGAAGTGAATGTGTAGGACAACTGTGAGTTATTCAACTGTTAATGTTAAATATTATACTGTTAACTATTCCCTAACTTGACCATTAGCAGTTCCTGTCTTGAGAAGAAGTTAAGAAAAGCCAGCGACTCACCTGAAAATATATCACTACAGCAAAGACAAACACTGTGGCGATGAGGTTCATGAGGTTGGGCAGGTTCTGTCTGTAGAAAGCCTCTCTCAAAGCACGCACTTTGTCTGTCCGAGTGGCCAGAAGATGGAAAAGCGCAATGATCGCTCCCTCAAACTCTGTGCCTAGAATCACAAAAAGTCACAAAAATGAGACACAGTTCTGTGGAGTGCAGAGGAGCAACAGGGTGGACTCTGATTACTGCTATAGCATTTATTAATCAAATCACATACTCAATGACCACTTACCTCTTCCAGTGTTCACAGTCGTGGGGCTGAAGGCCTTCCAGACGATCGTCTCACAGATGTTGGTAGCTATGAACAGCGAGATTCCTGAGCCGAGACCATATCCCTTTTGGAGCAACTCATCCAGCAGCAGCACAATCATGCCGGCAACAAACAGCTGCAGAGGAACACAGCAGATACAGTAAGCTGAAAAAGTACTGAGGCAGTCACATGGAAATATTTCACTCGGCTATAAACATTTCTTTGGAGAGCTTCAGCTGTAAATTCTGACTAAGTCAGATCATTTGTTTTCATAACTGAAGCACATTTTACTTTGTGAGTAAACTCCTTTAATCCGAACAGATCCAGTATTCATGCAATTCAAATTATTAAGAATAATCAATAGACTATTTGAATTGTAAAAAATTGTTACTGAGAAAGTTATATGCTATATGTACGACAATAATTAGTTTAAATGTCAACATCACTGTAGAGAATTTGTCTGTGATAATAAATCACCAATATTTGAGGAACTTTGGGAGAACAGAGAAGCTGATACTAATCCAAGCTAACACAGGGCTTCATTTCAAGAACACACAGGAAAAAAACAGTCACAGTCCACATCTATTAGTTAGTTTTATAATATTATGTTATTATATTCCTGTTCTCACCTGAATGATGATGAGCAGACAGATTCCTGCACCCATCTCTGAGGGATCTCCATACATGCCGGTCATCACATATACGATGGCTTGTCCGATGGTGATGATCATTCCAAACACTGAAAAACATCAACATGAGTTTGCCAACCTATGGACAAAACTGTGAATTATAACCATATGGTCACAAATCACACCTGATGAGAGTTTACTTACATTTTTGAGCTCCATTGAAGAGGGCTCTGTCTTTCGGTGTGTCTCCAACTTCAATGATCTTAGCTCCAGCAAGCAGCTGCATTATCAGGCCTGAGGTGACAATAGGTGAGATACCCAGCTCCATCAGGGTACCTGGAGGGGGATATTCAAGTTAGGAGATACCGGGAAGAGAGCAGACATATATTTGATATTTTACTCAGTCATTAGCTAGACAAATACCTCTGTTTGAAGCCAGAATTACTCTCATCCAGTAGAATGGATCTGCAGAGTCTGAGGACATGATGCCAAAGAGGGGGATCTGGACGAAAAAAGTGTTCACAGTGGGAGAGAATGATATTCTTCTCATAACACCTACTTCAGAATAACGCCTACACTACAGGTCCTACTTTATTGCCATTCATTCACAAGATGCAATCAAATCATTGGTGTAAATGAAAACTGTTCAGTGCAGCACTATTTACAAATCCATGAGGTTTTCAGTTTGAATAGTTGGACAATTGTCAGGACACAAATACAGTATTACTAAATAGACAACAT
Organism: Centropyge bicolor; assembly: GCA_037975185.1. Lineage (NCBI taxonomy): Eukaryota > Metazoa > Chordata > Actinopteri > Pomacanthidae > Centropyge > Centropyge bicolor. The sequence goes on along the minus strand of JBBMOC010000012.1, from coordinate 10,253,205 downwards.
ACTCATACTGCACAGTGCAAATTTCAATGCAGGTGGCACGTATTGTTAAGAGCTTAGAAAAGTGCTATATAAATGCTGTCCATTTACCATTTTCTCTGTTTCATATCATCCTAAATCACTCTTTTTAGGAAAAAATAATTATTTAAAACAACTGATCTGGCGTTATCTCTAGTCTCAAGTCTACATGAAAAAAAAAAACAAGAGCTAAGAAAATCCTGCACACAATGACCACTTCATTAACAATATTTTAGATCTCAGTCATCGATGAAGGTCATTCAAAAATTTTAACTGATGAAGGTCTATGGACCCAATTGTCATTACTGAAGTGAGTACAAGTGATTGTATTGTGTATGTTTTTTTGTTTTTTTTAATCAAAGCTGAAATCACATAGATTTGTTCTTCTATTGACAGTAGTAGTAGTCGGTTAACCACTAAGCCGATAGAAGCAACAGATTATGTAAAAACACCTACAGTAATTAATTGTGACACTTACCTGGCAACACACCAGGAAGATGAAGAGAGTGATGGCAGTCCATAATACCTTCTCTCTGAACTGGATCTGGTGGACAATCACATTAGGACAGGTTTTATAACAGAAAGCTAAGATCAAGGCAGGTTTTTAGTGCCAAAAGCAAATTTGCAAATAAAATGGATGTAATACATACCTTTCGTTCAGGTTTCTGGATCTCTGGCAGCACAGCACAGAAAGGCTTTATCACCTCCAAGAATTTGACTGAAACAAGCAAACATGAGAGTGAATGTGAGTGGACATAATAGCAGGACAGTGGGACGTGGCAGTGAATGGTGGGCGGACTCAACACAAATTTGAATTTACAATAACCGACACCAAACACATTTGATTACCAAATCAGACATTTTGTATTTCTAACTATCTTGCTAGACCTTCAGATGATCATTGCGGCGCTTCTTATTAAGGTTAGCATAGAGGCAGAGCCGGCTGAAGATAACACGGCTGGTGCTAACGTTATGCGTCGTCATCACTAAGACTGTCATGTCTTTGAATGAGAGGCTACCTCGTTAGCTTATAGATGTTTCCAGCTAGCAAGAAGCACCGTGTGGCTTTTAAGGACACACTAGAAGCATGAAAACCAGCTTACAAAAACACCAACTGACTGTTTGATTGAACTAAGAAACATCTTCATATCACAAAAGGTACAAAAGGAACTAGCTAGCTAGCAACGTACGCTAGCTTGCTATCAATGTTAGCGCTAACGCCGGCAGCTAACTAAGTTGAGCAGCGCAGTTAAAACAGGTCGTTGCTTCTTGCCGCACAGACTCCAGATGTAAAGCCAGGTACAAGCCGGGTATCAGACTTATACTCACTGCCCATGATGTCCCAGCAGACCACCTCTGTGCTCCTTCACTGTGTAAATCTGACCACACTCAATCTCACAACTGAGCCACCACCGGGAGGAGGAGAAACTTTAGAGACACGTCACCACTACACACACGAAGAGCAGCGATTTAAAGGAGCGGCCTGCAACACGACGTCACACACGCGGTGAATTTGTTGATTTCAAGACTTTAGAACATGGAGTCGATTTTATTTATATCAGTGTCAATTCAACGTGGCAACTCACCATTTCTCCTCCTTCAAACATGAATCGATTATTTTCTATCAAATATGCTGAAACACATCTGTTAAATCTTATCAATACTCATCTACAGTTCTACAAACATACATTTTTATTTTTACAACTTTATTTTTACTTCATCTTTTACTTGTTCTTCCTATTATTATTATTATTATTATTATTATTGTTGTTGTTGTTGTTGTTGTTATTATTATTATTGTTATTGTTATTATATAGATGGATAAATAGATACACACAGCACAACATATTAAACAACAAGGTTACAACATGACATGACAAAAAAACACCATACAATGCAATATTGTTGTTGTTGTTGTTGTTGTTGTTATAACTGTGTTAATATATTTAACTTGTTAAGTTAATTGATATAAGCTAATAGCATCACCTTAATAAAATTATATGTGGGGAAAAATGATTTAAAGAACAAGACAGTTGCAATGATAGATTACATGGTTTAAGATTTTAAAATAATTTTATCTCTACTATGCAGAAAACAACATTCTTACATGTTACTGCATTGGTAATAATGATGAATAATACAATATGTAGCAATTTAACAGTCTGAAGAGGCCATTGAGCAGAATGAGGGCTTTGACTTTTGAGCTTATTTTTTCCTCATTGTAGTTCTTTTACTGGCTGAAGACAGATTTTGAATACAGAAACCTGAATCTGACAGACTCTTTCCCCACAGCTGAAAAATGGACAAAGGAAGAGGAACAAGTATCTGCCACATCAGTTAAATATTTCCACACTAACCTTCACGTCATGAAGCTACACTTTTGCCTCAGGCTGCAAATCTCCCTTGATAAGCAGGTATTTACTTTTCCACCATCTCTCCCTCCGTGAACACATGCCTATCTCCACCAGAGAGCAGCAATGACCTGAAAATGACCAGTGGTTCAGGAAATGTAGGCTGGTGAAGACAGAGAGCGACAAGGCCTGTCAACAAAAACAGAGTCACACACACATGAAGGAGTTGGCCAAAAAAAAAACAAAAAAAACAACAGCTAACAATGTCACAACATACCATACCATACAGTAGCCCTGGAATAAATATTTCACCATCAACAAAAGAAGCACCACAGATAGAATCATGGGAAATGTATGGCAAGAATGTGAGAATAATGCAAACAGCTTTTAAGTACAAAAGATCTCAATATATCTCTGAGCCCTTCTTTACACAGCTACTTTGGTCCCTGCTCCCTAATGTGTAAAAAGAAAAGTTAAAGTGGATTGATGATGTGATGATGTGAGATTTCCTACAGCAACTGTTCCATGGTCAAGCACCACAGAGCCTTACCACATAATGGGGGCTGCTCAGGTGTAATCACAATGAGGAACACCAAGGTTGTATCACCACTGATGATGTACTTGGTGTTATCAAGCCAGTGGCCACAAACATCAGTATGTAAGTCAAGGCTAATTCTTTCTTTGTTTGTTTCTTTCCCCCTTTCTTTCTCTCTTTTTTGGAGCCTGCAGTAATAGTAGAGCGTATCAGTCAACAGGATGTCGTAAAACGTCTGTTTCTCAGCATTGCTCACATAGCTGAAAGAGGAGGATGACACAGACACAGTGAAGCAGAGAAAGAGCTCAGTCTTTCAGAGCCTTGATAACAGAGTGTCCACAGTGCTGGGGCACAAGGGAAAAGATAACTGAGAGGCTGCTCCAACAGAGTGAGGTCTTATCTGAGCTTTTGTCTGTTGACAAGGAGGCTCTTCATTTGGTTCTTTCAGCGCAGGACACAGGTGTGCTGATTCAACGCTGCCACTGAATCAATGTCACACACTTTCAGAAGAATGTGTCACCATTTCATACCTGAAGCCATTTCCTCATATTTTGAAGACATTACTCTAGAAAAACAAAAATGTGAAGTTCAGCAGCTATAGGCTACATAGACGGTAAACAGACAAACAGGATCCACTGGTCTTCACCACAGTCACTGTACAAATAAAGTGAAAATAAAGCTACGTGCAAATAAAGCAACACCCAAGTATAAATGAGACCAGAAAAACACCTGTAATTACCTATAATAATACACTATTATATCATTACATCATCTCATTGTTAAAATGCACACTGTTGTAATCATTTTGTAAATATCATCTACCAACATAAACCACTACTTTATGTAAACTGTGTACTGTCATATCCATCGACCTCAATGTATATAGAGCAACCTGCTACACTAATTATACTTATACCACATCCTTTGCACTGTGCCATATTTTTACACTGTTGCCTCACTGTCTTAGGCGTCTAACACTTATGTTCACCTTGTTGACTACTTCTGTGTAAGTACTGAGAGCAAAATGAAACCAGACCAATTTTCTTAGAATCTCATGTGAAAAAAGCCACATGGAAAACAGCCAAAAGCTTATCTTGACAAAAAAAGACTGGAGACACAGGGAAACAACCCGACTCTGTCCAATGGTAACACAATGCTCTTGTCAACACCACTAAAGTTATACAGAGAAAAAAAAAATACAAATATACATAAAAACCACAGTTTGCAGGATAACTGGTCCAGGAAGTACCTACTCCCCCCAGGCAATAGTCTGTTACATAACCCCTCAAACTGTTGTTTTTTCTTTGTCTTTTATCAGCTAAACAAACATCATCATTTAGCTTCAGGGGGTGTTTGTAGCAAAGAGTCACAAGACCACCATGAGACCGAGCAGCGTGAGTCACTCCCCGCTCAGCTGTCTTATCCCCCCTTCAGAACCACATTCAGACTCTGGTCCTGCTTTCTGTCAGCTGCCAATCTGAAAAACCACCGCAGCAAAAACAAGAGAAACCGGTTTAGAACCTCACATCTGCATCTCTCTCTAATGTTCCCTGGATATATTTTCTTATCCTCTTATAAATCCTCTGGTGACTGATTTTCATCGTACGGTTTATTGCGGATTATTTATGTTCCCTTGTGGCTTAGTGTCGACGAGGACTCTGATATCTGAGCAGTCTTCAATGTTCTGATTCAGCAGGTCCTTTCTGTGGCAAACAGCTGTTCTGATCTCTTGGTGATCCACATACTGCTGATACAGGCCACCGTACAGTATATCTGCCGTACCAGAGGTCAGAGGTTAAGGTCGGTGGGCTTTAACTGGTGGATTTGATTGTCCCCATAATCCACTACGGTGATCCAGCAGACAGAAGAACATTGTGTCCTCGACCTCATGCACCAGGTTACATAAACATTTACAGATCAAAGACCCCAGACTCCTCCCTGCAGACGCTTTCTCACACAGCTTTACAGGGTTAATGAAGAACAGCTTAGCTCCTCAGCTTTAAATAATCATGGTTCATTTGATCCAGTAATTGCATCAAATATGGAGGAAAAGCATGTCAATGCAAAGCTGGCAGTTGGAACTTCAGAGCGCCAATGTACTCACTCGAACAGTACGGTCTGTGAGGCGGTAGCTAAATAGTGAGGTTAGCCTGTTAGCATGCTCAAATAGGCAGTGTTAGCATGTTTACATTGTTTACCACCATTGCCTTAGCCTGTTAGGTCAAACAGTTGCTAATCAGTGCTAAATGAAACATAGCTGACACTGGAGCGTGTCATTGGATTTAGGTAACCTATTTAATCACAAACCAAAGCGATGGACAAATAAAATGTAATAAAACTGCTCTATGAAAAGTCAGTCGTGACTTAAAATTATGACAGTTCGTGTGGGGGACTTTGATGTCTCTGCTAAATTTTATGTTTCATGAGTTGAGATATTTTAACCGGCTGGTGACACCAGAGGAGAACTCGTCAAACATGAGTCAGACACACAATGTAGGAACCATGAATGTCATATCAATCCATTACCTGGCTGTTCAGTCTGGACTAAAGTGGCGGACCAACCGACACCATCATGCATAGCTAAGGTCACTGTCCATATACGTTTAATCCTGCTCAGTTTATAGAAACACAAGTGTCAGGAGTGAGGGGGATACAGAAAGAAGTGACGTGGGTTGTCTAAACTGGAGATAAAGCTCGGTAAATAATAGCACCTTGAAATCCCAGAGGGCCAGAGTGACGAGGCTGTTTGCTGTTTGTGCTTTTGTCGTCCCTCTAATCTCACTTTAACAGCTGTGCTCAGCGCAGCTTCAATGCAGCTGTCTTATGTAACCTGTGTCAAGGTTCCCTGACATCTATGCTTTTAACATAAACACAGCAGTGGCACAAGATGTGCTGTCTCTTGTTTTAGCAAAATGAATCGCAATGTTGATGATAGCCTTGATTTTGAGAATACAGCAGAGACAGCAGCTAAATCTCTTAAAAGCTGAAGTAGATATAATAAACAGAGGTGTACAACTTCATCCGAACAGAACAGTTAAAATATGTCTGTAAATCACTCGAAACATTACGACACACAATGAGGAACATCTGCTTTGTCTTGTAAAAGCGAAACAAAGTGCTGAAAAATTCCTTCAAGGGGAATGAACATGGCATTACAGCGCTATCAGTGTGAACTGTTATAATCTTTATTACAGTAATTAAAACGTATCCAGTGACCTAATTGTAGTGCAGATGTATGAGATTGTGTTACACAGCTACTGAGGACTTTACTTGGAGACACACCTCCTCCACCCACGTACACACACACTCACTCATTATAATCCATCTATGTTCACTGCAATTACCTCAGAGTCTGGTGTCATGGCACGTATGAGGTGGAAAATGTATGTGAGGAGGATTAATTCATGTTTTAACTAGCAGAGAACCAAAACAGTCCCACAGACAGAAGAAGGTGGCGGGAGTGACAAGCCACAACATAACCCTGCAAGAGTTAACCGCCCTGAACCGGACTGTGGTCATCAGGCTTAATCCAGATTATTCCAGACTAGTAACTGTACACTCATAGCTCTCTCTGCCTGTCTTGTCCTGTCTGGGTTATTTTAAGCACACACACACTCATACTCTTCGCTGTGGTCGCCACAGGGAGAATGAGTGTGTGTTCCTTAATATGGACACAAATACATTTTTCCCCATACGGCCGCTTTTAAACCACACACACACACAAGATTCACTCAGTCACGCACATCAAATGCTCACACACTCTCAGATAAAAAGTTCAGAAATATCACAGTGGATGTTTTGGCCTGTGAGCGTGACAGCTGCACTTACATCTGCTAAAATCAGGCCCGACGGCAGTTTGAGGTGTCAGCATCACACACATCACTCCTCTTTGCCTGAGAACACCCACTGTCCTTGTGTCACCCGACTGGAATATTATTTATCACATTTAACTGGCCATTTAATGACCAATTAGGAGTTACAAAGAGGTGGCAAAAAAAACCCTGAATAAATTAGTAGAGGACGGCAATGAATGCAGATGCTTCCATGTGTACTGCCTGATAGTGTTAAGTAATTAACATCCATTCATGCTCAAGATTGTGAGAGGATCTAAGTGGCTTTATAAGATAGTTAATTATTGGGGCACAGTTGATGAGATGTGCAGTGTCTCTGCATTTAGATCTACTGTACAGGCCTGAATGTTTGACCCCTACGACGAGGGGCTCTTTTATGTTGTTTTGTATTGGGTCGACTTGTCCCCTTAGAGGGAAAGGTCAAATCAATACAAAGTTTTTTTTTTTATTATTCTATGATAAAACATTTCCATGCTGGTGGTCCCCTCCCATGATGAAAATGCCTCCATCCACAGGACACAAAGGGTTGCTGATTGATTTGATGATGATAAAAAAAATGTGAATCTCATACTATGGCCTTTGGGGCCAGTAGATCTAAACCCAATTGAACACCTGTAGGAGATTTAGGACTGACATGTTGGTGCCTGGTCAGATTAGAAAGTGGCAAAGGAAACATTTTTGTGTTATCTACTCACAGCCGACTACAAACCATACCACATCTGTCATTTATAGCAGATTAAACTCTGGCACTGTACGATTACATAAGACATGATGGTCAAGATCAGATCTGAAATCATTAAGCGATTAGTCGATCAACAGAAAATGAACTATAGGGACACTCTGTTTCGTCATTCATCAAACAACAATGTTTGCAGAGAATTTGTCATATTCACATGTCATAGAAAACTGTGTATACATTTCGGTTTTGGGCAAAACAGACAAAAGAAATTTAAAGACATCACCTGGGCGACTGGAAATTTTGTGATGGACATTTCTCAGCATTTACTCATCAACTTTATCAAATCTGACCTCTTTGTGATTTTTTTTTCAGATTTACTTAACCTACCAAAGTGTATCCATTTACCATGGCAATTCCATTGATATTAATTGATTTGTTTCAAGATGTTGCTCCTATAACTGCTGATAAAACAGTTCTCCGTCACCATCATCAAAACACAGAATGAAGGAATAGCTTGCAGGAGAATGGTGTTCAGTTCATCTCTTCATTAGAGTTAAAGAGACCGGGAGAATCTCTGCCAAGGCCTGTTGTGATCTGACACATTACTTTCATGTTGTTTTTTGTATGTAGCAGCCATCTGTAGACTACATGATGTTGAACAGACAACACATCCATGGGGGGTTGGTGATATACAGTAAATAAACCTATAGACGGCCTGACACAACCCCTGACAAAACATGCCTGACAAAACACGCCTGACAGCACTGAGAAGTTATATAATCTCAGGTCCTGTCTATAGGAAAACAGACAGAGGATCAGCAAATATACTGCCTCATCTCTGTGTGTTTACTGTGTATGTAACCTCAACTAATCTATCTATCTATCTATCTATCTATCTATCTATCTATCTATCTATCTATCTTTTCATACACAAGGTTATTGAAATTCAGCTGATGTTTGTTTGTCAGGCCTTTAGGGACAAAGGTCAAGAATGAGTGCCAGCGGGGTTACTGCAGTAGTAGAGGTACAAGTGTGATATGTTCTGATATGTTCTGATATGAAAATGGGGCAACAGTTGTGAAGACAGACTTGTGATGTGTGTGTGTGTGTGTGTGTGTGTGTGTGTGTGTGTGTGTGTGTGTTCAGGTTTATCATATCATAAATTCTCCCTCTGATCAACTGTCACTTTATTCCTCCTGCTGGTTGAGTGTTGTTATCTGATCAATCTGTTGACCTGGGTTCAAGGAAGAGTTGCATAAGAGGCTATGACATCGTAGTCTTTCAACACATGGCATGTTGTGTGTGGTCCATGTAGGTACACCGCAGCACAGTTGGCACAACCCATAATTTCTTCTGTGGTTGCATTTACTCTATCCCAAACAGGCTTTAGTTTGGTTGGTACGGTTGGCCTCCAGGTCAGCACAGAGCCTCCAACATGGTTGTTGGGTGGTTGGCTGTCTGCTTTTGATCTGGGCCACACATTCTCCATACACTTGTGCTAGTGGTAGAACAGTGTGTTAAAAACATTTTGTACCATTCTCTGTCTGACATTTCAACATTTAACTCTGATTTGTTTTTCTTTTCCCTTAAGGCTGAGATGACACGGGATCTGCCTTGCTGGTATGCATTGTGAATTTCCCTACTGTGGGACGAATAAAGGCTTATCTTATCCACAATAATTTCACCAGTTATGGCCATTTCTGGATCAGTCATCTCTTTCATAAAATAGCCCTGCAAGAGTGGAAATATTGGTTTTCCGGACCATATTTCACATGTACAAACCCAATTACAAAAAAAGTTGGGACAAACAAAACAGAAATAAAACAGTGGGATCATTTGTTCATCCCCTTGACATATACTCAGTACAAACTGTACAAAGGCAATAATATTTAATGACCTCATCAACTACACTGATTTTTGTAAATATTTGCTTCTCCTTCTGGATTTTATGGCCGCAACACGTTTCAAACAAGTTGGAGCAACTAAAGACAGTTGAAAGTAGTGGACTGATCCAAAAACACCTGTTTGGATCATTCCACAGGTAAACAGGTTCATTGGTAACAGGTGATAGTATCATGATTGGGCATGAAAGGTTCATCCTCATGTCTCAACTTCTATGGAATCTGGGTTGTAGTTCTTGAAAACTCATACACTTCCAAACTCTTACACCCCTGGCCAAAAATGTTTCATACAGCATAAACTCATACCTCCATAGATAGACCTCAAAGGGGGCTTGAGAACCTCCTGTTTAACCTTCTATAGGTTGCCATTTTGCCAGGATGTTATTTTAAGAAATAGTGTGCTGTTTGAGCACAGCCTGGCCTACTGAACAGATATACTGACTGAATCAAAATATTAGTTTGAGAGATTTATTTATTTGATGTATATATATATTTGATGATATTTGCTGTATTTATTTAATTGTTTGCAAAAATCACCATTTATAAATTTGGGCTCGTGCCCCTCCAACATCCTCTGCCCGGCCCTGCACCTCCTGCTGCCTTTGTGCTCCTGTCTGGGTTATTTTTGGCTCACATACACCTCTCTGTTGTCGCTGCAGGGAGGGTAAGAGTGCATGTGCTCTACTGCAGATTTTCACATCCTATTTCACTGGTTGGTTTCACAGAGAAGTGACTTCTCTTCTGCAGCACAAGACCATGTCTGTTTAAAGCCATCAGGCAGAGAAGCTCAGGTAGCCAGAATGACAATCAAACAATTAGATAAGAATTTCAGTGACCTTTGAACTGTGACTCCTGTCGTACCATGTGCTCAGACAGCGCCGTGTATGCACTGCAGGGACCTGCTCGCAGCAAACACAAACACCTGCATGTGTACTTTCACGTAAGAACTGTGCATTCATGCGTTATCATCAGACTAAGATTTATCACACTGCCTCTTACATAATAACTCACACTTTGGTGTGGGCTATTGAGGTCGATCGGGCTTTGCCAGGTCTTTTAGTGCATTGCAAAACCACCACGTTGATCCAATAACATTCACTCTCATCACATTCACAGTAAACAATATTGCAATATTGTGCTTAATGGTGTTTTCTTGCAAGATTTTGAAATCAAGCAAACCTCCTAATCCAGCGTAAACAGAAAGATGCTTCTTAGGCCTATTTTCATTTTACTTCACAGCATGACATCATCTTAAATGAGTTCCCTGCCAGGTGTCACTGATTCAGATTATGTTAATATTTTTGCATGAGCAATGAGACCCATCTGCTTTTGCCTTTTGTGGTGCAGAACTACTAAAAATACTGGTGCTGTTGCCATGGTAATGTAACCTGTTGAAATAGTTCAGTCACAATAGCAATTGTCCGTGTCCCAATCTAACACACCTACATACATACAACCGAGACACAACACAAACAAATAAGCCCTCTCATCCAGAAATGAGCCAATGAAGCGAAGAAATATGGAAAGAACAGTCTTTCATAAATCAATGAATATTTTGGGCTTCATCATTAAAACCATGTGACCTATCTTGAGTCTGTGCCATAGTGAAGCAAAACATATTCATCTAAATCTGTTTTGCTTGCAGGCAGCAGATGAGCTGGGGGTGTTCGGTTATTTTTAGATCCGAAAAGAGGAAATGATAATCCCTCTCATCTCGTGCCTCATGCTATCATCTCTCTCTAAACTGCCCGTCTCTCCCTTTGCTTTCCTTTGATCGTGATCACTGCATCAAGCTGCACCAAAACCCAAACAGACAGATAAGAGATAAAGCTTGGCAAATATCAAAAGAAAGCCTTGTTGTTAGAAAACTGTGCAGCCCCTCAATTTGATTTGAACGCTCAAGACTCAAAAACCAAACATTCAGTTCATGTCACGGTGTTTGGTGATGCACGCTTGTTTGTTTACACACAAGAATAATCTCATAATTGAATGCTGTATTGGTATGTAGGTCATGTGAAGACTCTGAGTCAGCCTGTTCCAAACCAGTTGTAAATGAACTATGAATTTGAAGGTGATGTGGCAGATAAGTGCTGCACGATGCCCTTGAGGGCTGGCAGTTTGTTTACTGGGCTTCATTGGTGAGACCAGTCAGTCCTCTATGCTAATGAGGATGAACTAGGTGTCACTGCACACACCAGAACGATTACAAGGCCTAGTATCATGTTTCATTGCAGTGTAATTTTTGTATATTCTTTAACAGCCAAACTCATGTCTGAGAATTACGCAACCTATTCCACGTGTCACGGCTTTTCCTCCAGGTTGAAAGCAGTCGCAGAATGCGCATCACTTAGCCTCAATAATGCACTCTTCTGTCGCCATGTAACCCCGCCCTTCATGAGAAACAGGTGTGCCAAGGTGCAGGCGAGTGACGCATCATTCTAGGCATACTTTCCACACAGCCAGTGTTTCCATGGGCCTGCCCTCCTTAGCTCAGTGTGTTTGCCTGTACTGGAAAGCCGATTAGGCTGACTACAAAGCCGCTGGTTTGACAGGCAACAACTTTCACTATTGAGTTCAGGGTGCGGAGAGTTGAACAAATAAAGGTCAGCTGAGGTTGCTGCGTTGGAGTTGTCGGTGCATGTTGCTGCTGCCTAACACCTTGTAATGCTTCCTGCTTAGCATTTACATCTCTAATGGAGGTTTTTACGTCTTTTGTTTGAAGTGTATAATCTGAGCCCCGGTGCAGATCAGTCACCGATGTCGCAGTTGAAGGGCAGCCAAAGCCAAAAACCTCCACTAAACTGCTTAATAATGAACTCTGTAACTATGATGACGCATGAAAAGCGAGGTGTGCAATCTTTGTATTTACGCTGTCTCAAGCAAATTTGTGAAAACAAAGGAAAATGAGGAAAGGCAAAGACCTTGCTGTGGTTCCATTTTGTTTAAATTATATAATTTAGGGACAAAAGAAGTAAATAGCAAGCTGATGTTTTGGATGATAATCACATTATAACTCCTTGCTACTGCATGGAAACACACGTCACAGCTAATGATCCTTCATTCTGGCATCGTCTCAGGAACAGCTTCATGTCAGTTGTTTGAGGAATATTCAACCACACCTGAGTCAGATGTCACTGATGGAAGACTTCACATGACCCCCATCAACCTCACACAACATTACCACATCATATTTCTCAGCTCTGAGCAGAAACATGCCTCTAGAAACTGAATTTGAATCATTTATATTTGAATTTGAACAGCTCAACTTGAATAACTACATTTAAAAAAGAATTTGAATCTCATAATTTGAATTTGTATTATTTCACTTGAATAATTACATTGAAAAACTGAGTCTGAATGACATAATCGAAATACTACTTTGGAACTGGTTTTCAACAAACTGCCCCCACACAGCCAAAGACCACAGTCTGTCTCTTCATTTTAGTGTTAGAGCTCTTAGCAACTGAACTGACCTGCAATAAAATCCTAATCTGTGCAGAGAAAAAGATACTTTCTGATCTGACTCAAAAGCAGAACACATACCCTTTTCTCTCCCGGTTGTTTGTATAGTGAGCTTTCTTCTGCCAGCATTAGACTGATCTGCAGACGATTCACAGGTGGCCTGAATATCAGCTGATCTGTTCTAAATTAGCTTCACTCAAATTAAATTACATCACTACAACTTAATCAGCAGGCAGCTTGTTTTGAAATCAGATGCTTGGAAGATGGTTTCTATTTATCTAACTGAATTAAAATGACTTCATGGTAGATTTGAGTCAATAGTGACTCCACACACTCTTGAGTTCATGTTGTTAAGACATGCCACGTGACCACTGGAACATGTTTTGCCTTCAAAGAGCAATTCCAATTTAATTTAATTTGAAACTTTGAATTCATTCTTTGCTGACCGAATAGGTCCTGTATTCCTCCGTAAGAGAGAGACACATCACTCAATACTTTAGAATAGAAAGTGCTAGTCAGCATTTTTATGCTATTTAACACAAAGGATGACTCATGTTCTTGACAACATTGCTGCCTTTTGCTACAGTAACACTTCCAGATCTGGTGTCAGCATCCTGTTCGCACTTCATTCCCCTTTCCTCACTTCACCACTTCCTGCATATTAGAGAGACTATAGAATGTAAATGACCACAAGACAGACAGCAGCGTTTACCACAAATGAATGCCTTTATTTTCCAAGACACTGTTAACACACAGGTATACAAGAGAGGTATCAGCTCTTGCCAATAATAAAATAAATCAAAGTCGGTATCAGAACAGAACATTTAGAGTGGTAACATGGAATGTAGCTGTTTCCATTTTTAAGTTTTTAAACAATCCTTTCAAATAAATAGTCTCTATATAGTCTTTATAGCTAGTGTTTTAATCAATATATTCTCTTTGTTTAGTCAAAGTTTCAGGAATGAAGAGGAGAAAATCAGACAAAAACAAAGACAGTGACAAAACAAGGATATTATCCCCTTAGCAAAAAAGTCTTTTGTTTATAGGCAAAAAGGTACAGGGGAGAACAATTGTTGAAAAAAAGGCAAATCCCTTCTTCTAGACCTAAATAATCTTGTTCTTCCACCAAAAAGTGTAAATCCGAGTGCCTGGTGGACTCACAAAACATGTTTGTTAGGAGGGTCTTAAGAGACACCAATAGAAACACAAAATGTCCTTCTCAGAAGCTTAAGTTGTCAATTGCTACAAGGCCGATGACCTAGCCAGCCAAGGTCAGCTTGTACAGTCAACGTCCCCACTAATAATGTGCTGTGCTTTTGGGGACCAGCAGTCCAAATTTCACCTCCCCCCCAAAGAAAACGTATTTCATATCACAGGTAAAGCACCACGTCAGGCTCCTACAACTACACTTGAGCTTCAGTTATCTCTGCTTCGTTCTTTCTCTCTCAGAGAGAACTTAACAATAAAGAAACTGTACCAGAAGGAGGAGAGGGGGAGAAGGGTCCCAGGATGCTACAGGAGTCCCTGTGTTTGCTGAGAGACCGCCCTCTCATGCAACATCTCTCCTACGATGTAAAACAAAGAAAAGGAGCAGTCTCAGAAAGAGAAAAGTGCAAGTAAGGGCACAGGCAGCCCTGTCCTCTGGCAGGTGAGGGAGAGTGCAGGAACGACCACACAGACTCTCCCCCTGACCCCGAGGTGTCTGAGGTTCCCTCCGAGCAGAGGAGGGTCAGACCCCCATGTAGGCATAAGGACGATGCACCTTAGAGCAGCAGGGTTTCAGCTCAATGAGCTCTTCTTCCCATGCTTAAAATGTAGACCGTGTTGGCTCCAGTGCAGCCTCAGTCAGTACTGTGATCCTCCAGCTGGGAAATGATGGTGATCAGGTTCTGGAGGCCGAAGATGAAACCACTGTCCTGGCCTTCGTGCACCACGCTGTCTTCTCCATAGTGCCGACAGGTGGTGTGAGCAAAGTCAATCATGCGCACGTCCACTGCGGGGCTGCTGGCCTCTCCTGTGCTGTGGGAGGAGCGACTGCTGCCACTGTTGCTGCTCCCTCCGGCCACACTACCACTGCCACCGGCTGATGAGGAACGAGGGAAACCAAAGGCCCCTTCCTCTTCCTCCTCGTCGTCTTCCTCTTCCTCTTCATCAGATGGCTCATCCTCATCACCTTCTTCCCCACCACGGTGTCTGGGTCTGCTGGGAGTCCTGGGAGGGTCTCCATCGTAGATGATGAGCAGGGAGCTGGAGTAGAAGCGGTAGGACTCACAGGCCTCCAGGGCAGCTTGCATTTCCCGGAGTCTGCGCAGCACTGGGGACAGCAGCTCTCGACGTAGGCGACGCCCATTGTGGAAGAACTGGTAGAGAGCTTCCTTGAAGCCAGCGAGTGTCAGCTTTCGGCCGTGGTACTTATTCATGAACATCAGCTGGCCAGAGTCCGACTGGTACACCTGCAGGTCATATAGAAAGATGAGCACTACAGCTCCATGTGTAACCAATACATAAGAGCAATAATGCCGAGGAGGTGTATTGCATCTCTACTGTACCTGCATGCCACAAAGTCGCACTCCAATGGAGGCAGATGTGCTCTGTTGACACTTGCGAATCTGATTGGCTTTCTTCTCCTCTGATGCATCATCTCCATGTTGGCGAGTTCCCATCTTCAAGTCTAAGACACATGGTACTGTGTAGCGCCATGTGAGGTTCTCCAAAAGGATAAATTCTTTGAAAGGCGGTCAAGGATCACACAGCAACAAAAGACCTATAAGCTAACACATGGTGTATACATGCTTATATTAACATTTAAGACCCGTCCCGCTTCCCTGCTCTTTTTTTTTTCCATGTAAGGATACTGTATTGGTTGCGGTGCTTTGCATTCTCCTTCATCCTCTGCAGGTGCTGCTGGTGACATTTGAGACTCCAGGGGTTGTGTTTGATCTGTGGCACCACGTTGCCCTTCTCCAGGCTGAAGTAGAGAACCTCTGCCTGCTGCATCTCATCACGATTATAACTGCAAAGGTGACAACACAGAAAAAAAATGTCAGCTCTGTTGTATGAGAACATGTTCATGAAGTGTCTTGTTGTTTATGAAAACATCAAGGTGCCATGGCAAGCATCCTCACCTCATGATCTTGTCTTCTTTGCGGCTGTGCCGAGCTCGGTCTTTGCTGTAGTTGTCATTTTCCAGGTGCAACGGGGACTGCTTCTTGTTGCTCCATTTTAGCATCTTGCTCTTGGGCTCGCAGTCTGATGAGGGATCTTTGTTTTCAAGGTCCCCCGATTCGCTATGGAGGGGGTAGGCGATGAGGCACAGGTTCCCTTCCTCATCCTCTTCGAAACTGACTGACACTACACCTGAGGGAAGAAGCACCAGAGAGCGGTTATGAGTACTGTTATGGAAATGATAAAAATAATTTGTGTCATCATTTATCCAATACCCTAGAACATGCCTTACTAAATATATTTATTCAAATTTAAAAACACCACAAAAGTTATTGATACATCCATTTGCACAAAACACACACATTAACATGTTATATGTAGGTTGATGCTACAGATGTGACAGATAGATGAAAGATGAGAGCAGGACATGCAAAACACAGCTTTTTAAATCAACATATGTCAGAGCACAAACAGTGTTTATATGACTTCTTATTGAAGGAACAAGAGACACAAAAATACCACGCAAGGCTGAAAGGTGTCAAACTGAGCAGGACATTTATTAAGCAACTGCTAGAAATACTGGTGAAACACACAATAACTCACAATTACAGTTTCAAGCAGTACACAGTGACATGAGAAAATGAAGTTCTGTTTTCCACATACATAAAAACATACACCCAACAACAGCTAAATAAGTTACAGAGAAGGATTGCATAACCACATTAAAGACAATCAGGACTATAACGTGATTCACTGACAGTCTGTCTGCACAGCTCATAACACAGGCCTTAAATGACAAGAACAGAACCGACATTTGAAGATGTTTTATGCAGAAGGCATCAATCCCAATGTTACCAGAGAGGGTCAAAGGGCTTAACGGCCATAGAAACATAATGTACTTTAATGTCAATGTCAATCTATGATACGATGCCCTCCAGGAGAGCTCCCTCCAGCCCCTACCAAAAGTCCCTAAAAGGGCCTGTGTGTCCCATGTCTCAGTGCAGGGTGGGGGAGGTGTCGCACTGAGAATAAACATCACAGCTGCAGAGGCTGATTCCGATAAACCACAGACAGGAAGGAGGGATGTGGTCCAAGCTGATCGAGAGAGAAAGTCACAGAAACATGGACGCAGCATCCGAGCTGATACACAATCCACTTTGTATCCAACAGCTCGACTGGTGGTAGCTGACATATTAGAAAACAGTCACTGAACAACAGAATAAATCATTTACTCTGAGAGGAACCTGACCAAACAGAGCCAGTGCTCAAAAAGATAAATTGTAGTGTCTTTGCATGTTAAACGGCAGGCCTGAGGACCCAGCATCCACGTTTCTTCCGCAGCCTGAGGACTGGCTGATGTCATGTGCACTGACATCACCATCCTGCAGGAAGCCCTGTCTCAGAAGTCTGTCCTTATGGACGCCGCGTTCCACTCACACCTGCACTGTCATCACACCAACTCAGTGAGTGTGGGACTTGTGAGTCACTGAGTGACTTCACAAGAGGGGCCCATAAAGTTGTGAAAAGGGTGCATCAATTAAGACTTTTACAACCTGATAAAATGTAAACCGAACACGATGGATTAGCAGAGCTTTGGTTGGAGTTGCTGATCATTATCAATATCTATTATTTTAAGTTCTGGTTGTCCAGTCCTTCTTCTTTATCTTAGGGTTAGGGTTAAGATAAGATAATTCTTTATTGATCCCCCATAGGGGAAATTCAGGAAAGACTAGACTACACCTATGTGATAGCCCTACTGTGGATTCACTCACAGTGTGTTCAGTGAGTATGAATCTCTTCATTCTGATTACAGGTCACTGCAAGGTCTCCCCCATTGGATATTGCTGAAAATCCATCTCTATGCACAGTTAATGTGTGATCTATGCTCTGTGAAAAGCAAAGCCACAGCTCTTCCTCTTACTACTGTGTGGAATGCAAGAGACAGAAAAGCGTCACAGTTGAGGAGCATTTAAAGGCCCTCGACTTCCTCCACCACCTTATCTCCAAATCCCACTCCTCATGTGGGTCTTTTTATAGTCCTACACTGCATTACTGAGGAGTCAGATACCACGCCTGCGTCTTACCTCCGTCATATGGTCGCCTAAAGAGGCCTGTATCAGTATGTACCGGGTTTATCTGTGTCTGTGAGTGAAACCATGAGAGACTGTGAACCTGGACGCAACCAAGAAACATGATAGCCCAATTAAAAGCATGTGTGTGTGCGAAAATGTGCATTTGATTCTGTGATGCACCTGAAACCAGAGCTGGAAACCTGCTCAACCGACTTGTAAATTACTCCCTTGATCCGTCCCATTTATTTCTGATCCCTGTGGAGCTCTCGAATGTTGAAACTGCAGCCCTCTTGAAAGACAGACAAGCCACTTGAAAGACTGGTGATTCACCCTCCTGGCAGGTAGACAGCTTGGATGCTACCTGAAACCTCCCCCCTCGAACCCCTGTGATGCCTGCCAAAGGCTCCAATAGGGTGACTGTACTTAAGTCACATTATGTGCAAACAGGAAGGCACCTATGTATAGATATGAAAATACATTCTGTACTGTACTGCTGTGTGCACCATGTTCTTGGCCTTGCACCAATCCCTTGCAGCCACACCGAATCAAAGCAACTTAACATCCTCATGATCTGAGTAGATGCATATGTATGCAATGCAATGTTAAATGCAGCAAATAAAAGATGACATATTGCAAGATGTTCACAAGGAAGAAGAAAAAGACAAAAGCACCAAAACATCCTTGCACATGCGCAGTTTTGTCAGACATCCTGCACACCTTACCTTTATACTGAGGGGTGAACTTCCTCATCTCTGCAGGGAGGCTCTTGTAGAACTGGTGCTCCCGGGGGATGAGGGGCTTGCAGATGGTTTGCTCCCCGAATCGCAGCACGCAGGAGTGGCCTCCCACCTGGTGCACGAAGGGCTCAAGCATCACCCCTTTCCCGGGATAAGGAGTCCCGTCCGCCTGCATGAGGGCTTCCAGAGCGGGACTCATCCTCACTCCGCATCGGACAGCTGAGCTGGGGGGACCCACGTCTGTCGGGAGGCGAGAAGCTCGGCCGCTCGGTTGGCTCCCTATCCTCGTCCTGGTTCCTGCCGCACGGGGGCGCTAGTGGTCGCTCGCTCAAGAAAAACAAAGGGCTTGACAGGAAGGACGAAGCTGCGGCTAAATCCCTTATTTCCCTTCTTTTCCTTATCGGAGGACCAATTATAAAAGTCCTCCGTTTGGCTGGATAACCTTTGTGTTTGTACGTGTAACAAAAAGCGACGTACGCAGCCGTGAAGCTGCTTTAAAATGTCTTCAAATAGCGTCCGTCTCCACTGTCCTTCACGTCCGGTTGTTACCGAAACTGACGACGAAGCTGCTCCGACTGCGAGAAAAGCAGACGACAAGTTCCGCCCCCTCCACATGAACAGCCAATCGGAGAGTCGCTGCTGTCGCTGGGAGGAGACTCGGCAGCTCGGAGAGGATCAAGCAAACAAAGAGGAAGAGGAGAAAACAGAGGGGGAGGGGAGAACAGGAAAAATACTAGACACAAAAACACAACACTGACTGACTGCTTCTGCCTTTAAATGTCCTTGCAAGTTGAATAGTTCTTGTTCACCTGGAGACAGGACTGCATTTTTGCAACATACTGCTGGAGAGGTTTTAACATGAAAGCAAGGAAGAAATTAAAAGAGCCCTTTTCTTTTTATAATTTTGACTCATTTTTTTTTAATATCTCAGCCATAAGGGGTCAAAGTGAAGTGTGTGTTTTTGGGTGGATGTCAAATATCGAGTCAATTTAAATGTGTAAATGAGTAGATAAGTGATAAATAAATATCCTGTGTTATTAGGCCTAAACTTAAAAATGGAGGACCTTTAATAAGTTAAACATCGTGTCCCCCCTTGGCAGAAGAAGTGGATGCCAGTGATGGGAATCCCATGTGTACGACCTGGAAGCGTACATGTCGTCTCAGACTGAGTGGGTCATGTGAGATTTGTAACTGCATGATGCCAAAACAGCTCTATCTAATAAATTGGGTTTTAATTACACTGAACAATCAAAATCTGAGGTTTGACCTGGATATTAGCGTGAACTCTCTTTACAAGTTGGACACTTGTCATTACAGAAATGGACACGGCGTAAGGCCCAAAAATAGAGTTGTATTAAAAAGCACATGGGGCTGCATTAGTGTGACCCTGTTGCTACAAGCACTAGTAGAAAATGGCATACGGTCCAGAAAGTCCAGTTGGAATAATATCTCAATGAATCTGAAGTGTTCATCTGTAGTACTACAAGATCAATACAATGACAGTTGCACATTCAAAGAATAGGCCAACAACGTTGCCTGGTTTTACCAGTTGCACAAACCATTATACATGTGCATTACCTTGTCTTTCCCTGACCCCACCCTTAGATTTAACATTGAAAATGACATCACACACATAACAATAGATTTTCCAACCTCTGGGATGATTTTGCAAACATTGAAGTTTAATGGATTAAGAACTCATAATACAAAAAGTAACTGCCCTTGATCAACTAGTTGTTCTGTCAATAGTTTGACATATGTTTCTTTTGCAATAGTGATTTGTGGGGATAATGCATTTTTGCCTGCAAGGGATTTTAGAGTTGCAGTATTGTAGCTGGACACTCGTAAAAACATGCACTTGCACGTAGTTGGCTGACTAATGCATGGCATTGCCAATGTTGTTCCATTAATCAGTTTTATTTATAAAGCTCCAAATAAAAACAGTAGTTATCTCAGGGCACTCATCTTATAGAGCAGGTCAAGACCATACTCTTTAGAATATTATTCAAAGAGACCCAACAATTATCATCAGCAGCAGCACTTGGTGACAGTAGCAAGGAAAAACTTTGTTAACAGGCAGAAGCCTTGAGCAGAACTGGGCTCTGGGTGGATGGACATCTTCCTCGTTTCGTAGGGTTGTGAGAGAGAGAAAGGAAGGAGACAGTAGGACAGGCATCTGTTAATTAAGGTTTGTTTAAACAAGAACATTGCAAGACACTGCAAAACAATGTGCTAACTACAATACTGGACCAAGACCCTAAACCTAGCCTGTATTATTTTGTTGTTTCTAGTATTAGTATTTTCCAGAGACAAATATCTTTAGTAAAGGCTGTGAGTAATATCTGCAAAAATGCTATACCAATAGGAAGGATTTAAACTGCAAATAAATATAATATAGGTAAAGTAAGTGTGAAAGCTTTACATGCTGGTGCATAGACCTTCCCTGCCTTTACTTTGGTGCAATGTAAAGCAAAGGTTCATTGTTCACCCAAAGAGCTTCAGACCAAACTGGAAATGTCTTTGAGTGGCAGTCGACCTAATGAGTCTGACTGGTGTGCCAGGCCAGTCAAAGCTTAGGTACTGTCGGCAAGCTCAGGTCACTGGACGTTTACAGCCTAATCACGCACTAATCTCTGATGTTCCAGTTCTGCACTGGGATTACAAATGGGAAGAAAGGATCCCAGACCCAGGCAGGGAGGGGATTAAATGATCAGCACTTGAACAGGGCGCCCACTCTTCTCTTTGCACTGGTCTCACAGGTAGGGGCTCCCTGTTGGCCTGATGTGAGACGTGGAACAAAAGAACAGAAGCGATAGAGTGTGTGTAGATAAATGTGTGTGATTGTGTGTTAGGAGGTACAGTCAGGGCTTCCCAGACTTTCTGATCCCAGGATCAACAGAACAATACTAACTTAATCATGCCGGTCCATCTTTCGGGAAAGACAACCAGGCCTGGGTCGTGTTACCGTGTGAAGGATTTACTTGTGTGATTGCAAAGGTGTCGAGTGGGCCTCAACACTGTGGGATGAAAGTGTGTGTGTGCTCTAAACTTTGTAACATCAAAGACCCTCAGTCTTTAGAATTAGAAACTCATGTCTAGTAGAAAAAGTGAAAACACCATGGACCTATTTACACTCTTTTACAGTGCTACTAATAATGAAACTAAAAAAGAAAAAGGATTAAATTCTTTAATCTTGTTGCTTCTTGACAAACCATGACTCCACAATTCCCATTAAAACTCATGCTATTACAGGATGAAGGATCCAAGAAAGTGCTCATTCTGTGTCAGCCGCGATCTTTCCAGCATCGTCACCCTGGCCCCGCTGATGCGTCAGTGTTATGTCAGCTTAGACCCTCTCATGTCATGGCTCCATGCTCCAGGACAATAGATCCAGGCTGTGCCACAGGGCCCTCAAGCCGGCTTTGAAACAGAGCAGTGATGCAACGTCCAACAAACTCCTCCGTGCACATTGTTCATGCGTGGCTTTCTACAAACACAGTAAGCACTCTAACCCTCCACCCACAGGAGATACAGCAGAAGAGTCTAGAAAGACAGCCTTTTACAAATACATCAGCACTTAGAGAAATAAAATGGAGAAATTATTTTTCTTTTAAATCCAGTACATATTATGGATGCACCAATACTTTCCAATAGTAACCTTTTTGCTGACCAATCCATGTGAATGACAGGTTTTGATATTGTCATTGGAAAATTCAGTGTTCTTGCTATCACTTCTGACTCAGTTGCTCATTGGCCTCATAAAATGATTACAGTAAATTCTACACAGAGAAATATAGAGATATTGAATAGGAAAAAAAGAGGGTGTTGGTATTAGATTGGTACTCAGGATTAGCAGACACCCTTACATGAGGTGTTGGAATGAAACAATCATGAGGTGAGGAATTCATATGTAGCTGACCAAATCAAGCTCTGTGTGTATTTGGCGTGGCTGCTTTTATAGAACAGTACAGTTTATTCTTTGTACTGTACTGTACTGTAGTATGACCTAGAGAGCATGACCCATGTCGCTCTGCCATGTCACTCAATGGGCTTAGTAATCACTCCAGTCGATCTCTCATCTGTCTGCAGTTTGGCCCAGTTTGCCTAATGGATTATTCTGAATATTGCTTGCTAATGGCTGACTGCTGTTTGCCTTAGCTATGTTTTCTGTGGGAACCACTGGGACTGTCTCCCTCACAGTGGATATGACAGCTCCAATGGCTTCCATAGAAAAGATTGGGGAAGCAGATGTGTGTTGCTCTGGGGAAGACATACATACAGTACATTTACCAAACTAACAGGTCTTCATTCTGGAAGACTTGTCCAAGGAAGCTTTCTATTGTTACACCATGTATTCCTCATTGATGTGCTTTGAAGGCAATGGGCTCATTACTGCCCCCTAAAGCCAACAGCACCCACCAGTACTTAAGATAAGACTTTTATTCGTTCCACAGTGGGGAAATTCGCAGTTGCCGATTATTGAGAGTCGCAGTTGTAGTCCTGTTTCCCCCCCATTCCACATTTGAAGACAAGCAATACAAAGAGTTTTATGCTTCATCAAAAGTCTTTTCAATCTGTATTTTTTCAATTTTATTAGAGAAAAGATTGGTTCTAAACAGAGCTATTATTTACCATGCCATGTACTGTAGGCGAAGTCAGGTCACATGATGTCTACAGCCTAATCATGCACTATAAAACTTTTCCATTAGGTGAAGGATTGTACAGTTATAGCACAGTACAGCTGAATTTGGGGGGGAAGGTTTGTGCTGTGAGGCAAGGAGTGCCTTAAAATTCCTGTGTAGGGGAAATCACAACAGTGTTATTCTGCCAACTTGACATCCCACTTTCCACTGTATCCATAAGCCCTCCCCCTCATTCCCAGACACGTGAGGAAGTGAAACATGGGTGAGAGCTTGCTGCAGAGAGGGGATGGGCCCATGTGCTCCTTCATTTAGGCTACAGCCCAGTCTAGTGCATAAATGCGTGTTGATAGTGATGAGTGTTGCTGGCACTCTGACACCCAATGCCAAGTCAAGGACGGCCTTGTTTACTCCTCTATTCCCCACCCATGCTCCTCACATCGTGCCTTCCGCCTTTGCCTTTGTTTACAGTGGAAAAAATGCCCATCTCATCATAGACCGCTTGATGATAAAAATACGATCAAAGCACCTCTTTATCATCATGTGCATCTGCCAACATCATAAAAACACGCTGATCATACCCAACAAACAACATTTGTTTGAACAACTCATCTGATCTCTTTTGAACCTTCAAGCCTCAGAAGTGTAGCTCCCAATGCAAGTTCACGAGTTTACTTCAAGCAAAAGATAGAAAAGGGCAGATTGCTGTACTTGTACAAATAAAATGACTCTTAATTCCGTAAACAATTGGTGTATCATCAGTCGATTCTTGGATAGCAATAAGGATGTTTGGTTAAGCAATAAAGTCAGTCATAAAACGTGAGTCAGCGCAATATGTAGCAAGCACAGTAAATAATAAAAGGGATCAGACGTTCTCTATTAATGATGCACATTTTGTTTGTCATTTTTGCATATCGAAACCTGAGGTGTGGCAACAAACCAGCCTATTATGTATTGTTTACTCAGGGAAGGGTTATCAAATGCAGAGGCTAAAGAATGAAAAACATCCGTCACTTTACATGGACTGATAGTAATAAGAGGAAGAGGTTTATATAAGCTGAATCATTATGATGCCAGTGGTCTTCAAGGTGAGTTTCCAGCACTAGAATACACACCGAATCAAAATGTTAGTTACACTAAAACTGCCTGACTTCTGCATATCATGTGATGTGAACTTGAATTTCATAGTTGTAATAGGCCAAATGTTTCCAGGTATTGGTGATAGCTTCCCTTTATTTTCTCAAAGCATGACTTTAGAGAGCACCACAAGTTTAACTAAGTTTAACATCTTTGGGTGCACTGACACATTCCTCGAGTGCATTCCTGTAGCCTGTTAAAGTGTGACACGTACGTGTGCACAGGCATGCATTACAGGGGTCTATGGGGGGGGGGGGAAGCTGTTGGCCTGAATAATCCCTATAAACCAACTTCCTCCTGGTTATAGGCAGTTAGAGAATTGGAAATGCATTCTCCTACCTTACATAAGCAAACTCACGTTCACTTGAAAACACTGATACTGCAGAAACGAGCTGTGGCATTTACTACATATCACGTACATATGAGAACATGCATGACTTCAGGGCACTGTGCCAACATAAGCTATACTTGGTGGATCGAGCAGTGACGGCAGCACCGATAAACAAGTAACGTAAATGAATGCATGCAGTCAGAAGATAACGGGAGAGCAGATGACAGCAGTGTTTAAAATCGCTGCAGCCTCCATAGGTTGTCGGAGATAATACCATGCTATCAGCCTGACAGGTCCAGCCTCTCAGTGAACAACTAACTAGACCCTGACCCACTTTGAAGGAAGCAGCTGACTGCTGCTCTTCAGTCTGCGGGGGGTGGGCCTTGTTGAAGGTGGGGGCCCCACAGGATATGTGTTTGTAAACAGACATGTCACACTGTAACGTGAGGCACGGGGAATATTTAAGGGGAAATGATTGAGTGTGTGGGCAAACAAATCGCCAGGGGAGTGTCACAGTTTATGTTTCTGTCTATTGTGCAGGGCCGTGACTCACGAGCTTGTGTTAATAATAATGAAACGTGTTTTACTGCTTCAGTGTAAAGGCCCAGTTTCTACTCTCAGATCAATGCTAGTTCTACACAAACACCATGGGAAGAGTCTCGAGAGGTCAGTGCATGTGAGCACCGTGGGAAGCAAGACTGCAGTCATGGAGTCAACCCTGACCAAATGTGCCTCCCCAGAAAAAAGTCAAGATTTTAAAAACTCATTTCCTGGCATTCTAAAATATTTAAATAAGCTCTTGTAATGTCACTGCATTCATCCAAAACACTGCAGATGCATTTCTAAGATCTTTTTTCATCCGATTTAAACAGGAACTTCAGGGCAGGTGTGCTTATATGACCATGGTACCACGTAATCATGTTACGAATGTTGAAAACAAAATAACTGCAAGGCACCCAGACTCAGCTGCAACAACTCGCTGTGGCCACTCTCAGTCCCACCTTACTCCCCCTTACTCATCCTGTGTGATGTAAATGAGACTTCCAGACTAAATTAGCTTCATGATCACATTGAAACTTACAACACTGATTTTTAACTGGAAAGGTTTAAAGCATAGCATTTTTTTCATTTCTATTTTTTTTTTTATCGATACATTGTTGGAGGGGTTATTTTGGCCATATTTGAATATTGGCAGAGATGTGACACACCTAATATATATCAGAATTGCGGCCCTTGTGGGAAGAGCTATTCAGGGTTTTATTGGGTTGTGGTGAGTCAGGACAGGAAGTAGACGGGTTCAGGAAATTAGGGTTTCCAGAAATAAGTGTAATGCTTCCATATAATATTCAACAAATTGTGCAGTGTTGTGTGCAACCTACTAATAAGTCAACCCAACCTTTGATTTCTTCTCTATCCTTGATTTCTTTCTTTGTGTGAATATGAACAGGACACATATCTCACGTCTGCCTCAGGTTATATATAACCCCTGTGGCTCCTGCCCGGTGGTCTGTTATAGTTCTGCTGATACATTTTCACACCCCTACACCCTGCCAAATTAGCCTCCCACCTCCCTAACCTTACCCTTGACTTTTGACCTCTGATAGATAACTAACAGTAGGATGCTGGACAGTGATACTGGCTGCCCACACACTGATTTCTCCAAGAATTGGGTCAGATTTGACTTCCCTTGTCCAGGATCTGGGTGGCCAGGTTCTGCCTGCCTGCAGCCTTTGGGTACTTTCCAAGCCACCACAAGTCTGTTCCACGTGCTCAGCCTCAGACAGACTCCCACAGCCCGCCTCCCCCCGCCCCACATCCTGTCTGTTTCTCTACTCCAATATCTGCATCTTGTCAAAGTCTTGGACAAGTGCACCAGAATGAATTGGCGCTGGTAGGGAGTTACTGAGCATATCTAAAGCCAATGAGACATTTCACACATTACACATCTGCTTGGCAGCTCATCACAAACAATGACCATCATTATATGGGCATACGCAGCCTGGAAATATGTCTCAAATTATGTTTTCAGCTGGAAAGGTCTCCTTGTTTTCCATGTACAGGACACTGTTTCTGGAATTAGCTGCAAATAACTGCGGACATTTTGAAACAAGAAGGATCCAACATTTGATTTTCTTAAGGAAAAGTTGCAGATTTCTTTTCTCAATTTTATTCTCTAAATATTTGTTTTGATTAAAGCAAGATTCAAACACCCAATACTAAACTAAATCAAAAAGTTAATGGATATTTTGTAATAGAAGACACAAACTCACACAGGTTGTTCTTACTTTAATCACACAAAGTTGCCTTTTGAGACATTAATCCTTGTTCTGTGACTTCTCACTGTCGCCACAGTCCAACTAGTTGTCAGCAGCTCCACTATTTAGGACCAGGCTGCAGCGCTCATATAGTTGCCTGAGAGAAACAGATACACACAGAGGAATACAAAACACAAGGCTAAATTTAAGCACTTCAATCACAGAACGTACTTCTCTGAAAAGGAGCAAGTCAACATCCTTTCCCCTTATTAATATGCGAAATATTCAGCCTGAGCACTGTGGTCACAAGTTTAAAGCCAAGATAACACTGTGTTTTTCAACCCAGTCAACATTGCAAAACTAAATGGGCCTAGTCCAGAACAAATCAACAAAACACACAGTTTGGTTTGGTGGTTGTGAAATACGCACTCATTCAACTTATCAACAAAGTAATCGGTATAAATGTGGTTTTAATTGGGATCCAGTCCCGCACTGACAGAGAACCTACAGTAAAATCCTGCATTCCTGAAAATCTTGGTGGGTGGAGACTATTCAGAGAAAGAAAACAAACTTTCTAACCTCATGGCCTACATCAAACACCAATTTTTTTAAGTCAGGGTGAAACACAAGCAGCCTTATCTCTGCTGTCTTCCAAGCAGCTTTCTTAAAACCTGAAGTTAATAGAAAGCAACAGAGAGGTAAAGATCAGCGACTGCCTGAACTAAAACTCAACAAATCTAGTTTCACGAAAGCGATCTGTGGGATTGACTGAGTGAAGTTTGCAATGTAATAAGTTAGTCAAAATGACATGATGTGAATCGTTAACCATGAGAGCATGCACAGGTTTTGCAGCTCACTGTACATTAACGAGTTCCATATGACCCAAACATGCAGAGAGAGAGAACAAAAAAAAAAAGGCAGATTTATATAAACAAAACCACTCCTCCTGCTCTCCACGTGTCGCACAGGATGTCACGTGTTGCTCAGGACTGCCAAAATCTAGAACCATAATATTTTGATTTTCATGCACGCACACACGCACGCACACACACACACACACACACAAAATATAGATGGACTCGTGCACACTTCGAGATTCGACTCAAAACAGATAGAAGAGGGAGACATTTACCTTTCAAGGACTTCCATGAAAGTGAAGTTCATCAGGTCACATGAAAGTTAAAATTTTGAATAAAACTCTTCAGATCTTTTTTTGCAATCCTCAAGACACTGTATTGGATTAAATGGAGCGTAAAGTGGCTGTATTGTTAAGTCAGGGGGTTTAGTCTTGCAGCTGGGACAATGACTACACCTGCTTGTCCCTGCAATTCAGATTAATGAGTGGAGATAAAGTGCTGGCTTTGTTTCTTTTTTTTTCACTGGCACAGAATTTGCTGTGAAAAGTGAAAAGTGCAAGTATGATCTTTTTCGGTGCAAAGGTCACGGCCACGAATGTCCTCACCGCAGCGTGCAGCGGTCTGACTGCGAAGTGCACTTTGTTGTACAGCAGTTTTCTTTTTTCCAGGAAAAGTGGGATGAACATCATCTGTTAAAAGTCACAATCAAGACTCCTCCCCACTTGGCTGTACATTGAGGGCATGTTTTTGTTTTCAGTCTGCAGATGTAAGGGCTTGTGTACGTGAGTTGGTGTGTGTGTGTGTTGTGGCCTCGGCATGCCTGCAGATGTGTGTGTGTGTGTGTGTGTGAGAGAGGAAGGAGTGCATATATGATCTGTGTGCTCCTGCTGGATTATGTAACAGTCCAGTGAATCCAGTGTGACTGTAAACCCCATGACATTATATTGACACGGAGGACAGTCTGTTCAGGAGCGGTGGCCTTGTGAAAACACTGACACACAGCCACGCTTTCACAGCCAATTTCACACTGACCATGACATCGAGGAGACTCTAGTTTAAGAATGGAATAGAGAATTGGAAAACAAAAATGGAGCTCAGACAATAAGCAAACTTGAAAGAAAGTTTTGCATTACATGCTGATCTGCATTTGGCTGTGAAATCACATCAGAGCTTCCCAACATGTTTTTTTTTTTTTTGGGTGGGCATTTTTGGCCTGTATGAAATAGCAGTCAGTAGAGAGTTTTGGAATTGTGGGTTAGATAGATGGGAGAGACACAAAACAAAGATCCCCAGTCAGATTAAAATGGTTTAATCTGACTGGGGATCTTTGTTTTGTGTCTCTCCCATGTTGCCTCCAAAACACCAGAAAACTACAATGATAAAACAAGTAAGTCAAAAAACACAGGAAACTAAATGCTAACAGTAATAGTAATGTCTATCTAATGCAAATTCCAAGTCTCTGTGAGTATTTCCATACACTCTGGAATGAAACCAACTGCTTTGGAAATGCAGGAAAATCAATTATAATGATGTCATACTTACATAAAATGGTCTGCAGTCAAACTGTATGAACGGGAATGCACTCGATTCATGGTAAAGAAAATGTGACACGTGGTGCTGTGCAAGCTCAGGGTTGTATCCAGGAATTACAGAAAGGCATGGACTGTCAGCTATGGCCCTGTGCACGCTGGGTAGGGAGGTTATTACCATCATACTGTGATTAACAGTGCGAAGTTGGCTTTATACAATCCCAATATAAAATGTCTCCGATTGTAAAATGAGAGCTTATTGTGTAAGGCTGTAGCTGTCTGGACAGAAATGGTGTGACTGGAGCTGAGTTTTACTTTGCCTTCAGTTTAAGTAATAATAACATATAGGCAAAGTCAGACTGCTGCTAAGCAACCAATAAATGGTTACGTTTGGGATACGATAATAGCTACTGGTTAACAACAGTAATGTCACCAGAGTGTTCAAGAATTTCAGTGTTTCTTATGGTCGCACTAGATGACTTTTGAAAGTGTCAGATGCCCATACGGTTCACAATACAAAACTTTCCCTGTTTAAGCTTTTATATTTTGGGCGTCTGTGAGACATCGGCGAGCTCTCGGATTGGACGAACAGTTCGATCTGGAGGCTTTTTTCGACAAACTCCAAAATGTATTCACAAGTGGAAAATCAGGACGAGAACCTGCACTGTGAACTCTGCATTCAGTGCTTTGTCTGAACAAATAAAGACAAACCTAAATGAGACTTTCGAGCAGCTGGGCCATTTAAATGTCTCAACCATGGAAGACCTCTCTGTATTCTTAAATGGGACATTGTGTTACCTCCCTCATCTCCATTCCCATGCTAACACTGCAGCAGTGATTTGTGCAGACAGGTGAGGTCTGGAACACACCCAGCTTTCAGTCCAACTCACAAAATGTTGAGCTTTCCTCAGGCTGCTGTGTCATGTGGATCCCTTAATGTGGACCACAGCTGTCACTATGGTCCCAACTTAGACAAGACCAAACTGATCACCACACCGGTTTCATTTGTTTTCAATTAGTGCATTGGCCAGTCAGTGCTTCAATACCACTAATTAGTGCTATCATGTCGAGAAAGCATCAATATTTCACACAGGCAGAAGCGCTTTAGATTGACTCTGCAGCTGCATTCACTTTCCGGCCTGAGAAAATGGATGTTGGTCAAGAGCAGTGAGACGGGTCAGTGTAACAGCTCAGGGTCAAGAGTCTCGTTCCCAAACTGCCGCCATGTGCTGTTCCTTAGTTGGTTCCTTAATGAGTTGGTTAATGCACTGTGCAGATGGTTTTCTCGACTCACTGCCAATAGGGTTCACATCAGCCATGTAATTGAAAATGTCATCCCACAGTTTTCTGGTGTGAGTTAGGAGGAAGAGAGAGAGGTCTTGGCCTCATGTGTTTCCAGGACTGCTGACAGAAAAGAGTTATAGCGGAGTGCCTTGAGAGCTATCACACATTCCCCAAACTACCATTAATGATCCAAAAATTTAAGTGGAGTTCCTGGTATTGCATTACTTAGAATTAGGTGCAGCATGTGGATGTGATCCAGAGCTGCATGTTTACTGGATTCACATCAGGGTCTCGGAGTTTATGAGGGATCAGGGTAAACGTAAACAAGTTTAAGAACTTGAGTGCCTACATT
Source organism: Centropyge bicolor (assembly GCA_037975185.1). NCBI lineage: Eukaryota > Metazoa > Chordata > Actinopteri > Pomacanthidae > Centropyge > Centropyge bicolor. The sequence continues at coordinate 10,222,052 of JBBMOC010000012.1, read as the reverse complement.
AGCCTGCACAGCACTGTGGGTAAATGTCTCTACGTGAACAATGGGAGGGAATGTGAGAGACCTGAAGTGTTGCCCAGTCTAGACTTTAGTCATTAAACAGAGGCCATTCAGACACACACAGCGGCATCAGGATCTATGCAAACACTTTCCTTTCTCAACAGACCGAGCATCTCTGAAAAGGTGGAAACAAAACAAACAAAGAAACAAAGATTTGTTCGGCAAAGTTCACCGTAACAAGAGCTTGGCTGTTTAAGTTTCAGAGGACAATTGAGCTGAATAATTCACAGCTGTAAACTAGAGCTGATGCAAATACACACACTGCATTCATTTGGATTCCAATAGGTAGTTCTGTTTTGGATCTGGTTTCAACTTGCTAATTTAAGCTCGGAGTCTAAAACACGTCTTCCCTCTTTCTATGTCAAGACAAGGGAATGTTCCAAACCTCCAGGTATTTGGATAAACATCAAGTTTTAGCTGCTTAAATGTCAGTTCTTTCAGTTTCACTTCTTCAATATTGAGCTTTTGTTTTGTTGTAACTGAAAGTTTACACATGCACTTCAACTTCCAGATGACTCAAACTGCAAAGTATAATATACCTGAAAACACAGCAAAAAACACCACTGTACTTTGAGATCATAAAGCTGCAGATGTTGTTGTATTTTCAGTGTGTATATGAGTCATAGATGCTGCTCTGCTCCTGCAGTGGCATCACACAACATTTCCCTGAACAGACCTGAAAGTGCTGAGTCAAAAAGCAGAACTTCCCTCGCAGCACGAGTCACTCTTTACAAATTAATCAGGTCAGAAACAGCACAGCTATAAAGTGGAATGAGTGGCACTTAGGACGTAGCCTCATTATAAATAGAGTGTCTACAAATGTGGACTGAATATAATGAGCGCTGGCGGCACACCCGTCTCCTATTCACGTGTCACCGTCTTCTCTAACTTTCCAACCACTTGTCAGTCCATCTGCAAACTGCGTGATGCTGATCAATAACGCATTAGGCGGGTTGTTTTAAATCAATCTGTATGGAACAGATCCCCGAGGGAGACTGATTGATTTGCAACATTGTGACGTTGGTTTTGCAGCACTTGGCCCTGAGTGAGTTTCAATGTGACATTGGTGTCTTGCCTGTTTGAGTTTGTCAACAAAATGAGAGGACAATGTGAAAACACTGTGACAGGGGACGCTTGTACTGCAGAGAATTGTCTTAGCTTATCAACACCTACTTCTTGTAGTCCAGACTTCCTGACTTTTGAGTTTGTTCCAAACCAAAATGACAGGAGTGAAACCCTCCTTCGGACCACAGTCTGGACCTCAGACGAACCCTCGGCCTGATTGAAAGAGGAGCTCTCAGTCAGGATCAAACCCTGGTTCAGTTTGTTTCTGGTGTAAAAACATTTTTTTGGGAAAGCCTCAGAAGCTGAAAAATCAAACACAATGCAAAAAACAAAATGAACTGTGGTTGTGCATGGGGAGAGGAGGAGACCAGAGGGCCAATCAAAGAAGAACAGCCTCATCATCATCACTTGCTATCTTCCCCTTCTCAAGGTCTGCCTCACTAAAGATATGGTGCCAATGATGTTACAGTGCAAACATGTCCATAAAGTTTTCAATGCAATCATCTATGTGACGAAGTATAAGAGACACAGTGAAATGACAGCTGATAGCAACCGAGAGGAGAACGGCAAAGATAAACTTGGCTGATAGAGACTGTGGCAAACGAGTATTTGGCTGATATAAGGAAGCAGGAGTGTACGGAGAGGAAATGAGTGAGAATGATATAAGGATGGTCTTCCTTATTGAACTTACCTAATCAGGAGAGAGAGAATTGTTTTATTGGCACGTGCGCAATAAGGATTATAAATGTGACAAGACTTCATTTACAACCAACTCCCTGAAGACATAATAACTTTCACTATGACTGTGTGTAGCTGTTGTTGGTGAAGTGAACTTTGTTCAGCAGTGAGGCTCATTTGCATAGAAAGGGGTCAATTTTGCAGTCAGGCTAAACAGTGGAGAACAGCATTGGGAAACAACTTGTGCCAGCTACAATAGATGGCGGGTCATAATATAATAACATTTATGCAATAAATGAACCTGATCCATTATTGTTCATTCAATCTAGTAGGTCATGAATCTATGCTGCTAACTTGCATAAATCATTAGCAATTTTGTGTTTGAACTGACATGAGAAATTAAAAGGGAAACATCTCTATACATTACTCCACCTGTATGTGTAATCTAAGGAGTGTTGGCAGTATTTGTACCTAGATACAGTATATGTGTGGAAGTGTGGGTGTGTATCAAAGCTGCAGCTCTGACTTTAGTGTTTGTGGGTGCCAGCTCGAAGCAGTAGTATCTGGCCACTGCAGTGCTTTTCTGCTTATTCTCCGTGCACGTGATGATGGATGCACGTTTCTGCAGAGGTTACTATGAGCAAAGAGCTGCACCTCTCCATCGCTCGCTCCCTTAAATAAAGCTCTCCCTCCTCTCTCTTCAAACATTTCCCCAGTTTATAATATTGAAGAGCACATCATTATTTATATGTCCTCGAAGTTATAACTCTTGTCCTTGCTGCATTTTGATGGTGTGCTGTAGAGGTAAAATCTTCAAAAGCTACTTTAAGGCATTAGTTGTCCTCAGTTTTGCTGTGTAATGTTTTCCCCTCATCATCTGCATATGCACTTCTTCTTGACTACAGATGTACTCACGCCCTTCCTCTAACTTCCTTATCTCACATATCATCACACAAAGTGTAAACGTGTTCCTCCTCCCACGACGTATTGAAAAACTCCCACCATCGATTACCTCTCTCATATTCTCATCCTGTCCCTGCATCTCTCTCTCTCTCTCCCTCTCTCCCTCTCTCTCTCTCCGTCCACCCCTCTTTTTGCTGCAGTGTGGAATTTTCCAAGCTCTGCAGTGCTGTGACTCGAGCTGATGGCAGAAAGGAAAACGGAAAAGGAAGGAGGCAGGATGAACGCTCCTTGCTGTGACGAAGGACCCACCAACTCATCTCCTTCCACAAATTTAAATTCATTGGAAAAATACCAGACAGATAGACAGAAAGATACAGAGGCAGTTGAGACACACAACACACCGAGGAGGTGTGTGTGTGCTAGCTATTTTAATGTGAATGACAGGTACAAGATATTCTGTTTATTCACTAATTCATTTATAAATATTATGACTCAGAACCAAATGTCACAATTAGCATTGCTAATTGCATTACATAAATTTATTATTAGTATTCTAGTGTTGCATAAATCTTAATGGTATCAAGATTTCATGTATAAAAGAGAAGCATCACCTGAGTCAAAAAGCTTTTTGCTCAATGGATGCAGTGTGAAAATTATATATATATATATATATATATATATATATATATATATATATATATATATATATATATATATATATATATATATATATATATATATATA
>JBBMOC010000012.1:10189994-10218271 GCA_037975185.1 Centropyge bicolor | reverse complement strand
ATATATATATATATATATACACACACACACACACACACACACACACACACATACATATATATATATATATATATACATACATATATATATATTATATATGCACAAGCCAAAATAGTAAACACATATCCAGTACCATTAAGGGAATATAAAGAATCTACACATAGGACTTTGGGAGCATTTAATCATAATTTTTACCATCTTACTTGGCGCAATTACAGCCAATTGCGTTATTCTATCATAATGTTAATCTCTCCTTGTTAAATTCTCGCAATGAAAACATTACAGCTCCTCTATGTTAGTCTGACCAATTACATGGGATGAGCTTACAAATGTGTTTATTTATTTATATCATATCATTTCCCCAATTCTGGACCTATATGTTCCCTTTTAGTAGGGAAATGATTTCCAGTGAAATGACTCTGAAGGCCAGGGATTGTGACCATTTACAGATTATTCTAACAACATAAGATACAGCATCACCACAGAGTGCAACTGGAGGATGTGTGTTAATTCTCAGATCGGTTGTTAAGGACGAATGGATTCCGGCACTGGATGTGACAAAGAGTCATGTCACAGTCAGATACTGCAGCATTTTTGGTGTGAAAATGGAGGAGGTGATTGGAAAAGTGTTAATGATATTCTGTGACGCCTGTGCGGCGGCGGGCTCCTGTGGTAATGTGGTAATGGCTGCAGTTGAGGTCATTTCGCGGGTAAATGACTGGGGCAGGGTTTTGCTGCAGTCTGTCGGGATAGCGTGAGAATGATGACGCTGTAAATGGTGGCGAGGGAGCGGGATGGTGAAGATGCATGAATGTGTGTTACTACTCCATAAATCTTTGTCCTGCGTCACCGGTGATGTGTGGGATGACATCATTCACCTGCCACTGGATTGTTCTGAACTCCTCATCTACCGTAAGCTCAGCTGGGACATATAGAGACAGTGCTTACCCACAGAGACATGCAGTACACACACACACACACACACACTATACATCTGAACTATAATTAATTCATTGCATAGGTAATTGGATTATGCTAATCGATAGAAAATGACTGGAAACGATTCTGAAAAATACTTTAACACAATCTGTATTGGAAAATGGTAAAAACCTATTTTAGAAAAATAATTGGCCTCTCTCATGTTGTTTTTGCAGGGGGTGTACTCTGTGAATTCTGCAACATAAAGCCGAGCAAGTGGCTCATAGATATAAAACCCACTCAAAGTTGGATTGGAAATGTTAGTGTAATCACCTGGCGCCCAGCCCAGCTTGTGTTATATCAGGGACTGAGGCGAGAGGTTTTGGCCATCACGCTGGATGAGTGGAGCATTGGCAGCGGCTTGACATAACATCAACTGAGCAAGTTTGACATATATGGGATCTATCCAGGGCAACAAGCACCAACCAGCATGGATGTGCATGAGAGAAAGCTCAGCCACTCCTCCCTGATTCCCCCTATCATTTGTTGCTCTCTTTCTGTCACTTTCTGGTGCCAAAGGAAACTAGACCCAGTGAGCCAAAGTGACAGGGGGAGTTTTATGAGAATCCCAACAGTCCTGGGACCTGGGCCAGAGCAGGCCATCGCTGCAGGTGGCACTCATCTGTCCTTGTATGCACAAGCTATGGGACACTGTCAAAATAAATCTAAAAGAGAGGAGGAGAAAGGTCTGGAGAGGTTGTCATTAGGTAAATGACCTTGAAAGTTATTAGGTTAAAATAAAGCATCCTTACATCAGAAGTGTCTCCTTTCCTCTAACCAGCTCTATAGGAATGTATCTTCAGCCTCCAGAAGTTTCAGCCTGTCTGACTCTATTTGTCCGAGAGGTTGCATAACCCTGACCCCCAGAGCCCACCATCACGACTACCGGCGGTAAATCCCAGAGATCAAGAAAGGGATGGGACAAAAGGAGGACAGAAAGAACAATGGAGAGACGGGATGAAACAGAAAGGGCCGTTGGATGTAAAGCCGTTTGACTGGCAGGCAGCAAAGGGCATTTGGGCCTCTCCTCTGAGAACACAGCCTGGGTGAGAACACTGAGGCAGCAGACGGAGGGCACTGCCAGAAAAGAGAGTGGCTTACGCTGTGAAAACAAATGTCAACACAAACTCCCAAATGAACGCCGTGTCCATTTGCCTTATGCCGTCAGGAACGTGAAGACAGCAGGGCTTGAGGAAACGAGTCGAGCGAGGAGGTAATTATGCCATCAGGAACTCTGCTGGCAGATTTTCTAACCTAATCCTTATTTCCCACCTAGTCTCTCTGATGGGGGCGCTTCAAAAAGAAGTTCTGCCAAAAAAAGAGCTGGGAACTGGGGCAGGCCTCCCTGGGGCGAAAGGTAAAAGTGTCTGAGAAAGTTTGAAGTGGAAAAAAAAATGAAAAGGAGCAACCCAGAAATCTTCTTAGGTCTTGCGACATGGAGGGGAGGGATGGTGGAAGTAACCTTCTGAGACGAAAGCTAAAAACAGCTCAGCCTTTTTAGTAGGAGAGAAAGCGAGGTAAATTACAGCCTGTGTCAGAGGATAAGAGGACACATTTGCTCTTAACGAGAACAACTTAAATATAGCCAAGAGAGGAAGGGGGGAGTTGAGACCGAACCCTTAAGAGTTTGCCATCACTTCGCTCCATACATCTCCTGGAACATTTCCCACCTTGGCTTCCAAGTAACACACCCAATATCCTATGTCAGTTACACATACACCTACACCCCTGTGGAAGCACTGAGATTTAATTATTATATAATGTCCACATGGATATTATACCCCTGAAACATCTGATGCAAGTTGTAGATTTGTGGAACAGTATAAATGTATATAAATATAACCGACAATCAGACATTAAGACTTTAACTTTAACCAGGAATTTGGACTTTTTAATATTCTTTACACAACTATTTCTCACCCATTTCATGTGACCAAATACCTTCCAGAAGAGACTATCTGAAAATGTGTGCTGTCATCCCCATATCCAAATTATCACATCATGCCTCTTTCTATTTCAGCCGGCCTTTGAGTGTGGGCTTCTGGATCAGCTATCAGGCCTTCAGTCCTCCGACATGGTTGAACTAGTTTCACCGGGTGAACACCAGTCTGGGGTATGTACACATGCAAGACTGCATCTCCTCTTTCCAGTCTTTACGTCTGGATCCCTTCCTACTTCGTTCCCTCCATGCCACACCTTCCCTGCCAGGGAGCATGCTCAGACCCACAGAGACCCACAGAGAATTCCCTCGAGTCTCTGTTGCATAAGATGGAGGTGAAAGTGAGATGTCAGATATCTTGTCACCAGCCAAAGTTGACACCCAACTTCTCCTTGTTTTAAAACTAACTAAATAGACAAATGCTAAATTTCCATGATGCATTTACTCATTTAATTTTGGATGATGACCCTTAATACACGAGTGTGTGTCTGAAGCGTTGATGCTTTTGCGTGTGTTCTTTTGCTCGCATGCACAAGCAACTCTTTATCAGCCATTCGTCTTCTGTGGCGAGTCGGTGTGTCAGCAGAGCTTAGCTGACCTGGAACCCCTGCGAGCATCGCCACAAGGAGCAAACGTAAGCGCAAGCAGAAGGTCAGCGACACTGTTGACAAGAGCTGCACACAGACCGGAGGCTTAAATAAGATTCAGGGAAGCTGATCTATGTCTGCACGGCAGAGCTGCACTAGTCCCAGCAAACACACTGAGCTGAGACCATTGATCCTTCGCAGATTTACAAGCTCGAGGAAGAAGGATGAAGACGCTCGAGCAGTGGATGAGTAACATTTTTTCTGCAGTGAGAGATTGCTTGAATAGGACAATTATGTGTAAGATATGTAAGGCTGTCTCATGCTGAAATTCTTAAAGATAATGATTATGAACTGAGCTAGAATTGTAGTTATAATAGTAAAGCTATTGTACTTCCATAGAGTCCATCACATTGTACACCTGCGATATACTGGGTCTGAATTGGGGCCCCTGTCATAAGAAATTTTTTTCTTCTCATTAAGTAAAGCTAGACTACTATATTTTCATGTTTCTTAACTCTGTGCAATAAAAATCATGCAATAATTTGTGGACACTTTTTTTTAAAACACACAATTTAAAATCAGACAATACAAAAATATTAAATGTATATATAAGTCTGATTACTGTAGTTTGAGATCTCCATGTGTTCTTTTATTTAGATTGTAAAAACAGTATAGTTGCCTTCAATACTGCGACTTTAGTGGGAGTCACAAGATGTGTTTTTGTACATATGTCTAAGCATAAGAGTCTCTGAAGTCATTTTTCTGCATCAGTTCATTTTTTCTGCAGATTTTACAAATCAAAAACGTGTTGCAGCTAATTCTCCCAAGAGTATAAATTAACCATGTATTATGTTGCATCTACCTGTCCATGTCATGTGAGGAGCGCCAAAGTGTTTACATCAAACTTGAAAGCGCAAACAGCACAAAGGCTTTTTGAGCTGGTACAGTATCTGTAGTGCTGCAGGTGTTACATGATAGTGTGAGTCTGGGCTCCTCAGGGCTTTCACTTATTCATCCTAACCCCTTGACCTTGTGTTCTGAGACGCAGGGATGCGGTAATTCAACACGGGCCAACCTCTGATGTGTGATGGCTCCATGGATCCAGCAGGCCACTTAACACCACAGAGCACCTCGCACGATCAATGGGCCTGTGCGCCGCTATGTGTCTGTCAGCGAGACAGAGATAGATTGAGTTCAGAGAGATAATAATACCGACCCCATAGACTCTTTTTGAAGCTCCCGAGAGAAACGGTAAGAATAGAGTGAAATGATCTCATCTCACACTGACCCCAGCTATGTTCCAACACGTGCAACAGACGAGAGGACCTCGAGGGCACGACAATTATCCTGAAAACTGGGGCAGCGCTTCTGTCAATTAGCGATCTTAGCAGAGGATGCTAATTTCAAAGACGAAGGATCGAGATCTAGTCCACAGTCAAAGTGTTGACGGGGGCGATTGGAGTAGGAATTTTACTGGCTAGAGTTGAAAATAGAAGCACAGATTGTTTGCAGGGAGATTTAATAAAATATATCAACGAGAAGACTCCAAATTAGCTACTGCAAACTTGTAGCGTCTGTTTCCTGTAGCTGCGTTTCAATAGACAACGCGTCTCTTTCTGCTGCAGCAGTGAAGTCGAGTCCTTTCTGGCAAACTTAGCCAAGGATAACTGAGCTCTCAGCCAACTCTCTCCGTCTTTCACTGGCTCGAGAAGCTGTCTGATCTGTGTAAACAGCGGGCAGAGCTGGTGAATATATGACATTAGGTCTGCATAAACACACGTGGGGCGGAGGATGATTGGTAGGCTCGCAAAGATGCGGTTGCTTCACCTGGTGTTTATAAAACTTCATATCTGCTGCGCTGACAGTCCTGCCACGCTTAATGTCACCTGGCAAAGGCCGATGCCGATCGCTGCCAGTGACTCCCTGCCGGCCACAGGTGTTTAGCAGATGACACCCCTGTCTCCATGAATCCCTGAAACATCACAGTTGGTGTATCATTGGGCTTTGGCTGGACTTGACTCCCTATCATCAGAGGACTTAGAGGAATCATCAAGCGTTTATCTGTGTTCTGTTAAACATGCAGCGCTGGGAGGGTTTTTTCACTTTTTGCTGGTGTCAGTGCTGAGTAAGACTAAGCCAACGCCCTTGTTGTGCGCCCTCCTGGTCAGAACGACAGGACGAGAGCGCAACACCAAACCCGGGGGTCACAGCGACGGCAGTCCCCGACACATTGCCGCAGCCCCTCACGCCAGCACTCATTTAGGGTTCACTCCCAGGCTATAAATAAGAACTCTCCAGCACTCGTCAATGGAAATTCCTTACCTCATATAGAAGGCCTAGTATCGCAAGTCCTTCTCAGTAGAGTCTGTACCACTGTGGCATTTGTCTCTGTGGATCACGTTACACTGCTGTCCATCAACAACTGGGATAAGAAGAGAGGAGAGGACATCCTGATAAACGCTTTCTACCAAACAACATCTCTGTATTTGGACATTCATATTTCCAGGTGTGCGAAAGAGGCCGGTAGCAGATTAATTCTTAGACTTGTTGGTTGACCTGCAAGACAAGGGTCAATTCAAATGTCCTGGCATCTTCCCATTTTGCAGGGAGTGGTGTGCATATTATCTTCCTCAAAGGATATTTATCATTCTTTCTGAATTCTTGTCTGGACCTCAAGAATGCAAAGTTCTGGATACACAATCAATGAACATCACAAAGCTCCACATTCCTTTGATTTAAGTAGGCTTCTGTCAGTCTGATGATTGAGGATACGAACCTAAACTCCAGCTAATATAAAGAAACAGATGTTGTATCGTCCACTCGCATGGAAATCTTACATTTATCTTTGACTTCAAAGCGAAACACACGTTGAGATAAAAATGTTAATGGAATAAATCAAATGGACATGATGAAGACAGTTCATGCACACGCACATACACTCCTCTGCCATTGCTTCTAACACATGATGAAAACAATAAATCAATGGTTACATATCTTAGACAGATGTCACAAAAACAGCCACCTATATCGTCTTCCGGAGAGGAGTTTTTAAAATTCATTAAACAGAGTCTGAGGCATCCTGAACTCTTACTGTTGCTTAGCTCCTCGTAAATGTGGTGCACAGCTCCATCAACTGTACAATCTTGCCGGCTTTGTTAACAAATACTTTGGTATACTGTATGTATATAACCAATATAACAGATAGCACCATAGGAGCAAACATACTCTCTTTGGAAAATTGGATGTTATGTTTATACTTCCGGTTTTATATTGAGATGGCAACAGAAGAATAGGAGCTGCTGTCACACTGTAAACAGAATTTAACTACACCTTTCACTTCATTGTTTACTGCTGACAGGAAACATTTGAGCTAATCTGTAATTGCCATCCTGAATGCACTGAATTTTCGGGCATGCTTCCAAACACGCAGGCCTGACTCTGAAGTGATGGAAAGAACTGCAATCTAGTGAAAATATGACCAGGTCATTTAAGGGAAATGAGAGGGAAAGCAAAATGAAAAAGGAAGGGAAGCCTGAGCTTGTTTTGCCATGATGGGAAACAGTTATGTATAGTGACAACAGATTTCTTGTTTCGTTTTTGTGTCTGTCTGGGATGAGCGGAATATAACAAGAATAACACCGAGACCTCCCATGCCACCCTTGACTTCTAATCTACCACGCATATGAGAAAGAAACAAGTCTTTTAACAATGGACCAACTGTTTTCATTGTTAAACTTCACAGCTCTGAAGGACCTGATAATATTTCCTGAAGTGCATTTAGCTTGTAAAATAGACTTTGCATCATCCTGTCAGACAGGATTTGGGTCTCACATAAACGGCTAAGCAATGCTTATGTAACTTACTACACAGTAAGATATGACACAGGAAAAATCAGAGACATATTCAAATCAGGAAAAAGTGTGAGAAAATTATGACTAAATTCCTACAGTGATAATCTAAATATGAGGGTTAACTCTTTATATCATCTGTATACCATGTAATGGCCATAGCTACTCCAATGTTACACAAGTGTCTGGCCATTAAAGCTTAAAGTTTTACATACATTTTGGATAGTTAGAGTAAGTTGTCACTAGTGGTAGAATAATAATCACTCAAACAAATCAGCGTTTTGTTCTTCACATCAAACAGCAGAAGCAAAACAAGTCATTCTCATATATCTATAATCAGTCAAATATACATGACCTTCCAAGATGGAAAGAATGTCAAAATTTTCAAATGTGTTTCATCTTTAATATCATGAACAACTTTCACTGGGCCAGAAAAAGGTGGGCTATAGGAAAGGACCAGTAATGTGGGGAGTGGTCACATTTGTCAGAGTGTCACCAAGTTTTGAAATCATATTCAAACATTTATTAACGAGGACAGAAAACCCCATTAGGCAGGCCTTCATTGACTGCTTTCATATGCACAATAATCTTTCACTATTATTACTATATTACTATTCTGAATCTGACATGGGTCAAGCAAACAGCATATTCAGTTTGGATATTCTGAATTAGGCCTTTTTCTGAAGGAAAAGGACATGCTGATATTAATCAAGTTTATTATTTAGGTTTTAGGACCCAGAATATGAGTCTCAACTGAGGTTCTTACAGCAGTTTACACACATGGCCTCTTGCCTGGTAATGGTCATCTCTGTGCGTTGTTAACGAACCAAATAGCCAACAGTTTGCAAGGTTAGGGTAGAGATGCATGCACAAAAGAAAATGCTGGTTAGAAGAAGAAACAGCTACTTTTAAGCATTATGACAGAGTTAGATATAAACATGTTTTTTGGATTTGTGGAATATCTATTTTCATGAGCCGTGTAAACAGCTTAGTAGCAACATTGTCTTTGTTGGAATTGGGGCAAAGATCTGAATGTTTCGTGCCTACAGGCGTAGTCAGTGTCGCTGTCTCTTGTTCATGATTGGGATTTTGCATGTGTGGTATTGCGATACAGTAGCTTATTGTGCGCTCTGTGGGACGGGTGGAACTGAAACAGGTAGAGAGTTTCTCCTGACGTCAGAGAATCAGACTGGCCTTTTGTGTTTTTGGCACCAGGCGTGTAACTAACAGAGAGACCACAGTGTGCACTCGATGACAGCACATTTTGAACGCAACAGTATCTGTCTCTGCTTCTTCTTGTGAGCCTGTCTCGTACTTTCTCTGACTTCAGTTCATGAGTTACTCGGGGGGCGCCAGTCATCCTGTTTCCTTCTCAAGTTCAATGGCCATGTGGCTTTTTTTGACCAGTACAAGGAAGGCTACAGAAGTGCAAGCTGAGGTCTGAAAAGAGGAAGTGAACTGGGAGTGGGCTGGGTAAATACAGGAAGTGAGACAATTTCGAGTGTCTATGCAGCAAAACAAAGCGCCCATCCTGTCGTCCATCTGCAGCGCTGACGTACAAACAGCATAACTGCTGAGTCTACGACCCCTGATTCATCTCACGTATTAATCACAACAGGAGACTCAGCGGCTGGAACAAGGGAACAAGGGAACACAACTGGCCTTTTGCACAGTAGAGATTTTCACTTTCTGTCACAGAGCAGGTGCAATTAACAACAATAAAAATACCTGCATTCAGTTGACGTGTTCCAGTTGCAGAGTCCTGGTATTTTGCCTGCTGGCTCATGCTGACTGAGGCACTTACATGGAGCTGAGCCATCGTTAATGTAATCAGCTGCACCTGTCCTTTACCTGCTACAACAAGTCAAAATGTCTGCTGTCACTCACTCGCATGATAAAAAATAAACACATTTATAAGACATTAGATGAGAAACATTTCAAGCTACAAATGATACTGATCACAATGAATTTTTTCATTATTTTACAGTGATGCACATTTACATTTATCAGCTTCTCAAAGTCTCTCATTAGCTTCAAATATGGGTGTACTGCATGTTTTGTTATTCAGAGTAACCAGGACTATTTGAACATGAACATGGAATACCAAATGCAAAAAAATCTATTTGACGGGACCTGTGGGTGAATATTGATAATGCAAATCCTTTCTGACTTCATAGGGGTCAAGGGTCAACTATTACAATTTGAAATATTTACAAATAGGCAAAAAAATGACAGAGGCCAATATTTAGTGAGTTCTTTACAGCCTCGGAGACACAATCTAACTTTGATGCTCACATGTCGACTGAATTCCCATAATAATACATAAGGAGGTTCATTCGGCTCATAAGGACCAGGGCCATCAATGGGATCAATTAAACAATGACCAGGAAGCCAGTGCTCTGTTGGGACCGATAATGGTAAGACACAAAATTGCACAAAGTCTCTTTAAAATCTCTACCTGACCACAAAGTGTCAAAGTGGTGTGAAAGAGGTGAACTGTATCTGAATCATCTGTCCTGCCACTGTGCCATTAAAGTCACAAAGGATTTGTTAGACAACTTAACGACCAAATTCAGGTGATGCAGTGACCAAAGACCAAATCGCATGACTTTATCCTCGGTTGTCAATGCAACTCAAATTGTGGCAAACAAAACCACGAAACATTTTTTTTTTTTTTTTTTTTTTTTACATCTTGGTGGGTTGCAAGAAAGAGCGTCATAGTTTCGGATAACTGCCAGACTTTCACAATCACTGCCTTGTGCCATGTGTTACATAATAACACTACAGATACATGTGAGGACTTATACTTGGACAATGAGCAAAAATGTTCCATATGGGAAATCTAGTCCTTCAACTTTTTCTGCATCACTTTTGGACCTAATGTCTGGATGCAGCAAATTATTAACACTGAACACGACATTTCAGTCCTTTAGTCAACATTCAATCTGCATAAAACAAAGAAGATTCAATTTATTACGGCATCACTAGTTCAAGATGTTTCCTGATAATAACTGTGTTGAGTTATGAATGAGACAGTTTTTCAGGAAAAAGAAACATACTCAAACACAAAGAAACAAAAAAAACTGTTCATGAAGGTGCATTGTTCTTCCATTTTTGAGGAAAACTCCTATGAATAGTGATAAATATAGAAGAAAAGGTTTCCGCAAATGAAAGACGAGCTCAAACACACCCTCGCCATCTGTCCACTTCACAATCACACTGACACACATACAAAATAAACATGTCACGTGTCATGTTCGCAGTGCAACGGGTTCAGTCTCCCCTGGGAAAGGTGTGTATAAATATGCTAAGGAGTGGCATCTTGACTGATAGACTGCCACAAGCGACGAAACTGCAGTAAAATACTGGGGGAAAAAAAGTGAAAATAAACTGACAGAGATGGATAAAATTTACTGTGTACAAAGGTCAGTATTCACACGTGCTGGATGGACAGGCAAGCAGGAAGAACGTGAGGAGGTCCTGCCTCTGGAACTCGTGTTTAGTTTGTGATTAATGGTGTGTTGTAAAAGTTCTTTTATGAGTTTGCAAGATTAATGCGACAGCTTACCAAAACAAAGCCATGCTGTGGAATCAACACTTGTGTGAGTAATGAGAGAGTAATGACAGTAATGAGAGAGAGAGAGAGAGAGAGAGAGAGAGAGAGAGAGAGACAGAACTACTGTAGGGAGAGTGCAGGGGTAAATGGAGAGAGAGGTATGGGGTGTAGGAGGAGTGTCAGGTTGCTGCTGAGGAGGAATGCATAAAATGAAATATGTGTGAATTGGGGGTGTGTGATGGCAAGTTATATAATAGAGTCTGGTCTTGGTTTTTGTTGGCCTTCATTTGAACTCTGTTTACGGTTATTCCCACACACACACACACACACACACAGACACACACACACAAACACACACACACACACACACACACACACTATCACACACTGGGGGAGGCACACAGCTGTGTTCATTTCAATCAATTTTGAACCATAGACTCTAAACAATAAAATAAAGTTGTGTGCACTTCTATTTTAAGAGTCAAAAACATGTTGCTACTTATCCCAAAGGTTTCTTCGCATGTGGTGGGCGGCGGTGGAATCCCAACATTTAACCTGTGTGCGTTGTTGACACCATGACGCCACACAGGAGTCACTGAGGTCACATGTCAGTCATGTGAGCTGATGAATTTGGACTGAACTGTTGCTGCCTTTAAACCAACGACACAATGGCACAACAAAGGCCGCGTTGGCGTGGGCAAGTCGCTGCAGAGTAGAGGATGAAAAATAAACCAGGGCGTCAAATTTGATGGATTACTAAATATCAAGACGCAGCAGGTTTTAGTCTGTTAAGGTGGGATTGTACAACTGTGGGAAGCTATCTCATGAGAAATTGTTCATAAAGGTAAATGGTAAATTAGCACCAGGCTACTTGACATACATGCTACAACATATTCTATCCAGTGTGCACCAATTTGAGTGGCTTTATGAACTTATGCCACTGTTATATTGATACTTCTCTACCACACCCTCCCACTGAGGAGGTTGCACTGTACAGCAGGCAGGTTAAGCTTGTTGCGTTCTTCTGCATTTCGTTGCCAGAGATCTGTGTGTCAGCAACCCTCAGTCTCACAGTGCATTAGTCTAAGATGCTGAAACCCCAGTATTGTTCCAAGGGTTACACCTCCCTCTCAGTTCTTGTATGATATCTTTACATCCATCAAAATGTGTAATATAATTGAATTGAATTGGTGTTAAAAGATGCTATACAAATACAAATAAACGTACAAAAACCACTATGCTGTATGTACTACACAAGTAATTTGCTTTGATATTTCTTGTATGGAAGTAGACATAGCATGAACCAATGCTACATGCCACAGCATTTGTAGCCTCAGCAAACAATTCATGGCATTTCAAGGGAGTCCTTCGACAAACCTCTATTATACATAAAACTCAACAATGAAAAACATACAGAACAGCAGAAAACATGCCACAGCCCCTTCTTGAATTTCAAACATATGATGTTATATATGTACTTTAACTTCATCATATATTTAAAGTAGCTCCAGGAACTAAACTCAGGAATGAACTTCCACACATTTTTTCTTTAGAAAATTCATTCTTGTGTTACAACCTCCCCCATCTCAAGAACAATAACGTTATGCTCTTGTAGATGTATTTATTTGTATATTATGGACATACATATCCTAGAATTATCGTTAAAAAACAATCATTTTCAAGTATGTTCTATTGTTTAGAGTCTATTGCCATAAGCATTAAAAGAAATATTATGCAGTTTTGTCTGTCAATTCCAGCATATTAAAATTATATCACTCTTCAAAAGGTCACATTTAACTAACTACATCTGCCTTTTAATGCCCAGGATCTTTTAAAATTCCCATTTAACACAGCAAATGACCCTGGGATGAACCGAAGACTGGTTTGTTTTTCATCTTAAGTGCTCCAGTCCAATGGTTAATGGGACAATATCGCCTCCTGGTGGAAAAACATATGAACTGGTTTTATTTTAGTTACTGTACGTCCCCGATTGATCTGCATTCTGACAGTGGTATCAGACCAACTGTTACACAGTAAAAGAAAAACTATACAATAACAATAATTCTAACAATATTTATTAGAATATTCAAGTACATGTATGAGGTACTTTTAGATGACTTCAGTATTTCCTTTACTGTTTATTTCCACTTTTTCTGTAAGTTTTCTTTTCTGCTTCACATATTAAACATGCTAAACATTAAAGTTTCTAAAAACCCATTACACTGACACAAAATCGCCCAATGACAAAACAAACAAAACACCTTTGTTAAACTTAAATATGCTTTTTTTGGGTTTGCCCCCAAATATCCTGCAGTCTAATCTGCTGCGCCATAAAAATGTCAATTTAAATAAATTGAATTCATTTCTGACATTTTAACATTATTAAGCATTACAAATCAGTGTAAACCATTTTGTCCTTAGTGTATTGTTCTACTAAAGTGTTGTTAAATACTTTCAAGTCCATGAGCTGCTTCATACTTTACAATACATACTGTTTTGATTCACAAAAAGAAGCCCACAGTCGCTGCCGAAACCCGGGATCGAACCAGGGACCTTTAGATCTTCAGTCTAACGCTCTCCCAACTGAGCTATTTCGGCGCGTACGAACATAGAATTGTTTGTAGTGTTGATAAATATTGACTATCATGATTACCTCCAATTTTATGAATCAGAGTTGGAAGAGACACTAAATGTTTTTCAGGCAGCAGGATCCTTAATGTCGGAATGAAAATTACGTCTATTGAGGAACAGTGGAGAGACACAGACTCAGCCGTCTTCAGCTGCAGTCATGCTATATTCCATTTGAACACAAGATGGCGCCATTGGTGACCACATACTTTTTCTCCTTCCTGCGAAGACAAAAACAGTAGATGAATGATACAATCTTAAAAGGCTTGTTTGCAACGAAAATTCACAATGAGATTTTATTAGTCATATTCTTGCTCTCTCATTTTTCAACCTCACCAAAGTCGTGATGCTCAATAATAAAAACCTGAGCCTAGATCTCAACCTCTCTTTGCATTTAAAGACATTGAATTTGTATGAAATCAAGACATTGTTTTATTGCACAATGTCGTTTTGCTCCCACAAGCAAAAATTAAAACATTCCAGTTAAATTTATAGAAAAATTAAATGAAATACATTTTGTCAAATTACTCCTCTATAATGCAGATTATGATACATAAGCTATAGAAAGCATCATATAGGTGTAATGATGTTAAGTGCAATGTATTTTAGATCATTCCAACCACTTTTGTATGTGTGAGTGTTTTTTTGATTAAATCTGTAATGATAAAACATCTCAGCATCAGATAATGTCATCTATTAAATATTGGTCAGATCAGAAGACCAAAAACTGGGACGAGCAGGTACAGTAAGTCATGTCAAAGCACTTCTATTGTTGTTTATTCCCATCCATTACTGAGCTCACACAGAGGCCAAAACATTCGTCAAAGCCACCACTGCTTGGATACTTTGCCATAAATCACAAAAGAGGAGGGAGGCTATAAATATTTGTTGGCTATTCTGAGTTATGACTTGTGTGTTTTTTGGACACCTGAGCGTGGGGATGTTTTGACAGTATGGAGGCCAGGAGCAATATTAAAAGACTGTGCTGGGCCAACAGTGACAGACAACAGTAAAGCTTGCTCATCTTATCATTCTGCACTTAGTGTTTTTCTCTTGTTTCTGATGGGGCTCTGCAGCGATGCAGTGCTGTCCCTTTATTAGTCATACGATGTCCTGATGCCAGCTTCTATGCCTCACTTCTCTCTCCCCCTAATCTCCCCTCCATATTGCCTCTTATTCCCCCTCTCTCTCTCTCTCTTCATCTCTCTCACGTTTTCTATTCCTCTGTCATCCCCCAAGGTGACTTTCCTTCCTTCAGACACTGCAGCTGTTCCTCGCTTTGTTCTGGAGGGCCTGAGTGAGGATAAGAGATGAGAGAGATGCAGGCCGCCGGAATAAAGAGAAGGCAGAACCAAGGGAGGAAATGAGGGTGTGAAAGAGGAGGGGACTGATGAGATTATCAAGCAGGATGGAGGAATCTACGATGTTGATTCACTGCACAAATCAGTGAGGCAACACACACTCCCTCTCGCACACACCACATGTGCAGACAGATTTGTTCTGGTAACATCAAGAGATGGAGCTGTCTCGCCAGATGCTTACCTGAGTAACAAGTTTCGTCTTCATTAGTACTGGTGATTAGCACAGTTGTCACATCACAGTGAGGCACAGTGAGGGTTCACTACAGTCAGCACTAAATACTGCAAGTATCTGGGACGGAGTTTCTAAATTTAGGGATCAGAGAAACATGGGAGCGGAAACAGGAGATGGAGAAAGGGAGGGACAGTTGGAAGAAAAGAGAGACAGATTCGGACAGAAAGGTCCAGAGGAAGAAGGATGGAGGAATTCCCAGGTTACACCAGGCGGGATGAATCCAAGCAGCTCACTGTTCAGACTGAAGAAATATGATGTGATTGGAAGCACAGTGACAAAACCTTCCATTGTTAAGGGCTCTTAATATAAAATAAAAATAAAATAAATAACAAAAGTGTCATATTTCGTTTTTCCATTTACAGATGAGATTCTTGTGAATTCTTAAATAGCAGTGATCAAAGATGTCACCTTTCAGTCTGCACTTCTTTTTAAAATTGTTCTGTGACTGATTTGGATTATTACATCTGTATTTATGACATATTTTGAACCTCTTCCAGATTCTTAAATTCAAAAACAATGTGCCATTTCCTCTAATCCTGTATCATTTCTTCTTCTGTGTTATTCTTTTTCATTTCCATTCTGTTAAGTGTCTGAAAGGCCAAACAAACAGAAGATAACCATACACTTACATATCATCTACACAGATAAATATGAAATTGCCTGACAAATTACGCAATAATTTGAAATCAATATTTGAAAATCAACAATGGTCGATACACTCAACATGACATTTGTATGAACTGACAAAGTGACTTGAGATCAATTCTTGGATAGATCATCTTTTTAATACAGATTCTCTTCTGTTCTATATAATAACACATAATATAAATCTTATACAATACTAATATTTCTCTATACACATGGTAATAAATGTACAGTACGGTGTACACACATAGAGTATTAACACAAATACACTTATTTCTCTTTACAGTAACTTTCCAACTCGCTCAGAGTTTATCATAATGGCTGATTTTCTGTCCGGCAGATGATTGTGACCAAAAGAAAAACTTTTTTTTTTTCTCACTGAAACCCAAAACAGACACTTCAATATTTACATCCCTGAAAAATATACATGAATACACAAGAATTATTGTCTTCTGTCTGGCTCACAAATAGTGGAAAAAGGGGGTGAAGATGAAGGAGATAGCCCAAAGCCCAAGAAGCTCTCCAAGACTTGAGCCATATAAGGTTTAAAGTGTACTCTATCTACTTACTGACATAAATCTTTACCTACTGTAACACCCATAATACAACAGCTGATTGAGGGCTGGTTTTGTTGTTTTGTGTCCAGCATGTTTGGAAATGAGACATGAAGCCCTGAGGAGAAAGAGACACACAGATCTAGTGTAACGTGTCCAGGACTCAGTCCAGCAGCTGACAGAGGCCTGGCTGCCTCTGCATTCAGTCAAAGCACTGTCCAAAAGCAGTGACTCTGCCCTCCGGAGCAACACACAGCTAACACAAGGAGATGTCCCATGTCAGAAGTTCTCTGGCTGAGCATGCCAGTTCACCTACAGTGACTACAGTTTTCACAAAATGTCGCCCTTTGATTTCCACTTTAAAACTGAAGTGATACAGTCTGAGTAGGATTACAGTGGTCTGTGCAGTTACAATTGCTCCACGTAATTTGCTTTTATATTATGCCCAGTGGTCTAATGTATTCAATCACAATATTAAGTCCCCGTCCTTCTCTCTGCCCCCTGTAATCTAAACCATAAATAGAAAACCAACAATTCTGTATTCACATTCTCTTTGTTCACATCCTAAGGGGTCATTGCTTTGCACATGATTTATTGCACATAATCATGGACACGCACGCTCGTTGATTCATTTACGCATACATGCACACATGCAAACATACAAACACAATCACGCATCCTCTCCTGACTCTTACAGCTTATTAAAAAACTGAACATAAAAATAAAGTCATGCCTTTTAGCTTTAACTCGCACACATTCTTCTAAAACATGGTGCTTACTGGAAATTAAATTTGAATCAGGTTGTTTTTTTTTGCAGTTTCCTGGTCATGTCATACGAGCCTGTAAACTTTGAATCTGAATGCTTGCATTTACCCGCCAATACTTTGCTATACCATATAGTACAGTATGTGCAAACGCTGTCATTCTGATACATTGTTGTAAACATACAGCAGGACATTCAGCACCATGAGAATATATTATCAACTCAATTAAGGCATGAAGAAATAAGGGAACGTAAGATGAACCTAGACTTCCATAAATATTTTTCTCACTGAGAATATCTGTGCAGGTAGATATTGGTGTGCTTTCACAGATAATGACTAAATATTGATCTGTGTGCATTGAGTATGTATGTGTGTGTGTGTGTGTGTGTCTGTCTGTCTGTGCATATGTACATGCACATGCAAGTTGAAAGTGCACGCAGGAACAATAATGTATATATTTGCTGTTATCTAACTGTTACCCTACATGTGAGGTGCACACTAGTATTTTCAGTATGTTGTCATAATGCTTAGCCAGTGTTGCCATGGCGGCATAGTGGCCACCTTGTCAGTCAGGAAGTGGACTAATGAGGGCCTGAACAGGGACAGCAGAAAGCCTGAGCTCTAATTAGAACTCAGGACTCACCTGTCTCCACATCTGCATGGAACCAGAGGTCATGGGATTTGTCCTGACCTTTGTAAACTAACTGGTTGTCATTTTTCACACCCATGCACGAATATACACACAATCCATCTCTAGCAAATTAGTCAGATACATACAGTACTTCAAATTCACACTCACACCCACACATGCAAAGACACTCTGAAGACCAGCCTCATTCCCTCACTGCCTCTGTGAGGCATCGATCAGTGCCATCGCTGGCCTCCACCCGTGGCTTGCGAGTCTTCCTCTGGCCTCCGCCCTCCACCCAGGAGTTATGAATAACAGTCCCCCCACTGGGAGCTGGGTCCACCTGCAGAAGGGACACCACCCTTTTCTTGACGCGTGTTTTGAGGGCACGGCGCAGCTTCTGCCGGGTGAAAGCATAGAGCAGAGGATGAAAAATAGTGGTTCCATAGGCCATCGCCAAGAAGCAGAGGCGCAGCCGCACCAGGCTGTCGCTGGGCCCCAGACACAGGATCAGAACATTGACTGCAGACAGAGGGGCCCAGCAGCCCAAGAAGGTGGATATGATAAGAAGGGACATTTTTAGGACGCGACGTTGACGTTCTCGGCGGTCCCTGTGCCTGCGCACTGCCCGCCTTAAAGCAATGATGGCAGAAACCGACGCCTGTACACCCATGGAGGAGGCGGGCAGCGGTGAGGTGGCGTGGGTCTGGGTTGAGGCCGAAGCTGGGGTGGGTGAAGCAGGGGTGGCCGGTGTGGTCGCGATGGGGGTGGTGGCAGCTGTACTGACAGTGGTGACTGTTGCTCCACTGTCAGACATCCCCTGTGGCATGGAGGAGAGTGGTGGGGGCGATGTTGGTGTCGGGGTGGGGGAGGGGATAAGAGGAGGATGGTTGAGGTTCTGGTTCTGGTTGGAGGACACGACCTCAGTGGGCAGACTCAGGTCCTTCCTCTTCCACCTCCTGCAGCGTATCCTGCAGGTGGAGTCCTTTGCCCGCGTACTCCTCATCATGTGGGAGCCAATGCGAATATTGAGGGCCTGCAGGATCCTGGAGTAGGTGAACAACATGACGGCCACAGCGATGAAGAAGCATGGCACTTGGAGTAACAAGTGGTAATACATAGCCATGCCTGTGTAATACCCCTGGCCTCCTATGCACAGCAGTGTCCTGTTTTGCCATACTGGAGGCAGGTGGTGTGGAGGGGAGGACGGGTGAGTTGTGGGTAAAGAGGAAGGAGAGAGGGAGGAGAAAATGGGGGTCAGTCCAGTGGTGAGCTCAGAGTCAAGGCTCTGCCCTTCCAGCTCCTCATCCTCACCATCCTCGGCCCTCGAAGAGAAGAAGTCCCCCTCAAGGAAGGGCAGGAAGAAGACGGCCAGAGACACGGCCCACACTGCTGCCAGGAGCAGTGCTGCACGCCGGGGGGTCAGCAGACGACTGGCTGGACGCACTGAGATGTCGTATCTGTCCAGAGAGATCACCAGCACGTTGACTGCCGTGGCCACGCTGGTGAATGTGACACAGGCCTCGTGAAAGCAGCACAGCGTAGCCAGGCTTCCGACTCCACTGCCATTAGCTGGTACCAAGATCACAGCCACGGTCAGGGGCAAACACAGCACACAGACCAGTATGTCCAGCACGTGGAGGTTGACTGTGACCAGGTTGCTGACTGAATCCACCAGGTTGGACTGAGCGCAGTAGAGCACGAGTACGGTCAGGTTGCTGCTGAAGCCCAGCACCAGCTCCAGTATCAGCACAGTGGTCAAAGACACCTGGAAGCCCAGAGGGTAGGGTGTGCTCCAGCCCTCCTCCACCCCCGCCTCGCCCCCTCCATCCAGCAGGCCTACCCCCTGACCATCGCTGGTCTCCAGGAGGTCACGATAGCCTTCGGTCTCCATTGACGCCACAGCACTCCTTCACACATAGCAACGGCGGCGGCCACTCCAGACCATGCTCTGTCTTTAATTTCCCTCTGGCTCGAACGAGGCAGTGACGAGGATGACGGCCAGATCTGTGGTTGATTCTGCGAAAACAAACAAACAAAAACAGAGAAGAGCCAAAGAGAGGAGAAGAGCAAGAGAAAGACAGAGAGAGGACAGAGAAAGATCAAGCAGTTATCAGTCGGCTTGTCTCATATTTACTCAAAAATAACACTGTACAACAAGTACAAGTCAAACTTGTCAGATTTCACAAGCGAAGGCAAGCTACAACTTGACACAGCGAGGTGAAAATGATCTTGGCAGTCAATTGGAGTCATGGGGTGCTGCTGCTTGATGGTCCATGATGTCTCACTGTGCTCAGGCAGTTAGACAACAACATGCTGCCCATAGACAATTGGAACAGCTCAGACAGGAACTGGAGCAGGATTTCTCTTGGGGGGACATTTGTAGGTATCATAGCTCTAAGCGGAGACTCAGCAGAGGATCCCCAAGGAGTCTACGCATATTATCAAACCAATGGGGATTTTACACCGACCAACCACAACATTAAAACCACTTGCTTAATAATGTGTAGGTCAAAACAGCTCCGACCCATCAAGGACACCTCAGGGACCTCTGAAGGCATCTGGCACCCAAGACATGAGCTTCTCACAGATGCTCATTGGATTGAGATCGGGGGGAAATTCAAGGTCAAATCAGCAGCTTAAACTCTGTCATGTTCCTCAAACCATTCCTGAACACTGTCTAATAGATAGACCACTGCCATCAGGGAGAACTGTTACCAGTACTGTTACCATGAATGGGTTTACTCAGTCTGTATCAATGATTAGGTATATGTCAAAGTGACGACCACACGAATGCCAGGACACGATGCTTCTCAGCAGAACACTGCATTTTAACAAGCTGATCGATGTTATTCAGTTCGCCTGTCAGTGGTTTTAACGTTGCGCCTGATCGGTGTGTTTCCTGACTGCTCTGACGGTTCACGTACGAAGATGAATTCTGGTACAGAGATGTAACCATGCTTCTCATGAGCACGAGTGGGCGGATGTTTGATTCATTATTACACAACATACATTATATGGGTCAGAGAGACGAAGCTTGCAGGATAGAGCATGTAGAAACATACAGAACCCAACCATACATATATTGTTAAAATAGCAGTGACATGGTACATGATGTCTGTACGAGCAACATCTACCAGAACCTGTTCCTCCATGATTGACAACCCACCTTGTGAAGACAATAAATGCCCGAACAAATGCAGCAAATGCCAATTTAAAAGTGTTCCTGTAAATCCACTGTCTTGCTTTTTTTCCACAAGCAGTATAATCCTGTGAGTGTCTATGTCTAAGAGGAGAGGCGGTGCAGTGAATGTCAACATAGCAGGCACCCAACTGAGGGTGGCAGCAGTTAATAGTTCTCGCAGGGAGACGTAATGAAGACGAATGGATCAATGATCCACAGACAGTGGCACATAAACATTGCTATCAGAGAAAGACCAGCTCCCCCGGCATTCTCTCTCCACAGCCCATCTTTCTCATCTGCCCCCCCCCCACATCCCGCACGTCCCTCCCTACTCTGTTCGCTTTTCACTTTACGGGCTGAGACAGATGACTTTGCATGTGGACCATGTTATTCATGGCTGGCTGCGATGTTCTGCAGTGCTTGGGAAGGAATCGTATAACGCGTTGCCCGGTTAGATATGAGACCCCTTGTTTATATGCAGTAAGAAAAATCTGTTCCTTGTATCTGAATGAGCATCTACAGGTGTGTCCTCGCTGGCAGCCTTGACCCCAGCCTTTTGCTGTCAACCTTTTCTCTGCCAAAGCCTTTGTTCTCACCCTCTTGTTTGCCCTTTTCTCTTTGTATTATTTCACAGTTTTTCTTCCCATTTGTCATGTAGAGAGGACCCGCAGGCAGAACAGGACTCAGTGTGGAACAGTGGTCTATCTTAATCCACTAATGGGTTCCATGGGGTTTGCGGTGTTGCTGGAACATTGATTTAAAGCATCATCGATCTGCCAATTTAACAAGCCTGAGGCAGGAGAGCACAGAAACACACAAGCACCTATCTCATCCTGTCTGGAGTACCTGTGGGTTTTATTTTGAGCACTGCATAAAAGCCAAATTCTTTCTTTCCTTCCTTTAATCGCCAACTGCAGTTATGTTCATTTTACTTGATCACAGGTCACAGTATCATGAAGTTTGTGGTGCTAGTGAACAAAGGTTGTGTGTTTCAAATGTTGAATGTCAGTATTTGTAGAATTTCCTTTATGCAAAAAAAAAGTCCTAAAAGGTCTTGAACCAACAATGAAAATTTGGCCTCTGTGTTACAAAGCTACAACCTAAATGTCTGATTTTGCGGACATGGCCCTGGAAATAAAAACATATTAATTCAGATCCACAGTGGGTTTCAAACTACTCACACTGAGCAGATAGCACAAGAATATTCAGTGGGCTGTGACCTTATAATGTCATCAGAATCAATGGCACTTACAGACTGTGTTCAATATGGTCGACAGCGTGGTGCTACGGAGAATAATGCAGACAAACAACACTTTACATTGAACAGTCAATCACTTACAACCGATCGCAGAAGCAATGCACATGCCAATACTGCATTGACCAAGCAGCATCTTGTATCTAACGTGAGGGTTGTTTGAAGCACTATAGCAAATTAGAAAAATGACAGAATTGTGTGCTGCCATTCAAGTAAAACTACATAATGTTGTGAATGCAAATTTACCATGATTGACAAAATATGGAATGATATGACACAAAAATGAAAATTTAGGCAGGATTAAAGTTATTGGCAGTCACTGATCAGTCTCATCAAACAGGCCTTCATCTTTTTCCCCTGACAGATCCTGCCAATAATTACAAGTGGGTGATTGTATACTGGTGAAAAGAGCAGACTTTCAACAGCCCTTTTCACTATTCTACGACTGTGAGCAACACAATCGGCCCAGTGATAATGGATGCTTAGTGCTGCCAGATGAACTGGTAAGGGATACAAAGGGCTACAGACAAAAGAGGAGAAAAAGGCTGCGTTGGCATGTGGTTTGGGGCAAGACGAAATGTCAGAAGTGCTTTAGATGAAGAGCCGTGACTCTGAACCGCAGTCAGGAAAAGTCACAATATTCCCTTGCAGAGAGAGGGGGAAGAAGAAAATTAAAATATGAAGACAAGGTGATGAACTTTGGGTTGATTTTCTAATGACCACCAGGTTCATGTTAGGTTGCAGATCAGCCTCAAACAATGTGTGGTCCTGAGGAGTCCCATGTCAGTGCATTGTAGTCTGCCTTAACAATGTTTTGGTTTGACAGCTAATAAGCGCATTGTGTTATTGTGGCATCTTTGTTACAATCAATCATCGTTTGTTTATGTATTTGTGTGCAAGTTATTTGTGGCAAAATAGCCAGAAACAAGGTACCATCATAAATTAGAGCCTGAGACTGACAAGTCAGACAGAAGGGAAAGGGGCAGACGGAGCTTAAGGCACGAACAACACAACATGTTATATTAAGGAATGGCCCAAACAAACAGGCATTAAAATCTAAAAAAAAGTCGTAGATGTAGTTAATCTGAAAACATACAAATCTCCAAGCTCAACGTTTCAGTGTGATTGTAACAGGGGATGGCGGCATTTCGGGTCCGCCTTAAGTCTCCCGTCTTCAGTGTGTAAATCAAACTGTCATCTGTAGATCACTTTGGCTTTGTCTTACATTGACTGCAGATTCTGTACCTTGCTACACAAGCTTTACTAAACAACAACATTGTGAAAGTGAGCTAGACTGCACGAGCTCATGGACCCTGCTGTGGCCCTTAAAGGTGTTGGGTAACAATCATGCAGGCACTATGCACACACACTTTAAGCCATCCATGTATTTAGCTTCTCCTCCTGATGACACTTCTTGATGTTTCTTGATGATTTGTCATCTCTGCCCAACACAAAGACCAGCAGTGTGCATGCTTTCAGCCCAAACAGCGATGAGAACAACAACATGTTGTGAGCCATTTCTTTATCTTGGCATATTGTTTCAGGTACTTCTTGATGAAATAATACACAGCATTATTACACTGAGAGGATATAAGGTATATGCTGCTGGTCATGAGTAACAGTGTCTGTCGTCTTCTGAGGAAACCACAGGATGTAGATGACACTAATTTGGCCGATGTTTGATAACTGCAGCAAAACACTGCGAGAGTTTTCTCAAAAGACTGTAATCAGCATAGTGCTGCGGCAGCTCGCTGGATGCCAAGATCAAATTAAGTTAATGTCCCCTATGTTTAGTCAGACATTGTGTTTTTTTCAGATATTATTACTGCTTTCCTTTTTTATTCAAGGAAGCGGTTTGTTTGAATAATTCAGTTTCCACACTACAATCATCTTTCATTAATATGCATGCACAAAATTGCACCTGCCTTTCGGAGCCAGAGGACAGAGGATAGGACTGCACACAAAAATCAGACTCTCACCAACCACCTCAACTCGTAAATACACTATAAGCTGCAGCTCAATGGATGGAGGCACATTTCACTTACAATGCACCTCAGACGACGGCCGCACTTCCAGGCGAGTGCACCTGTCTGATAAACATCACGCACACACACAAGTTTCCATGAGGCAGAAACAGTTTATTAAATCCAGCCCTTTGTGACACGACTGCTGTCCGAGCGCTGATCCTGCGAGCGGGCCTGAGGGTACGCAGTCCTCGGCAGTCTGGATGTGACGACGCGGTCGCTACACGTGAGGCTTCAGTTTGCTAATTATTTAAATGTAAGCGCCGGCTGTGCCCTCTGTAAAACTTTATGTGCTCGCTTTGCATATTTCTGAGGGTGGAACAACTTTGCACAGAAGCCGAGGCCCGCTGAAGATCTGTCCCTCTCTGTCTCTGCCTTATGAATCATTTGTGGAGTGATCTCTGTTTTCAGACTCTGTGACTGTCGGAGCTTTGCTGTAAGTTAGAACATATAAGAATAATAGCTTGAATAGGAAACAGGAGCACGACCATCTCGAGCACACTTGCCTTCAGGTTTGAGCAGGAATGTCGTAGTCTGGTTAGTTAGTCTGTCCCGTTTGCACGACTTCTTGCTTTTAATCATTCTACCTGCAGGTTGGTTCATATTCAGCAGTTGGAAATGATCCAACTCTTCCGTGAGCCTCTGTGCTTAGGCCCGCCACAGCGACCCGAACCGCCGGTGCTTTTTTTACCTGAGGACAACAATAAGCAAAGCAGACGTGTATCACATGAGATTGGAAAAAGAAAGTGGTGTGGTCGTAAGCTGTGCCTGGTTGTTCCGATAACAACAAAGACTTTTACAAGAGGGCGTTTTATCCGACCATGGATGGAAGTGTAGCTGCATTGTACTATGGTTTATTATAGCTACTATCTGTGGAGAAATCCTTATCTGTTTCTGCTTTCAATGGATTTTTCCTTGTAAAACTGTAAAATGTCACTGCAATATAGTGCGACTAAAAAGAAGACTCTTTCCTCTTTGATTCGACAGGACTGACACAAAAGTTGACATTTAGGGAAGAAAGAGAAACAGATGAGAGAGATGGGAAAAGAAGGGGAGTGAAGAAGGGGGAAAAAAGAGAGAGAGAGAAAGTAAACAGGATGATGGCGCATGCAGCACGCTGACTCATGGCTGTCTTAGGTATTCCTAACGTCCGCAGTGAGACAATCGATCAAAGGCTTAATTTTCCCACTCAATTCATCCAGCAGCGCTAACAGCAAGCAGCCACCAGCTGGGCAGCAGCATCCCTGGCAGGCTCCCAACAAACCAGCCTGGACCGGCCAGCAACACAACCCGCTCAGTGGGAATGACAACATCCCACCCCATCAAATGTCTTTGTGATCAGGATGGCTTCAGGAGAAACGCAGCTTTAAAACGAAAACATGCACTCGACTGAATATTGCATGTATAATATATCGCAGGTGTAAGTCTAAATCCAAAGTAAGATCCACACTGTCGTCCCTGACGTGAGGCCAAGCAACACTTAACACTGTACAATTTTAAAACGTGTTATCGTGACTCCCACCAAGCTTCGCCTAAGACGCGCATTAACACCATGCGGGCGCAATGTATCACCAACCACTGTCCGCCCACGCAGCCACCCACCGCCGGCCCACGCTCCCCTGCCCGTATGCTCTCCGCAGATACGGCGGAAGATGGATCGCCGGCCGAGGTGAGTGACATCTTGTGTGCTTAAGAAACTGCCGGATCCCGTCCGCACTTGTGCCTGAGACAAGTTGGGGTGAGAAAGGGATGGAGGGTGGGGGGGGGGGGTAACGGGAGGTAAGATGAAAGCGGGAGGTAGGTGCGGCGGGGGAGTGATGGATGGGAGGCAGGCTTAAGGGTGTGCAGATGGATGCTGAGTCGTGTGCTCGCTGGAGGGGAATGTTTGTTCCCTGCTCACTCCCTCCATCCATCTCTCTTTTGAATAGTCCCAGTTGTGCCGCCTCGACTCCCCTCTTCACCATCCATCTTACAACCAGCACATGACTCTCTGTTTTTACACTGCCATAT
Organism: Centropyge bicolor; assembly: GCA_037975185.1. Classification (NCBI taxonomy): domain Eukaryota; kingdom Metazoa; phylum Chordata; class Actinopteri; family Pomacanthidae; genus Centropyge; species Centropyge bicolor. The sequence continues at coordinate 10,192,078 of JBBMOC010000012.1, read as the reverse complement.
CTTTGTCTACCCCCCCTTCCTTTCCCCAATCGTCTGGATAGACCACACTGCTATTTTTGACTATTAAAGTAGCTCTTCATGAGGCGACAGTGCAGGCAGCCTCTCGTCTCTTCTGGGTGAGATGAAGACTCTCCATGTCCAGTTGTAACCCGCAATCCTGACAGGCTGCTGCCAGAACATCAATATGGAAGCTATAGCAAGCAGATTAATTATCACGGCCTGTAATCTATAGGAACAGCTCTGCACCCAGAGAAGACCTTGGACTCGAGACAGCTCTGGCCCACAGCGTGTGAGGCGTCATTATCACCTGACAGCGGGTTCGATGGATTTCATTTAGCACCACAATTCATTGCAGACACTCCTCGGTATCCTATATACAGCCCTGACGTCCCAGGCTTGTAATCCTGCTATTACACCATCCGCCCATCAATGAGCGCTAATCAAGGCTGCCGTGTTATTGCACTTCTTTAAAACAAGGAGAAATCAAAATCGAGTGTGAAAGCTGCAGAAATGAAGTGAAACCGAGTCAAAGCGAGTGGAGTCTGTTACGTGTTTGGCACTTTGGATGGCTGCCGATTGAAGAGAATAGCAATGATTAGGAATAATGACGATAAGACAATAAGACAGGATGAAATGGAGGGCTAGAACAGTGCTCATCACATTTCTATTGTGCCATTAAGCACCCAGACAATCCTTATCATTCTAAAGTGATTGGTTGTGATTAGCGACGTCTCCCTCCAATTCAACAGCGCTCAACATCAGGTGTTAACAGGTTGTCCGATTGAGGTCGGCAAAACTGAAGTACGCCGCATCCACCTGTGCTTATTTGTGTTGGAATGAGTAGTTAAGTCACTGTTCGAGGTCCGTGGTTAGTTTAATCCTGCTCCGCTGACAAACAGCAAGGAATTTCTTCTCGTTATTTCTTTTATAGATTTTTTTTGTTGTTGTTAATTAAAGGTGCGTTCTGCTGATTTTCTCACGTTAAGATGAGCTAGTTTTCATGAGGAGTGCTACTCAGACACTGGAAACACTTTCATCTTTAGCTCCAGATTATAATGTAATTAAGATGATCTCAAATTGGACTTGAGACAGAGAGGGTCACACAAAAAATGCCATTGAGTTGCATTGTGGGAAGTGTAGGACCCAGTGGTTTTGGATCTCGACTGTCACTAGGGGCTGAAAGTCAGGACATCTTGGCCTTCTTTTGAAAATCTGTTTTTCATCTCTCCTTCAACTTCAAAAGCATAATGCTGCATTGCAGGAGTGTTGCTTTTAGGCACCCGACAAACAGTCTCTACTTTCAGATGTACACCTGAACTAGTGTATGAATTCAGCAATTTGGTTTTCCAGTTTGAATGACCTATCTCAAAAGATAATTTCCAGAGTAACTGCACATTACAAGTCTCTAAGCTGCAGAACATAAATGCATGTACCACCACACTTCTCCAACTCAGTGTCAAAACCCTCAGTTTAAAAAGCTCTGACGGTCTCTTTGACCAAATATGAAAACAATGAATTGGGTGTATGCAATGAAGACAAGTGTGCAGAGGCCTTGATTTCTATTTGTTTATCATATGGAAAGATGAAAACATTACATTCCTGAAGGTGCCCTGTGGATTTTTCTTGTGAAAACTCTGAAGGACACCAACAACAAGGCACTGCAGTGAACCAGTGAAGAAGGTATCTGGAGCTCTTCAGCTTAGACTCANGTCCTATAACACCCTCAACAAGACTCTGCTTTGCATGAAAGAACAACAAGACCTCTCAATCAACTCAGATCAGAGGTCGACAGCCCTCCGTTGCTTTTTGCGCCGAAAGATAATTTGACAGCTTCCCTCAACTCGGCTGCAGCATGTAGCTGGAGAGTGACACGTGTGGAGGAATATCTCCCCCCACCAGCAGCATCAAAGCTTCTCTATAAATACATTATACACGCAAACATACAATGACCCACATGCAAAGCAAACACACAAGCTGCCACCATGCCAGCGAGAGGAAAAGGGAAACACGTTAAAACAATCGTCCCTTTGGGATGAGCAGCAGGACTGTTACTGTGCATGGGAAGGAGTCACACACGTGTAGAA